>JAGIQG010000001.1:1207894-1309535 GCA_024679065.1 Sphyrna mokarran
ACTGTTTTTCTTTCCAGAAGGCGTTTGATAAGGCCTCACAAAAAGTTGCAGCAAAAGGTTAGGGTGCATAGAGTTGGGGGTAAGGTATTAGCGTGGATAGAGGATTGGTTGTCTAATAGGAAGCAGAGAATTGGAATCAATGGGTGCTATTCTGATTGGCAGTTGGTGACCAGTGGAGTGTCCCAGGGATCGGTGATGGGGCCTCAACTGTTTACCATTTACACAGACGATCTGGAGGAGGGGGCTGAGTGTAAGGTAACAAAATTTGCTGATGACACGAAGATGAATGGAAAAGCAAATTGCATGGAACATGTGGAAAGTCTGCAGAGAGATCTGGATACACTGAATGAGTGGGAGAGGACCTGGCAAATGGTGTATAATGTTAGCAAGTGTGAGGTTATCCACTTAGGTAGAAATAATAGTAGGAGGGATTATTATTTAAAAGGTGAAAAGCTGCAGCATGCGACGGTGCAGAGGGACCTGGGGGTCCTTGTGCACGAATCACAAAAACCCAGTCTGCAGGTGCAGCAGGTGATCAAGAAGACTTGGTTAGGATGAAAAGAGAGGCATATGATAGGCCGAAGCAGCTGGGAGCGGAGACAGCATTGAAGGAATATAGAGAGAGTAGGAGGGAGCTCAAACAGGGAGTTAGGGGAAAAAGGGGGCATGAAATGATTTTGGCAGATAGGATTAAGGAAAAACCAAAGGCTTTTTATTCCTATGTTAGGAATAAAAGGGTGGTTAGAGGAAAAATCGGACCTCTTAGGGACAGAGGAGGGGAACTGTGCTTAGAGCCCAAGGGAATGGTGAAGATCCTGAATGAATACTTTGAGTCCGTATTCACGAAGGAGAGGGGCTTGTTGACAGCTCCTGTCTCTGAGGGAGCTGTGGACCAGTTGAGGGAAATATCCATACCGAGGGAGGAAGTGTTAGAGCTCCTAGGTAGCATTAAAACTGATAAATCTCCGGGGCCTGATGGCATTTATCCCAGACTGCTTAGGGAGGTGCGAGGTGAAATTGCTGGGCCTCTGACGCAAATCGTTGTCTCTTCCTTGGACACAGCATGGATTTGTTAAGGGGAGGTCGTGCCTTACAAATCTGGTAGAATTTTTTGAGGAGGTGACGAAATCAGTGGACGAAGGGCGAGCCATTGATGTTGTCCATTTGGATTTTAGTGAGGTGTTTGACAAAGTCCCTCATGGGAGGTTAGTCGAGAAGGTCAAGGCAAATGGGATAAAAGGACAGGTAGCGAGATGGATAAGTAACTGGCTTGGTAATAGAAGACAGAGAGTAATAGTGGAAGGGTGTCTCTCTAGCTGGAGGTCGGTCACTAGTGGTGTGCCACAGGGCTCGGTACTGGGACCTCTTCTATTTGTGATATATATAAATGACTTGGAAGAGGGAGTAAGTGGAGTGATCAGCAAGTTTGCAGACGATACAAAGATGGCTGGACTTGCGGACAGTGAGGAGCATTGTCAGGCGATGCAGCAGGACATAGATAGGCTGGTAGCTTGGGCAGACAGATGGCAGATGGAATTCAATCCTGATAAATGTGAGGTGATGCATTTCGAGAGAAAGAATGTAGGGGGGAGGTATATGATAAAGGGTAGACCTATTAAGAGTATAGAAACGCAGAGGGACCTGGGGGTGCAGGTGAACAAGTCTCTGAAGGTGGCAGAGCAAGTGGAGAAGGTTGTGAAGAAAGCATATAGTATGTTAGCCTTTATAGGAAGGGGTACAGAGTACAAGAGCTGGCCTTATGTTACATAGAACATAGAACATAGAACACTACAGCACAAACAGGCCCTTCAGCCCACAAGTTGTGCCGAACACATCAAAACCTACCCAGCCATAGACCTATCTATAACCCCCAATCCCATTGGATCCCATATACTCATCCAGAAGTCTTTTAAAGGACCCCAGCGAGTTCGCCTCGACCACCACCGACGGCAGCCGATTCCATTCACTCACCACCCTCTGAGTGAAAACCTTTCCCCTAGCATCCCCTCTGTACTTGCTTCCCTGCACCTTAAATCTGTGCCCTCTCGTCACGACCATTTCAGCCCTGGGAAATAGTCTCTGAGAGTCCACCCTATCTATTCCTCTCAACATCTTGTAAACCTCTATCAGGTCGCCTCTCAACCTTCGTCTCTCCAGGGAGAACAGTCCCAGCTCCCTCAACCTGTCTTCATAAGGCATGCCTCCCAATCCAGGCAACATCCTTGTAAATCTCCTCTGCACCCTTTCAATAGCTTCCACGTCCTTCCTATAGTGACGCGACCAGAACTGCGCACAGTACTCCAAGTGTGGTCTGACAAGGGTCCTATAAAGCTGCAGCATTACCTCCTGACTCCTGAACTCAATCCCTCGATGAATGAAGGCCAGTACACCGTAAGCTTTCTTAACCACATCCTCCACCTGGGAGGCCGATTTGAGAGTCTTATGGACCCGGACCCCAAGATCCCTCTGCTCTTCCACACAGCTAAGACTCCTACCTTTGATAGTGTACTCATTCATCCCGTTGGATCTGCCAAAATGGACCACAACACATTTATCCGCGTTGAAGTCCATCTGCCACTTCTCCGCCCAGTCTTGCATCCTGTCGATGTCATGCTGCAACTTCTGACATCCCTCCAGACCATCCACAACACCACCGACCTTCGTGTCATCGGCGAACTTACTCACCCATCCCTCCACTTCCTCATCCAGGTCATTTATGAAAATGACAAACAGCAAGGGTCCTAGAACAGATCCCTGGGGCACTCCACTGGTGACCGACCTCCATGCAGAAAAAGAGCCATCCACAACCACCCTCTGCCTTCTGCAGGCAAGCCAGTTCTGGATCCACAAGGCCAAAGCCCCTTGGATCCCATGGCCTCTCACCTTCTCAAGAAGTCTTGCATGTGGGACCTTGTCAAATGCCTTGCTGAAGTCCATGTACACCACGTCCACTGCTCTTCCTTCGTCAATGTGTTCAGTCACATTTTCGAAGAACTCAATTAAGCTTGTAAGGCACGACCTGCCTTTTACAAAACCATGCTATTTCTAATCAACCTAAACTTCTCCAAATGCTCATAAATCTTGTCCCTCAGAAGCCTCTCCATCAGATTATACAATTACAATTGTATAAAACGCTGGTTGGACCTCATTTGGAATACTGCGTCCAGTTCTGGATGCCTTACTACCGGAAGGACGTGGAGACTCTGGAGAGAGTGCAGAGGAGGTTTACCAGGATGCTGTCTGGTGTGGAAGGTCTGAGTTACGAGGAGAGTTTAGGCAAATTGGGACTGTTTTCCTTAGAAAGACGTAGACTTAGAGGAGATCTGATAGAGGTGTACAAGATTTTGAAGGGGATTATTAATTATTAAGCAACACAGCACGGGAAACAGGCCCTTCGGCCCAACGAGCCCGCGCCGCCGTCATACCAAATACATTATCCTATTTTAATATTCCTATATAATAATATATATATTATTCCTAATATGGAAAATTTTCACCATAGGGACAATTTGTTACCCAATCAGCCTAAGAGCGAATTTTTGGGTTGTGGGAGGAAACCGGAGTGCCCGGAGAAAACCCACGCAACCACGGGGAGAACGCGCAAACTCCCGCAGACACCGGCCCAATTCCAAGTGTCTGCACAGCCACATCGATAGTCTCTGAGCTGTCATGGTGCCCTTCAGATGGTCCACATAAAGCACTCATTTACGACATGAGGTACCAGGCAACCCATGAATCAACATCCAAGAGCTGTACCCGCACCACCTGCCGAATGCATGCTCAATTAGTATGGACCGAATTACCTGTGGAAAAAAGCCGTAGTTAACAGTCCTAATATATCCCTCTATCTGCATACCGCTCATGTGGCTGTCCAAGAGACCCTTAAACAGCCCCAGCGTGCCTGCTCCCACCACCTTACTCGGCAGTGCATTCCACACCCCCACTACCCTTTGTGTGAAAAACTGCCCTCTAATATTCGTCCTATACATAGCCCCCCTCACCCTATGGCCATGACCTCTCGTCCTATCCATTTCTAAAGGTGGAAAAAGTTTACCTCCATTTACTCTATCTATACCCCTTATAATCTTATACACCTCTATGAGATCCCCTCTAAGCCGACGTCTTTCAAGGGAAAACAACCCCAGTCTATCTAATCGTTCCTCATAAGACAGTCCTTCCATACCAGGCAGCATCCTGGTAAACCTCCTCTGCACTCTCTCCAAGGACTCCACATCCTTCCGATAGTACGGAGACCAGAACTGGGCGCAGTATTCCAAGTGAGGCCTAACCAAAGTTATTGATTGATAGAGTAAACAGGATTAAGCTTTTTCCTAGGATGGACTCAAATAGCATGAGGGGTCACGGGCTTAGGGTGAGGCGGGTAAGGTATAATTTGGATGCTAGAGGGAGCTTTTTCACACAGAGGGTGGTGTGGGTATGGAATGCGCTGCCAAGTGGTGGAGGCCAGCACTCTGGAGTTATTTAAGAAATACTGAGATGGGTACATGAACAGAATGGGAATGGAGGGGTATAGAAAACTGATTTAAAATAGGGATCATGAGCCTTGGGAGTCCCTGGGAAGTGTGTAAATAGATGATGATATTGACGTACTTGTTTTTATCCTACAGGTGCTTTGGTCCACCTTGTCGTCTAACGAGGGACATACACGCGATGGGTCGTGCGAGGACTGCTGTTGGATTTTTTCGAGAGTATCCTAGTGCTTCACGTTGTTAGTGTACACTTGACCTCGATCATCTGATTGGTAACACGACAGCTCAGTGACTATCGCTGTGCTGTGCAGATACATGGATTTGGGCCTGTGTCTGTGGGAGTTTGCGCATTCTCCCCGTGCTTGCGTGGGTTTTCTCTGGGTGCTCCGGTTTCCTCCCACATCCCAAAGATGTGCTCTTAGGCTAACTGGCAAAACAAATTCTCCCTAAATTGTCTCAAATTTGGTTTTTAATCCATAGATCTATAAACATGGACAGGGACAGCGGGTAGAGATGGGAACATCGGGGTGGCGGCGCGGGCTCGTTGAGCCGAAGGGCCTGTTTCCCGTGCTGTTTTGTTCTTTGTTCTTTATAGCGAGGGGGATAGAATATAAAAGCAGGGAGGTCTTGCTGCAACTGTACAGGGCACTGGTGATTCTGCAACTAGAACATAGAACATTACAGCGCGGTACAGGCCCTTCGGCCCTCGATGTTGCGCCGACCAGTGGAAACAATCTTATGACCCTCTAACCTAAACTATTCCAATGCTATCCATATGCCTATCCACTGACCATTTGAACGCTCTTAAAGTTGGTGAGTCCACAACTGCTGCAGGCAGGGCATTCCACGCCCTTACTACCCTCTGAGTAAAGAACCCACCTCTTACATCTGTCCTATAACTACCACCCCTTAATTTAAAGCTATGTCCCCTCGTGTTATGCATCTCCATCCGAGGAAAAACGCTCTCACTATCCACCCAATCTAACCCTCTGATCATCTTATATCTCAATTAAGTCACCTCTTAGCCTTCTTCTCTCTAATGAAAATAACTTCAAGTCCCTTAGCCTTTCCTCATAAGACCTACCCATCATACCAGGCAACATCCTGGTAAACCTCCTCTGCACCTTCAATCCCATGCATCTGCACTTTCTGCAGTAGCCTACCATGGGGAACCTTATCAAACGCTTTGCTAAAATCCATATACACTACATCAACTGCCTTACCCTTATCTACCTCTTTGGTCACCTCCTCAAAAAACTCAATAAGGTTTGTGAGGCACGACCTACCCTTCACAAAACCGTGCTGACTATCCCTAATCAATTTATTTCTCTCTAGATGCTTATAAATCCTATCCCTTATAATTCTTTCCAAGACTTTGCCCACAACAGAAGTCAGGCTCACCGGTCTATAATTTCCAGGATGGTCCCTACTCCCCTTTTTGAACAAAGGGACAACATTTACCATCCTCCAGTCTTCCGGCACTATACCTGTAGCTAACGACGACATGAAGATCAAAGCCAAAGTTCTGCAATCTCCTCTCTAGCCTCCCAGAGAATCCTAGGGTAAATTTCTGTTGTAGATGCGCCAAGTTTGGTGGCGTTTAAGAGGTTAGTGGATAAGTATATGGATGAGAAGGGAATGGTTTAGTTAGGAGGGGCATTGCTTTTTATTTTGGTCGGCACAACATCGAAGGCCGAAGGGCCTGTTCTGTGCTGTATTGTTCTATGTTCTATGTTCTATGTTCTATCCCATCTGGCCCAGGGGACTTATCAATTTTCATACCCTCAAGATTCGCTAACACCTCCTCCTTATGAACCTCAATCCTGCCCAGTCTATAACCTGGTATCGCAGTATTCTCCCCGACAACATTGTCTTTCTCCTGCGTGAATACTGACGAAAAATACTCATTCAGTGTCTCTCCTATCTCCTCAGGCTCCAAGCACAACTTCCCACTGCTATCTCTGACTGGCCCTAATCTTGCCCTAACCAATCTTTTATTATTTATACACCTGTAAAAAGCTTTAGAACATAGAACATAGCACATTACAGCACAGAACAGGCCCTTCGGCCTTCGATGTTGTGCCGACCAAAATAAAAAGCAATGCCCCTCCAAACTAAACCATTCCCTTCTCTTCCATATACTTATCAATTAACCTCTTAAACGCCACCAAACTTGGCGCATCTACAACAGCTGCAGGCAGGGCATTCCACTCCCTAATCACTCTTTGAGTAAAGAACCACTCTGATATCCGTCCTATAACTCATACCCCTTAATTTAAAGCTGTGTCCCCTCGTGCTAGCTTTCTCCATCCTAGGAAAAAGGCTTTAGGATTCTCCTTAATCCTATCCGCCAAAGTCTTCTCGTGTCCTCCTCTAGCTCTTCTCAACTCCCTCTTTAGCTCCTTCCTGGCTAATATATAGCTCTCCAGTGCCCTAACATCATTATATATATAAGCCTCCTTCTTCCTCTTCACCAGAGATTCAACTTCCCTAGTACACCATGGTTCCCTCACTCGACCACTTCCTCCCTGCCTGGCAGGTACATATTCATTAAGGACATGCAGAAGCTGCTCAACATTTCAGATGTCCCCAGCCCCTGCAATATCCTGCTCCACCCTATGCATCCTAAATCTCTCCTAATAGCCTCATAATTACCTTCCCCCAGCTATAACTACTGTTATTCGGTACGTGCCCATCCCTTTCCATCACTAAGGTAAACGTAACCAAATTGTGGTCACTATCACCAAAGTGCTCACCTTTGGAGAGAATTATTTGGAGAGTATTGGAGAGAATTATTAGGGATAGGATTTATAGTTATTTAGAGAGAAATGAATTGATTGGGGATAGTCAGCATGGTTTTGTGAAGGGTAGGTCGTGCCTTACTAACCTCATTGAGTTTGTTGAAAAAGTGACTAAAGAGGTGGATGGGGGTAAGGCGGTTGATGTGGTATATATGGACTTTAGTAAGGCGTTTGATAAGGTGGCCCATGGAAGACTTCTGCAGAAAATGCAGATGTATGGGATAGAGGGGATTTAGCTAATTGGGTTAGGAATTGGCTAGCAGATAGAAGACAGAGGGTGGTGGTTGATGGGAGATATTCATCGTGGAGTTCGGTGACGAGTGGTGTGCCTCAGGGGTCTGTTTTGGGGCCCCTGCTGTTTGTAATTTTTAGAAATGATCTGGATGAGGGTATTGAAGGATGGATTAGTAAATTTGCAGATGACACTAAAGTCGGTGGAGTGGTAGATAGTGAAGAGGGTGTTATAGTTTGCAGAGAGACTTGGACAAGTTGCAGAGCTGGGCCGAGAGGTGGCAAATGGAGTTTAATGTGGAAAGTGTGAGGTAATGCACTATGGCAGAAATAATAAATGTGTAGAGTATAGGGCAAATGGTAGGATTCTTAGTAGTCTAGATGAACAGAGGGATCTTGGTGTGTTATGTGCATAGATCCCTGAAAGTAGGCAGTCAGGTCGAGAAGGTTGTTAAGAAGGCATATGGAGTCTTGGCTTTTATTGGTAGGGGGATTGAATTTCGGAGCCGCAACGTCATGTTGCAACTGTACAAAACTCTAGTGCGGCCGCACTTGGAGTATTGTGTGCCGTTCTGGTCCCCGCATTATAAGAAAGATGTGGAGGCATTGGAGAGGGTACAGAGGAGGTGTACCAGGATGTTGCCTGGTATGGAGGGCAGGTCTTATGAAGAGAGGCTGAGGGATTTGAGGTTGTTTTCGTTAAAAAGGAGGCGGCTAAGAGGGGACCTAATCGAAACATATAAGATGATTAGAGGTTTAGATAGGGTGGACAGTGATAGCCTTTTTCCTAGGATGAAAAAAGCTAGCACGAGGGGACACAGCTTTAAATTAAGGGGTGATAGTTATAGGACGGATATAACAGGCAGGTTCTTTACCCAAAGGGTGGTTCGGGAGTGGAATGCCCTGCCTGCAGCAGTTGTAGATGCGCCAAGTTTGGTGGCGTTTAAGAGGTTAGTTGATAAGTATATGGAAGAGAAGGGAATGGTTTAGTTTGGAGAGGCATTGCTTTCATATTGGTCGGCGCAACATCGAAGGCCGAAGGGCCTGTTCTGTGCTGTAATGTTCTATGTTCTATGTTCTATGTTCTAACTTCAGTACCAACTTTCAGAGATCTATGCACCTGTACACCAAGATCTCTCTGCTCATCAAACTACTGAGTCCTACCATTAGGCCTATATTTTGCACACATATTACTCTTACCGAAGTGAATCATCTCTCACTTTTCCACATTGTGGTAGTTATAGGACGGATGTCAGAGGCAGGTTCTTTACACAGATGGTGGTGAGGGCGTGGAATGCCCTGCCTGCAGCAGTTGTGGACTCGCCTACTTTGGGGGCATTCAAATGGTCGGTGGATAGGCAAATGGATGAAATTGGAATAGTTTAGGTTAGAGGGTCCACTGGCCGGTGCAACATCGAGGGCCGAATGCCTGTACTGCGCTGTAATGTTCTATGTTCTATGTTCTAAGTTCTAAGTTTGGTGGCGTTTAAGAGTTAGTGGATAAGTTTATGGATGAAAAGGGAATGGTTTAGGTTAGAGGGTCATTGCTTTTTCTTAATTGGTCGGCGCAACATCGAAGGCCGAAGGGCCTGTTCTGCGCTGTAATGTTCTATGTTCTATGTTAAACTCCATTCACCACCTCTCAGCCCAGCTCTGCAACTTATCTATGTCCCTCTGCAAACTGTAACATCCATCCTCACTGTCTACAACTTCTCCGACTTTGGTGTCATCAGCAAGTTTACTAACCCATCCCTCTACACCCTCATCCAGGTCATTTATAAAAACAACAAACAACAGTGGCCCCAAAACAGATCCCTGAGGTACACCACTAGTAACTAAACTCCAGGTTGAATATATCCAATCAACCACCACCCTCTGTCTTCTATCAGCTGGCTAATTCCTAATCCAATTTGCTAAATCTTCCTCAATCCCATGCATACTGGAGTACTGTGTGCAGTTTTGGTCGCCACATTTGAGGAAGGAGGGAGTGCAGAGAAGGTTCACTGTGCTGATACCAGAGATGAGGTGTTAGCCTATGAGGAGAGATTGAGTAAAGTAGGTTTGTACTCATTGGAGTTTAGAAGGCTGAGGGGGGATCTTATAGAGACATATAAGATAATGAAGGGAATGTAGAGGTAGAGAGATTCTTCCCGCTTAGAAAGGATAGATGGATGAGAGGGCACAGCCTCAAAATAAGGTGGGGGGGGATGCGGTTTAGATCAGAGTTGAGGAAGAACTTCTTCACTCAAAGGGTGGTGAATCTCTGGAATTCTCTGCCCATTGAAGTAGTGGAGGCTCCCTCGCTGAATATATTTAAGTCACGGGGAGATAGACTCCTGATAGACAAGGGAATTAAGGATTATGGGAAGAAAGAGGGAAAGTGGAACTGATCCACTTCAGATCAGCCATGATCTTATTGAATGTCGGGGCAGGCTCGAGGGGCTGGATGGCCGACTCCTGCTCCTATTTCTTATGTTCTTACGATGCAGACCCGATGGGCCAAATGGCGTCCTCTGCACTGTAGGAATTCTATGAAAAGCTTTCTACAATCCCCTTCCTTCACAGGAAGAGATATCTCTGGAATTCGCTCCTCAAATCCACACAACAGCTGATATTTTATGACCTCATTCAGGCAAGGCCAACAGAGAGTTCCATTCTGCGAGACACTGCCACCCCGATTCCGAGGCAGAGGTGGTGCTAAAATTCCGATCAACATCCTTTGGTGTAAGTTAGTTGCTTACCTCCTGACTTTCCGCTGCATGACCTGAGCTTCCTTCATTCTTTGGAGCTCTGACATGTAGGCCATTATGCGAATGTTGCAGGTCAGAAGGCTCTTTGCTGCTTCCAGTGCTTGCTCCCTCTGTGTACAAGCAGCCAGGAGTTTGCAAGCTCCATCCCGCATTCGGATCTCATGGTCAATTTTCTTCTGGAAATCAGTGTCCTGCAAAACATGGAGTATTGAGACTTCATCAAAGGCTTTGCTGCAATCTAGATTAAATATCTAGAACATGGAGCAGGAGAAGGCAATCTGCCCCTCAAGCCTGCTTCACCATTTAATAAAATCATAACTGATCTGATAGTGGCCAACCCATTGATCTTGTCCCCATTGCAATTTGAGGAAGACCATTCCAGAGATTTAAATCCTCTGAGAGAACAAAAACTTTTCATCTCTGTAGGAGTTTTCTTGTTTATAAACTATATCCCTTGTTCCAGTGATCACATCAGGGATTCGAACAAAAATGTGGAAAGGTGGGAGAGAAAAACAAGCTGTATGGTCGAAGGCCGAAGGGCCTGTACTGCACTGTAATGTTCTGTTAAGCTAACAAGTGTCTCAGAGAGATCTGGACAACTGTGCGTAACAAACAGAAATAAATACTCCACTTTCTGCATGAAATTAAATGGAAACAAATGGTCAGAGTGCCTTCTGGTGAGAGAGATTGGTAACAGAGCATTGAAATCATCAAGTGGCTATTGTAGAATGGAGGTCATCGTGTCATTGTGCAACATACCCCATATCCCAGCTTCCTCCTCATCAGCCCACTAGATTTTGTCCAATTGCCTTTGAAACTCTCTGTGGGATTTGAGTCCATTATGTTTGATAAAATGTATTCCAGATCAGAATAACATTTCTCTGAAGGAATTTCTCATTTGACTATTTGACTCATTTGTTCTAATGCCAATTTTAAAATATGACATAAAAATTAAATTGCTGGAAATGTGCAGTGATTTGGACAGTATTTGTGAAGAGAAACAGAATTAATGATTATGAACATACAAACAGGAAGCAGGAACAGGCCACTCTGCCCTTCGAGTTCATGCACCATTCAATCAAACTACGTTAATCAAGGATTTATCTGGCTCTGCTTAGAAATATTCAAAGAATCTGCTTCTTGAGGAAGATAGTTCTAGAGACTCTCTCAGCCCTCAGAGGAAATACTTCCTCATTTCTGTTATACTTCTTGCATTGAAGCAAATATAGTTGAAGCTTCCATTCTGTTGAGCTCAGCAGCCTCTCCCTGATGTTCTTCCTCTTTGCTATATCTGCCTTTGTCTCAAGCTCTTTCCCAGTCCCTACACTTACTAGCTTGCTGCTCCAGAGTGTGGCGACCAGGGGAATTTTAAAGTAACTTCACTGCACTGTTAACGTAAATGTTGCTTGTGACTAATAAATAAATCTTCATTTTTAACCTCACACCCAGGGTATTGATGCCCATCCAGTTCAGGTGCAACTTTTGTCCTTTTCATAGAGGTCCCTTGATGATCCAGGTATCTGAAGCTGTCCGTTGGAGCGAGCGAAGAGAAGGATAAAGTGAGTGAAGGTAAGCAATTGACTCTATAAAGTTTTTTGCAGACTTTTTAACGGTAAGTCTTGCTTTAAAAGTTCAATAAAAAGTGGGCCACAAGGTCTTCTGGGAAGGGATTTTTTTACCGCGCAAAATATAAAAGGAGAGTTGCAGTAGACAGCGGGCAGCTTCAGCAGTGGGCAGCAGAGTAAGGGCATTGGCGAAAAGGGCTAGGTAAGTTTAAACTCTTTATTGGAACTAGCATAAACGAAGGCCGAAGGGCCTGTTCTGTGCTGTAATGTTCTATGTTCTATGTTCTAAACTTGGTGATGGAGATAGAGGGACATATGTGCTGTTTCTGCATGATGTGGAAGCTCATTCCCAGTGAGCATGTCTGCAGTACGTGCTGGCTGTTTGAAGGGCTCCAGCTCAAAGTAGATGAACAGCACTCTGAGCTTCAGACCCAGAGACTAATCAGGGAAGGGGAGTGTTACCCAGATAATGTCATTCAGGAGAAAGTCACACCCCCGAAACTGACTAACTCAGATGGGAGTGAGGAACAAGAAGGGGTAGCTGTGGGTGAGGTGGGGAGTGGGGGGGGGAGGGGAGTGGGGGGGAAGGGAATGGGAGGGGAAGGGGAAGGGGAGGGGGGGGGGGGGTGGGAAGGGGGGAGGGGAAGGGGGAGGGGGAGGGGGATGGGGGGGAGGGGGAAGGGGGAAGGGAGGGGAGTGGGGGGGAGGGGGAATGGGGGGAAGGGGAGGGGAGTGGGGGGGAGGGGGAATGGGGGGAAGGGGGGGGAAGGGGGGGGGGGGGGAGGGGGAGGGGGGGGAAGGGGGGAGGGGGAGTGGGGGGGATAGTGGGGGGGGAGGGAAGTGGAGTGGGAGGGGGAGTGGGGGGGAAGGGGGAGTGGAGTGGGAGGGGGAGTGGGGGGGGGGGAGTGGGAGGGGAAGGTGGGGGGGAGGGGGAGGGGGAGTGGGAGGGGGAGTGGGGAGGGGGGGGGGGGGAGGGGGGGGGAGGGAGGGGGAGTGGGGGAGGGGGGAGGGGGGAGTGGTGGGGAGGGGAGTGGTGGGGGAGGGGAGTGGGGGGGGAGGGGAGTGGGGAGGGAGGGGAGTGGGGGGAGGGAAGGGGGGAGGGGAGTGGGAGGGAAGGGGAGTGGGAGGGAAGGGGAGTGGGAGGGAAGGGGAAGGGGAAGGGGAGGGGAGGGGGGGGGAGTGGGGGGAGTGGGGGGGGAGGGGGAGGGGGAGGGGGGTGGGGGGGAGGGGGGGAGTGGGGGGGAGGGGGAGGGGGAGTGGGAGTGGGGGGGAGGGGGGTGGGGGGGGAGGGGGGGAGTGGGGGGGGAGGGGGAGTGGGAGGGGGAGGGGGAGTGGGAGGGGAATGAGGAGGGGGAGTGGGGGGAAGGGGGAGGGGGGGAGGGGGAAGGGGAGGGGGAGTGGGGGGGGGGGGAGGGGGGGGGGAAGGGGGAGGGGGAGGGGGGGGAAGGGGGGGGGAGGGGGGGAAGGGGGAGGGGAGTGGGGGGGAGGGGGGGGTGGGGGAGTGGGGGGGAAGGGGGAGGGGGAGGGGGGGAGGAGGGGAGGGGAGGGGGGTGGGAGGAGGGGAGGGGAGGGGAAGGGGAAGGGGGGAGTGGGGAGGGGAGTGGGGGGGAAGGGGGAGGGGAGTGGGGGGGAAGGGGGAGGGGAGTGGGGAAGGGGGAGGAGTGGGGGGGGAAGGGGGAGGGGAGTGGGGGGGGAAGGGGGAGGGGGAGTGGGAGTGGGGGGGAGTGGGGGGAGTGGGGGAGGGGGAGGGGGAGTGGGGGGGAGGGGAGTGGAGGGGAGTGGGAGGGGAGGGAGTGGGAGGGGAATGAGGAGGGGGAGTGGGGGGGAAGGGGGAGGGGAGTGGGAGGGAGGGGAGTGGGAGGAGGGGAGTGGGAGGGGAATGAGGAGGGGAGTGGGGGGGAAGGAGAGGGGGAGTGGCGGGGGAGGGGAGTGGGGGGGAGGGGGTGGGGGAGGGAGTGGGGAGAGGGGAAGGGAGTGGGGTGGAGGGGAGGGGAAGGAAGAGGAGGGGAGGATCCACAATTCTGGATCCACAAGGCAATAGCCCCTTGGATCCCATGCTCTCTCAGTTTCTCAATAAGCTTTGCATGGGGCACCTTCCGCCTTGCTGAAGTCCATATAAACCAGATCTACTGCTGTTCCTTCATAGATGGGTTTAGTCACATCTTCAAAAAACTCAACAAGGCTCGTAAGGCATGATCTGCCTTTGACAAAGCTGTGCTATTTTTGATCATACTATAGCTCTCCAAATGTTCATAAATCCTGTCTCTCAGGATCTTCTCCATCAACTTACCCACCACTGAGGTTAGACTAACCCTCCATAACTTTCTGGACTATCTCTTTTCCCTTTTCTTGAATAAAGGAACCACATCCACAATCCTCCAATCCTCCGGAATCTCTCCCATCTCCATTGATGATGCAAAGATCATCGCCAGAGCCTCTGCAATCTTCTCCCTCACCTCCCACAGTAACCTGGGGGTACATACCATCTGGTCCCAGTAAATTATCTAACTTGATGCTTTTCTCAACATTCTCAAGTTTTTCAGTCACTGCAAGTCTGCACTACAACCACCAAGACCCTTTTCCCACTGTGAATTCTGAAGTAAAGTATTCATTGAGCACCTCTGCTATTTCTACCGGTTCTATACAAACTTTCCCACCGTCACATTTGATAGGACCTATTCCTTCACATCTCATCTTTATGCTTTTCACATATTTGTAGAATGCCTTGGGGTTTTCCTTACTCTTACCTGCCAAGGCCTTCTCATGACCCCTTTCTGGCTCTTCTAACTTCCTTCTTAAGTTCCTTCCTACAAGCTATATAGTCCTCTAGATCCCTAACATCACCTAGTTCCCTGAATCTTTTGTACGCTTTTCTTTTCTTCTTGACTAAATTCATTTCAACTTTTGTGCACCATGGTTCCTGTAACCTACCAAAACCTCCCTGTCTCATCAGAATGTTGTCGCACAGAACTCCAGACAAATATTCATAGAACATAGCACACTACAGCACAAACAGGCCCTTCGGCCCACAAGTTGTGCCAATCATATCTATACCTACCAGGCCATAGAACTATCTGTAACTCCCAACCCCATTAAATCCCATGTACTAATCCAGAAGTCTCTTAAAAGACCCCAGCGAGTTCACCTCTACCACCACTGACGGCAACCGATTCCATTCACATATTCCTGGAACGATTTGCCACATTACTTCCGTATGTTTCCCTGAGAAAACCTCCTTGCAATTTATGCCTCTAATTTACTCCCTGTTGGCTTCATAATTTTCCTTACTCCAGATACACACTTGCCTAGATTGTCTGATCCTATCTCTCTCCAATGCTAGTGTAAAGGAGATAGAATTATGATCACTATCCCCAAGCTGTTCTCCCACTGAGAGATCAGACACATGTCCTGGTTCATTAGCCAGCACCAGGTCAAATACAGCCTCTCCTCTCGTAGGCTTTTCCACGGCTGTGTCAGGAAACCCTCCTGAACACACCTAACAAACTCCACACCATCTAAACCCCTTACCTTACAGAGATTCTAATCGATGTTTGGGAAATTAAAATCTCCATCACAACAACTCTGTTATTATTACACCTTTCCAGGATCTGTTTCCCTACCTGCTCCTAAACATCCCTGTTACTATTGGGCGGCCTATAGAAAACACCCAGTAAAGTTATCGACCCCTTGCTGTTCATAAATTCCACCCACAGAGACTCCGTAGATAATCCCTCAATGATGTCCATTTTTTTCTACAGCTGTGACACTGTCCCTGATCAACAGGCCACTCCCCCACCTCTTTTGCCTCCCTCCCTGTCCCTTCTGAAACATCTGAAACCCAGCACTTGAATAGCCAGTCCTGTCCCTGAGTCATCCAAGTCTCTGTAATGGCCATCACATCACATTTCCAAGTAGTGATCCACACTCTAAGCTCACTCACTTTATTCACAACACTCCTTGTGTTAAAATAGCCAAATCTCAAACCTTCGGCCTGAGTATTCCTCTTCTCCTCACCTGCCTATCCTCCGTCTCACACTGTCAACAATCTCTCTTTATTTGTGAGCTAACCTCCTCTCTCCCAGTCACTTCATTTTAATTCCCACCTCCCAACCTTTCAAGCTTAATGTCTCCCCAGTAGTCTTAGCAATTTTTGTAATTTTTATAAATGATCTGGATGAGGGTATTGAAGGATAGAACATAGAACATAGAACGTTACAGCGCAGAACAGGCCCTTCGGCCTTCAATGTTGTGCCGACCAATTAGGAAAAAGCAATGACCCTCTAACGTAAACCATTCCCTTTTCATCCATAAACTTATCTACTAACCTCTTAAACACCACCAAACTTGGCGCATCTACAACTGCAGCAGGCAGGGCATTCCATACCCTTACCACCCTCTGGGTAAAGAACCTAACTCTGACATCCGTCCTATAACTACCACCCCTTAATTTAAAGCTATGTCCCCTCGTGCTAGCTTTCTCCATCCTAGGAAAAAGGCTATCACTGGCCACCCTATCTAAACCTCTAATCATCTTATATGCTTCAATAAGATCCCCTCTTAGCCGCCTCCTTTCTAACGAAAACAACCTCAAATCACTCAGCATCTCCTCATAAGACCTGCCCTCCATACCAGGCAACATCCTGGTAAACCTCCTCTGTACTCTCTCCAATGCCTCCACATCTTTCTTATAATGTGGGGACCAGAACTGTACACAATACTCCAAGTGCGGCCGCACTAGAGTTTGTACAGTTGCAACATGACGTTGCGGCTCCAAAATTCAATCCCCCTACCAATAAAAGCTAAGACTCCGTATGCCTTCTTAACAACCTTATCGACTTGATTGCCAACTTTCAGGGATCGATGCACATATACACCAAGATCCCTCTGTTCTTCAACACTATTAAGAGTCCTACCATTAGCCCTATACTCTACACATTTGTTATTCCTGCCAAAGTGAATTACCTCACACTTTTCCACATTAAACTCCATTTGCCACCTCTCGGCCAGCTCTGCAACTTGTCCAAGTCTCTCTGCAAACTATAACACCCCTCTTCACTATCTACCACTCCTCCGACTTTGGTGTCATCCGCAAATTTACTAATCCATCCTTCAATACCCTCATCCAGATCATTTATAAAAATTACAAACAGCAGGGGCCCCAAAACAGATTCCTGAGGTACACCACTAGTAACCGAACTCCACGATGAATATCTCCCATCAACCACCACCCTCTGTCTTCTATCTGCCAGCCAATTCCTAATCAATTAGCTAAATCACCCTCTATCCCATACATCTGCATTTTCTGCAGAAGCCTTCCATGGGCCACCTTATCGAACGCCTTACTAAAGTCCATACATACCACATCAACTGCCTTACCCCCATCCACCTCTTTGGTCACTTTTTCAAAAAAACTCAATAAGGTTAGTAAGGCACAACCTACCCTTCACAAAACCATGCTGACTATCCCCAATCAATTCATTTCTCTCTAAATAACTATAAATCCTATCCCTAATAATTCTCTCCAATACTTTGCCCACAACAGAAGTAAGACTCACTGGCCTATAATTCCCTGGAAAGTCTCTCTTTCCCTTCTTGAACGGAAGTGTTGACAAACAGAGGGATCTTGGTGTATATGTGCATAGATCCCTGAAAGTTGGCAATCAAGTCCATAAGATTGTTAAGAAAGCATATGGAGTCTTAGCTTTTATTGGTAGGGGGATTGAATTTCGGAGCCGCAACGTCATATTGCAACTGTACAAAACTCTAGTGTGGCTGCACTTGGAGTATTGTGTGCAGTTCTGGTCCCCGCATTATAAGAAAGATGTGGAGGCATTGGAGAGGGTACAGAGGAGGTTTACCAGGATGTTGCCTGGTATGGAGGGCAGGTATTATGAGGAGAAGCTGAGGGATTTGAGGTTGTTTTCGTTACAAAGGAGGTGGCTAAGAGGAGACCTTATTGAAACATATAAGATGATTAGAGGTTTAGATAGGGTGAACAGTGATAGCCTTTTTCCTAGGACGGAGAAAGCTAGCACGAGGGGACACAGCTTTAAATTAAGGGGTGATAGTTATAGGACGGATATCAGAGGTAGGTTCTTTACCCAAATGGTGGTTCGGGAGTGGAATGCCCTGCCTGCAGCAGTTGTAGATGCGCCACGTTTGGTGGCGTTTAAGAGGTTAGTTGATAAGTATATGGAAGAGAAGGGAATGGTTTAGTTTGGAGGGGCATTGCTTTTTATATTGGTCGGTGCAACATCGAAGGCCGAAGGGCCTGTTCTGTGCTGTAATGTTCTATGTTCTATGTTCTATGTTTAGATAGGGTGGACAGTGATAGCCTTTTTCCGAGGATGGGGAAAGCTAGCACAAGGGGACATAGCTTTAAATTAAGGGGTGGTAGTTATAGGATGGATATCAGATCTAGGTTCTTTACCCAGAGGGTGGTAAGGGTATGGAATGCCCTGCCTGCTGCAGTTGTAGATGCGCCAAGTTTGGTAGCGTTTAAGAGGTTAGTAGATAAGTTTATGGACGAAAAGGGAATGGTTTAGGTTAGAGGGTCATTGCTTTTTCTTAATTGGTCGGCGCAACATCGAAGGCCAAAGGGCCTGTTCTGCACTGTAATGTTCTATGTTCTGTGTTCTAACATTCATAGCAGGATATTGACCACCTGGATTTCAACTGCAACCCATCGTTTTTGTACATGTCACACCTGCCCCTAAAGAAGTCCCAATGATCCTGGAACCTGAATCCCTGCCCACTGCTCCATATTTAAATAGCAAAATAATTGCAGCATGCAGTGAAACACCTTCCCTGCTTCTATCTTATCTATTGCTTTCATAATCTTATATGTTACTGTAAGACTCCCCTCATTCTTCTGAATTCCAGTGATTACAGCCACAGTCTACAAAGTCTTTGAAACTAGAGCTAGGCAGCATAGCCTCAAAATAAGAGGAAGTAGATTTAGGGCTGAGTTGAGGACGAATTTTTTCACACAAAGGGTTGTGAATCTGTGGAATTCCCTGCCCAGTGGAACAGTTGAGGCTACCTCATTGAATGTTTTAAAGGCAAGGATAGATAAATTTTTGAATAGTAAAGTAATAGTAACTCAGAGGACACAGCAGGATATAGATTGCTTGGAGACTTGGACGGACAGATGGCAGATGGAGTTTAATCCAAACAAATGTGAGGTAATGCTTTTTGGAAGGTCTAATACAGATAGGAAATATACAGTAAATGGCAGAACCCTTAGCAGTATTGATAGGCAAAGGGATCTGGGTGCATAGGTACACAGGTCACTGAAAGCGGCAATGCAGGTGGAGAAGTTAGTCAAGAAGGCATATGGCATGCTTGCCTTCATCAGCTGGGGCATTGAGTTTAAAAATTGGCAAGTCATATTGACATTTTATAGAACCTTAGTTAGGCCGCACTTGGAAAATAGCATTCAATTCTGGTCGCCACACTACCAGAAGGATGTGGAGGCTTTGGGGAGGGTACAGAAAAGATTTACCACGATATTGCCTGGTATGGAGGGCATTAGCTATGAAGAGAGGTTGGAGAAACTTGGTTTGTTCTCACTGGAGCGACGGAGGTTGAGGGGAGACCTGATAGAAATCTACAAGATTATGAGAGGCATGGACAGAGTGGATAGTCAAAGCTTTTTCCCAGGTGAAAGAGTCAATTACTAAGGGGCACAGGTTTAAGGTGCGAGGGGCAAGGTTTAAAGGAGATGTACGAGGCAGATTTTTTACACAGAGTGGTGGGTGCCTGGAACTCGTTGCTTGGGGAGGTTGTGAAAGTGGATATGGTATCTTGACAAGTACATGAATGAGATAGGAATAGAGGGGAATGGTCTCCAAAAGCATAGGGGATTTTAGTTAAGTCAGGCAGTGTGGTCAATACAGCATTTGAGGGCAGAAGGGTCTATTCTTGTGCTGTAATGCCTTGTTCTTATTTGGCTCTTCAATCCTCCTCTGCCATTCATTATGATCATGACGCGATTGTCCAAATCAATAGCCTAATCTTGTTTTTTCCCGTAACTTTTGGTCCTATTCACCCCAAATAGTACATCTAGCTACCTCTTTGATACATTCAATGCTTTCCATCAATTACTTCCTGTGGTAATAAATTCCACAGGTCCCCACTCTTTAGGTGAAGAAATGATTCCTTGCCTCTGTCCAAAATGATCTACCCCGAATTCTCAGACTGTGACCCCTAGTTCTGGACTCCCCCCACCATCGAGAACATCCTCCCTACATCTACCCTATCCAGTTCTGTCAGAATTTTGTAAGCTCTACGAGATCCTCCTTCATTCATCTGAGTAAAGAACAAAGAACAAAACAGCACGGGAAACAGGCCCTTCGGCCCAACGAGTCCGCGCTGCCATCCCAATGTTCCCGTCTCTACCTGCGATCCCTGTCCATGTTTATAGATCTATGGATTAAAAACCAAATTTGAGACAATTTAGGGAGAATTTGTTTTGCCAATTAGCCTAAGAGCACATCTTTGGGATGTGGGAGGAAACCGGAGCACCCGGAGAAAACCCACGCAAGCACGGGGAGAATGCGCAAACTCCCACGGACACAGGCCCAAATCCATGTATCTGCACAGCACAGTGATAGTCACTGAGCTGTCGTGTTGCCCATCAGATGGTCCAGGTCAAGCGTACACTAACAACGAGAAGCAGTAGGATACTCTCAAAAAAATCCAAGAGCAGTCCTCTCACGACCCATCGCGTGTATGCCCCTCGTTAAACAAGGTGAACCAAAGCACCTGTAGGATAAAAACAAGTACATCAATATCATCATCTATTTACAACTTCCCAGGGACTCCCAAGGCTCATGATCCCTATTTTAAATCAGTTTTCTATACCCCTCCATTCCCATTCTGTTCATGGGCCCATCTAAGTATTTCTTAAATAACTCCAGAGTACCTGCCTCCACCACTTTACTTGGCAGCGTATTCCATACCCCCACCACCCTCTGTGTGAAAAAACTCCCTCTAGCATCCAAATTATATCTTACCCCCCTCACCCTAAGCCTGTGACCCCTCATGCTATTTGAGTCCATCCTAGGAAAAAGCTTAACCCTGTTTACTCTATCTATACCCCTCATAATCTTGTACACCTCTATTAGATCTCCTCTAAGTCTACGTCTTTCTAAGGAAAAGAGTCCCAATTTGCCTAACCTCTCCTTGTAACTCAGACCTTCCATTCCAGGCAGTATCCTGGTAAACCTCCTCTGCACTCTCTCCAGAGTCTCCATGTCCTTCCAGTAGTAGGGCGACCAGAACTGGACACAGTATTCCAAATGAGGTCTAACCAACGTTTTATACAACTGCAACATTAAAGGCCAGCTCTTGTACTCTATACCACTTCCTATAAAGGCTAACATACTATATGCTTTCTTCACAACCTTCTCCACTTGCTCTGCCACCTTCAGAGACTTGTTCACCTGCATCCCCAGGTCCCTCTGCATTTCTATACTCTTAATAGGTCTACCCTTTATCATATACCTCCTCCCTACATTCTTTCTCCCGAAATGCATCACCTCACATTTATCAGGATTGAATTCCATCTGCCATCTGTCTGCCCACGCTACCAGCCTATCTATGTCCTGCTGTATCGCCTGACAATGCTCCTCACTATCCGCAAGTCCAGCCATCTTTGTATCATCTGCAAACTTGCTGATCACTCCACTTACTTCCTCTATCAAGTCATTTATATATATTACAAATAGAAGAGGTCCCAGTACTGAGCCCTGCGGCATACCACTAGTGACCGACCTCCAGCTAGAGAAACACCCTTCCACTATTACTCTCTGTCTCCTATTACCAAACCAGTTACTTATCCATCTAGCTACCTGTTCTTGTATCCCATTTGCCTTGACCTTCTCGACTAACCTCCCATGAGGGACTTTGTCAAACGCCTTACTAAAATCCAAATAGACAACATCAACGGCTCGCCCTTCGTCCACTGATTTCGTCACCTCCTCAAAAAATTCTACCAGATTTATAAGGCACGACCTCCCCTTAACAAATCCATGCTGCGTATCCCTAATCAGATTGCAAAGCTCTAAGTGCCTATACATCCTATCTCTAAGAATCCCCTCCAACAGCTTCCCTACCACTGACGTCAAACTCACCGGCCTATAATTTCCAGGGTTATCCCTACTACCCTTTTTAAACAACGGTACAACATTAGCTATTCTCCAGTCCTCTGGGACCTTACCTGTGTCCAAGGAAGAGACAAAGATTTGCGTCAGAGGCCCAGCAATTTCACCTCGCACCTCCCTAAGCAGTCTGGGATAAATGCCATTAGGCCCAGGAGATTTATCAGTTTTAATGCTACCTGGAAGCTCTAACACTTCCTCCCTCGGTATGGATATTTCCCTCAACTGGTCCACAGCTCCCTCAGAGACAGGAGCTGTCAACAAGCCCCTCTCCTTCGTGAATACCGACGCAAAGTATTCATTCAGGATCTCTGCCATTCCCTCAGGCTCTAAGCACAGTTCCCCTTCTCTGTCCCTAAGAGGTCCAATTTTTCCTCTAACCACCCTTTTATTCCTAACATAGGAGTAAAAAGCCTTTGGATTTTCCTTAATCCTATCTGCCAAAATCATTTCATGTCCCCTTTTTGCCCTTCTAACTCCCTGTTTGAGCTCCCTCCTACTCTCTCTATATTCCTCCAACGCTGTCTCCATTCCCAGCTGCTTTGACCTATCATACGCCTCTCTTTTCTTCCTAACCAAGTCCTCAATATCTCTAGTAATCCACGGCTCTCTAATCCTACTTTTCCCATCTTTCCTCTTAGCCGGCACATATCTTTCTTGCAACATTTTCAGTATTCCCTTGAAAGAGTCCCACATGCCTAGCGTGGACTTACCCTCGAACAACCGTTCCCAATCAGTTTCCATAAGTTCCTGCCTAATCCGACCGTAGTTAGCCTCCCCCCAATTCAGCACCCTGCCCCGAGGGCAACAAGCATCCTTTTCCATCTGAATCCTAAAGTAGACAGAATTGTGGTCACTGTTAGCCACATGTTCCCCGACTGCAACATCAACCACCTGCCCTGGCTCATTACTCATAAATCCGACATAAATCCGATATAGCTCCTTCTCTA
The DNA here is from genome assembly GCA_024679065.1 of Sphyrna mokarran. Classification (NCBI taxonomy): domain Eukaryota; kingdom Metazoa; phylum Chordata; class Chondrichthyes; order Carcharhiniformes; family Carcharhinidae; genus Sphyrna; species Sphyrna mokarran. The sequence goes on from JAGIQG010000001.1 coordinate 1,230,845, forward strand.
GTCGGGCTAGCCACCTACTGCTCCAACAATCCTTCCAGTACACATTTTACAAATTCCTGCCCATCCAAACCCCCAGTTCTAGGTACTTTCCAATCCACCCTAGGGAGATTAAAATCTCCCATTCTAATGACTCTGTTCTTTCTGCACCTATCCAAAACGTCTTTACATATGCCTTCTTCAACTGCCCGTGGGCTGTTGGGTGGCCTATAATACACCCCTAGCATAGTAATCGCCCCCTTTCTATTCCTCAACTTCACCCACAGCGACTCCACTCCTAACTCCTCTGTATTGTCCTCCCTCTGCAATGCCGTGATGCTCTCCTTAATCATGGGCGGTACGATAGCACAGTGGTTAGCACTGCTACTTCATAACTCCAGTGACCTGGATTCGATTCCCAGCTTAGGTCACTGTCGGTGTGGAGTTTGTACATTCTCCTCGTGTATGTGCATGTTTCATCCGGGTGCTCCAGTTTCCTCCCACAGTTCAAAGATGTGTGGGTTAGGTTGATTGGCCATGCTAAGTTTGCTCCTCAGTGTCCTGAGATGCATAGATTAGAGAGATTAGAGGATAAATGTGTTGGGATGTGGGGTAGGGCCTGGATGGGATTTTGGTCGGCACAGACTTGATGGGCTGAATGGTCTCTTTTTGCACTGTTGGCTTTCTATGATTAGAAAATTAACCATAGAATCATAGAAAATTACAGCTCAGAAACAGGCCTTTTGGCCCTTCTTGTCTGTGCCAAACCATTTCTTACTTAGTCCCACTGACCTGCACTTGAACCATATCCCTCCACACCTCTCTCATCCACGAACCCTTTCTTAAATGTTAAAAGTGACCCTACATTTACCACTTTATCCAGCAGCTCATTCCACATTCCCACCACTCTCTGTGTGAATCCCCCCCTAATATTCCCTTTAAACTTTTCTCCTTTCACCCTTAACCCATGCCCTCTGTTTTTTTTTCTCCCCTAGCCTCAGTGGAAAAAGCCTGCTTGCATTCACTCTATCTATACCCATCAAAATCTTATACACCTCTATCGAATCTCCCCTCATTCTCCGACACTCCAGGGAATAAAATCCTAATCTATTCAATCTCTCTCTGTAACTCAGCTTCTCAAGTCCCAGCTACATCCTCCTGAACCTTTCTGCACTCTTTCAATCTTATTTACATCCATCCTATAACTAGGTGACCAAAACTGTCCACAATAATCTAAATTCAGCCTCACCAATACCTTATATAACCTCACCATAACACTCCAACTTTTATACTCAATACTCCAATTTATAAAAGCCAATGTTCCAAAGGCACTCTTTACGATCCAATCCACTTGTGATGTCACTTTTAGGGAATTCTGTACCTGTATTCCCAGATCCCTCTGTTCAGTTGCACTCTTCAGAGTCCCACCATTTAGCCTGTACATTCTACTTTGGTTTGTCCTTCCAAAGTGCAATACCTCACACTTACCTGCATTAAATTCCGTTTGCTATTTTTCAGCTCATTTTTCTAGTTGGTCCAAGTCCTCTGCAACCTTCCTCACTGTCCACTATGCCTCAGATTTTTGTATCATCAACAAATTTGCTGATCCAATTTGCCACATTATCATCCAGATCATTGATATAGATGACAAAGAACAATGGACCCAACACTGCGACACACCACTAGTCACAGGCCTTCATTCAGAGAAGCAATCCTTTACAACCACTCTCTGGCTTCTTCCATTGACATCATTCTTCCATTGAGCCAATGTCTAATCCAATTTACTATCTCTCCATGTATACCTAGCGACTGAACCTTCCTAACTAACCTCCCATGAGGGATCTTTGTCAAAGGCCTTGCTGAAATCTCGGTAGACAACATTCACTGCCTTCCCTTCATCCACTATCTATGAACTTCAACGAAAGCAATCCTAACCTCATCAATCAGTCCCGCCGTCCCCAGAATTAGCCTGGTAAACCTTCACTGCATTCCCTCGAGTGCAAGAACATCCTTTCTCAGAAAAGGAGACCAAATCTGCACGCGATACTCTGTGCGGTCTCACCAAGGTCCTGTATAATTGCAACAACACATCTCTGCTCCCACTTTCAAAACCTTGCGCAATGCAAGCCAACATACCATTTGCCTTCTTTACCACCTGCTGCACCTGTTTGCTTACTTCAGCAGTTGGTGCACAAGGACACCCAGGTCCCACTGCACACTCCCCTCTCTCAATTTACAGCCATTCAGATAATAATCTGCCTTCTTGTTTTTGTTTCCAAAGTGAACAACCTCACATTTATTTAAATTATACTGCATCTGCCATTGATTTTCCCACTCACCCAACCTGACCAGATCATTCTGAAGGATAGAAACATAGAAAAACTACAGCACAAACAGGTCCATTGGCCCCCTTTGGTAGAAGTGGGGGAGGAGTAGCATTATTAGTCAAAGACTGTATCACAGTGACAGAAAGGAAGTTTGATGAGGACTTGTCTGTTGAGGTAGTATGGGCTGAGATTAGAAACAGGAGAGGAGAGGTCACCCTGTTGGGAGTCTTTTATTGACCTCCAAAAAATTCTGGAGAGGTAGAGGAAAGGATTGCAAAGATGATCCTGGACAGGAGTGAAAGTAATAGGATAATTGTTATGGGAGACTTTAACTTTACTAATATTGATTGGAATAGCTATAGCTCTAGCTCGTTAGAGGGGTCAGTTTTTATACAAAGTGTGCAGGAAGGTTTTTTGACTCAGTATGTAGATAGGCCAACTAGAGGTGAGGCTACATTGGATTTGGTGCTGGGCAATGAGCCAGACCAGGTGTTAGACTTGGAAGTAGGTGAGCATTTTGGTGATAGTGACCACAATTCGGTTACATTCACCTTAGTGATGGATAGGGACAGGCATGAACTTGGGGGCAGTAGTTAGAGCTGGGGGAATGGTAATTATGAGGCTATTAGGAGAGATTTAGGGTGCATAGGTTGGACTAGGAAACTACAGGGCTGGGAACATCTGAAATGTGGAGCTTATTCAAGGAACAGCTACTGCGAGTCCTTGATAAGTATGTCCCTGTCAGGCAAGGGGAAAATGGTCGAGTAAGGGAACCATGGTGTACTAAAAAAGTTAATTCACTGGCTAAAAGGAAAAAGGAGGTTTATGTCAGGATGAGGCTTGAAGGTCAGTTAATGCACTGGAAAGTTATGGATTAGCCAGGAGGGAGCTAAAGAATGAGTTAAGAAGAGCTAAAAGAGGACACGAGAAGACTTTCGCTGATAGAATCAAGGAGAATCCTAAAGCTTTCTTTAGATATGTTCAGAATAGAAGGTTAGGGCAAAATTAGGGCTAGAAGGAGACAGCAGTGGGAAGTTGAAGAACGGAGGGATCTTGGTGTATATGTGCATAGATCCCTGAAAGTTGGCAATCAAGTTGATAAGGCTGTTAAGAAGGCATATGGAGTCTTAGCTTTTACTGGTAGGGGGATTGAATTTCGGAGCCGCGACGTCATGTTGCAACTGTACAAAACCCTAGTGCGGCCGCACTTGGAGTACTGTGTACAGTTCTGGTCCCCACATTATAAGAAATATGTGGAGGCATTGGAGAGGGTACAGAGGAGGTTTACCAGGATGTTGCCTGGTATGGAGGGCAGGTCTTATGAAGAGAGGCTGAGGGAATTGAGGTTGTTTTCGTTTGAAAGAAGGCGGCTAAGAAGAGACCTTATTGAAACATGTAAGATGATTCGAGGTTTAGATAGGGTGGACATTGATAGCCTTTTTCCTAGGATGGAGAAAGCTAGCACGAGGGGACACAGCTTTAAATTAAGGGTGATAGTTATAGGACGGATGTCAGAGGTAGGTTCTTTACCCAGAGGGTGGTAAGGGTATGGAATGCCCTGCCTGCTGCAGTTGTAGATGCGCCCAGTTTGGTGGCATTTAAGAGGTTAGTAGATAAGTTTTGGGACAAAAGGGAATAGTATAGGTTAGAGGGTCATTGCTTTTTCTAATTGGTGCGCAATATCAAGCCGAAGGACCTGTTCTAGAACATAGAACATAGAACACTACAGCACAAACAGGCCCTTCGGCCCACAAGTTGTGCCGAACACATCAAAACCTACCCAGCCATAGACCTATCTATAACCCCCAATCCCATTGGATCCCATATACTCATCCAGAAGTCTTTTAAAAGACCCCAGCGAGTTCGCCTCGACCACCACCGACGGCAGCCGATTCCATTCACTCACCACCCTCTGAGTGAAAAACTTTCCCCTAGCATCCCCTCTGTACTTGCTTCCCTGCACCTTAAATCTGTGCCCTCTCGTCGCGACCATTTCAGCCCTGGGAAATAGTCTCTGAGAGTCCACCCTATCTATTCCTCTCAACATCTTGTAAACCTCTATCAGGTCGCCTCTCAACCTTCGTCTCTCCAGGGAGAACAGTCCCAGCTCCCTCAACCTGTCTTCATAAGGCATGCCTCCCAATCCAGGCAACATCCTTGTAAATCTCCTCTTCACCCTTTCAATAGCTTCTACGTCCTTCCTATAGTGAGGCGCCCAGAACTGCGCACAGTAGAACATAGAACATAGAACAATACAGCACAGAACAGGCCCTTCGGCCTTCGATGTTGTGCCGACCAAAATAAAAAGCAATGCCCCTCCTAACTAAACCATTCCCTTCTCTTCCATATACTTATCAACTAACCTCTTAAACGCCACCAAACTTGGCGCATCTACAACAGCTGCAGGCAGGGCATTCCACTCCCTAATCACTCTTTGAGTAAAGAACCTACCTCTGATATCCGTCCTATAACTCATACCCCTTAATTTAAAGCTGTGTCCCCTCGTGCTAGCTTTCTCCATCCTAGGAAAAAGGCTATCACTGTCCACCCTATCTAAACCTCTAATCATCTTATATGCTTCAATAAGATCCCCTCTTAGCCGCCTCCTTTCTAACGAAAACAACCTCAAATCCTTCAACCTCTCTTCATAGGACCTGCCCTCCATACCAGGCAACATCCTGGTAAACCTCCTCTGTACCCTCTCCAATGCCTCCACATCTTTCTTATAATGTGGCGACCAGAACTGCACACAATACTCCAAGTGCGGCCGCACTAGAGTTTTGTACAGCTGCAACATGATGCTGCGGCTCCTAAATTCAATCCCCCTACCAATAAAAGCTAAGACTCCATATGCCTTCTTAACAACTTTATCCACTTGACTGCCTACTTTCAGGGATCTATTGACACATACACCAAGATCCTTCTGTTCCTCAACACTATTAAGAGCCCTACCATTAGCCCTATACTCTACACATTTATTGTTCCTGCCAAAGTGCATTACCTCACACTTTTCCACATTAAACTCCATTTGCCACCTCTCGGCCCAGCTCTGCAACTTGTCCAAGTCACTCTGTAAACTAAAACACCCCTCTTCACTATCTACCACACCACCAACTTTAGTATCATCTGCAAATTTACTGATCCATCCTCAATACCCTCATCCAGATCATTTATAAAAATTACAAACAGCAGGGGCCCCAAAACAGACCCCTGAGGCACACCACTGTCACCGAACTCCACGATGAATATCTCCCATCAACCACCACCCTCTGTCTTCTATCTGCCAGCCAATTCTAATCCAATTAGCTAAATCACCCTCTATTCCACACATCTGCATTTTCTGTAGAAGTCTTCCATGGGCCACCTTATCAAACGCCTTACTAAAGTCCATATATACTACATCAACCGCCTTACCCCCATCCACCTCTCTGGTCACTTTCTCAAAAAACTCAATGAGGTTAGTAAGGCATGACCTACCCTTCACGAAACCATGCTGACTATCCCCAATCAATTCATTTCTCTCTAAATAACTATAAATCCTATCCCTAATAATTCTCTCCAATACCTTGCCCACAACAGAAGTAAGACTCACTGGCCTATAATTCCCTGGAAGGTCTCTCTTCCCCTTCTTAAACAATGGGACCACATTCGCTATCCTCCAGTCCTCCGGAACCACACCCGTAACCAACGAGGACCTGAAGATCAGAGCCAGAGGCTCTGCAATCTCCTCTCTTGCCTCCCAGAGAATCCTAGGGTAAATCCCGTCCGGCCCAGGGGACTTATCCAACTTCAAACCCTCGAGAATTTCTAACACATCCTCCCTATCTACTACAATACTCCCCAATTTGCAACCCTGTACCTCAGTGTTCTCCATAGCTACATTTCCAGCACCTGCGTGAATACCGAAGAGAAATATTTATTCAGTGCCTCACCAATCTCTTCAGGCTCCACGCACAACTTCCCACTGCTGTCTATGACTGGCCCTAATCTTGCCCTAACCAATCTTCTATTCTTAACATATCGAAAGAAAGCTTTAGGATTCTCCTTAATCCTATCAGCCAACATCTTCTCGTGTCCCCTCTTACTCAAGTACTCCAAGTGTGGTCTGACAAGGGTCCTATAAAGCTGCAGCATTACCTCCTGACTCCTGAACTCAATCCCTCGATGAATGAAGGCCAGTACACCGTAAGCTTTCTTAACCACATCCTCCACCTGGGAGGCGATTTGAGAGTCTTATGGACCCGGACCCAAGATCCCTCTGCTCTTCCACACAGCTAAGACTCCTACCTTTGATAGTGTACTCATTCATCCCGTTGGATCTGCCAAAATGGACCACAACACATTTATCCGCGTTGAAGTCCATCTGCCACTTCTCCGCCCAGTCTTGCATCCTGTCGATGTCATGCTGCAACTTCTGACATCCCTCCAGACCATCCACAACACCACCGACCTTCGTGTCATCGGCGAACTTACTCACCCATCCCTCCACTTCCTCATCCAGGTCATTTATGAAAATGACAAACAGCAAGGGTCCTAGAACAGATCCCTGGGGCACTCCACTGGTGACCGACCTCCATGCAGAAAAAGAGCCATCCACAACCACCCTCTGCCTTCTGCAGGCAAGCCAGTTCTGGATCCACAAGGCCAAAGCCCCTTGGATCCCATGCCCTCTCACCTTCTCAAGAAGTCTTGCATGGGGGACCTTGTCAAATGCCTTGCTGAAGTCCATGTACACCATGTCCACTGCTCTTCCTTCGTCAATGTGTTCAGTCACATTTTCGAAAGACTCAATTAAGCTCGTAAGGCACGACCTGCCTTTTACAAAGCCATGCTGACTATTTCTAATCAACCTAAACTTCTCCAAATGCTCGTAAATCTTGTCCCTCAGAAGCCTCTCCATCAGCTTACCAACCACTGAGGTCAGACTCACCGGTCGGTAATTTCCAGGACTATCCCTGTTCCCTTTCTTGAAAATAGGGAACGCATCCGCAATCCTCCAATCCTCCGGAACCTCTCCCGTCTGCATCGACGACACAAAGATCATCGCCAGGGGCTCTGCAAGGACATCCCTCACCTCCCACAATAACCTGGGGTACATCCCATCTGGTCCCGGAGACTTGTCTATCTTGATAGCATTTAAAAGTTCTAACACATCCGCTTCCTTAATATCTACATACTCAATCTTTTCAGTCTGCTGTAATGTTCTATGTTCTATGTTGTGCTTGGAGCCTGAAGAGATTGGAGAGGCACTGAACAAATATTTCTCTTCGGTATTCACACAGGGAAACGTAAATGTAGTTGTGGAGAACACTGGGATACAGGGTTGTAAACTGGAAAGTATTGAAGTAGATAAGGAGGAGGTGTTAGGTATGAAAATAGATAAGTCCCCTGGGCCGGACGGGATTTACCCTAGGATTCTCTGGGAGGCAAGAGAGGTGATTGCAGAGCCTCTGGCTCTGATCTTCAGGTCATCATTGGTTACGGGTATAGTGCCAGAAGACTGGAGGATAGCAAATGTTGCCCCATTGTTCAAGAAGGGGAATAGAGACTATCCTGGGAATTATAGACTGGTGAGTCTTACTTCTGTTGTGGGCCAAGTTTTGGAAAGAATAATTAGGGATAGGATTTATAGTTGTTTAGAGAGAAATGAATTGATTGGAGATAGTCAGCACGGTTTTGTGAAGAGTAGGTCGTGCCTCACAAACCTTATTGAGTTTTTTGAAAACCTGAAAGTTGGCAATCAAGTCGATAAGGTTGTTAAGAAGGCATACGGAGTCTTGACTTTTATTGGTAGTGGGATTGAATTTCGGAGCCGCAACGTCATATTGCAACTGTACAAAACTCTAGCGCGCTTGGAGTATTGTGTACAGTTCTGGTCCCCACATTATAAGAAAGATGTGGAGGCATTGGAGAGGGTACAGAGGAGGTTTACCAGGATGTTGCCTGGTATGGAAGGCAGGTCTTATGAAGAGAGGCTGAGGGATTTGAGGTTGTTTTCGTTAGAAAGAAGGCGGCTAAGAGGAGACCTTATTGAAACATATAAGATGATTAGAGGTTTAGATAGGGTGGACAGTGATAACCTTTTTCCTAGGATGGAGAAAGCTAGCACGAGGGGACATAGCTTTAAATTAAGGGGTGGTAGTTATAGGATGGATGTCAGAGGTAGGTTCTTTACCCAGAGGTGGTAAGGGTATGGAAGGCCCTGCCTGCAGCAGTTGTAGATGCATCAAGTTTGCGGGCGTTTAAGTGGTCAGTGGATAGGTTTATGGATGAAAAGGGAATGGTTTCAGTTAGAGTGTCATTGCTTTTTCTCCATTGGTCAGCGCAACATCGAATGCCGAAGGGCCTGTACTGTGCTGTAATGTTCTATGTTCTACAAGTTGTGCCGAGCAGGTTCCTACCTACTAGGCATACCTATTATAACCCTCTATCTTACTAAGTTCCATGTACTTATCCAAAAGTGTCTTAAAAGACCTTATTGAATCCGCCTCCACTACCATCGAAGGCAGCCAATTCCACTCACCCATCACCCTTAGAGTGAAAAACCTACCCCTAACATCTCCTTTGTACCTACTCCCCAGCACCTTAAACCTGTGTCCCGTCATATCAACCATTTCAGCCCTGGGAAAAAGTCTCTGAGAAGCTACTTGATCAATACCTCTTATCATCTTATACACCTCTATCAGGTCATCCTTCATCCTTTGTCTCTCCAAGGAGAAAAGACCAAGCTCCCTCAACCTATCCTCATAAGGCATATTCCCCAATCCAGGCAACATCCTCGTAAATCTCTGCACCCTTTCTATGGCATGATCTCTGCATCCTCATCCAAATCATTAATATATATTGTGAATAGAGGGTTAGTCATCTCAGCTCTAGGACATGTCTGTAGAAGTCCCTCCAGTGCCCTTGGCACAATTTATCAAGATAGTGAAGTTGCTGGAACCAGATGGGATGTACCTCAGGTTACTGTGGGAGGTGAGGGAAGTTATTGCAGAGCCCCTGGCGATGATCTTTGCATTGTCAATGGAGACGGGAGAGGTTCTGGAGGATTCTGGAAAAAAGAGCGGTAGATGTGGTTTACATGGATTTCAGGAAGGCTTTTGATCAGGTCCCACATGCAAGACTTCTTGAGAAGGTGAGAGGGCATGGGATCCAAGGAGCTTTGGCCTTGTGGATCCAGAACTGGCTTGCCTGCAGAAGGCAGAGAGTGGTTGCAGATGGGTCTTTTTCTGCATGGAGGTCAGTCACCAGTGGAGTGCCCCAGGGATCTGTTCTAGGACCCTTGTTGTTTGTCATTTTCATAAATGACCTGGATGAGGAAGTAGAGGGATGGGTTAGTAAGTTCGCCGATGACACGAAGGTTGGTGGTGTTGAGGATGGTCTGGAAGGATGTCAAAAATTGCAGCGGGACATAGATAAGGATGCAAGAAGTGGCAGATGGACTTCAATGCGGAAAAATGTGTAGTGTTCATTTTGGCAGGTCAATGGGATGAAGGAGTACAATATCAAGGGTAAGAGTCTTGGCAGTGTTGAGGAGCAGAAGGATCTTGGGGTTTGGGTCCACAGGACTCTTAAATTAGCCTTGCAACTGAAGGATGTGGTCAAGAAGGCATATGGTGTACTGGCCTTCATTAATCAAGGGATTGAGTTTAGGAGTCGAGAGGCAATGCTGCAACTTTGTAAGACCCTGTCAGACTCCACTTGGAATACTGTGTGCAGTTCTGGTCACCTACTATAGGAAGGATGTAGAAGCTATTGAAAGAGTGGAGAGGAGATTTACAAGGATGTTGCCTGGATTGGGAGGCATGCCTTATGAAGACAGGTTGAGGGAGCTGGGACTGATCTCCCTGGAGAGACGAAGATTGAGAGGCGACCTGATAGAGGTTTATAAAATGTTGAGAGGAATAGATATAGTGGATTCTCGGAGGCTATTCCCAGGGCTGAAATGATCGCTATGAGAGGACACAGGTTTAAGGTCTGGGGGGCAAGTACAGAGGAGATGTTAGGGGTAAGTTTTTCACTCAGAGTGTGATGGGTGCGTGGAATTGGTTGTTGTCGGTGGTGGTGGAGGTGAACTCGATGGGGTCTTTTAAAAGAATTCTGGATGAGTATATGGGATTTAATGGGTTTGGGAGTTACAGATAGCTCTATGGCCTGGTAGGTATGGATACGATCGGCGCAATTTGTGTACCTGAGGGCCTGTTTGTGCTGTAGTGTTCTATGTTGTATAATATTCAGCACCTTGATCATCCTCAAAAAATTCCAGAAGATTTGTCAAGCACTATTTCCCTTTAGTGAATCTGTGCTGACTTGGACCAATCCTGTCACTGCTTTCCAAATGCATTTATGCAATTACTGCATTCTTAATAATTGACTCCAGCACCTTCTCCAACACCGATGGCAGGCTAACTGATGTATAATTTCCTGTTTTATTTCTCCCTCCTTTTTAAAAAGTGCAGTTACATGAGTTATCTTCTATACACTGGCCAGAATCTATGGAATGCTAGAAAAGGATCGCCAATGTATCTTCTATTTCTAGGGCCACTTCCTTAAGTACTCTGGGTTGCAGAATATCAGGTCCTGGGGAATTATTGGGTTTAATCCCAGCAATTTCCCCAATACAATTCTCTGACAAAGAAGGATTTTTTTTTAATTCCTTCTTTGTGCTAGACTCTCTTTCCCCTTTTTAGAAAGTCCTCCTTAGTGAAGACAGATCCGAAGTATTTGTTCAGCTGCTCTGCCATCTCTGTTGCCCATTATGAACTCACCTAATTCCAACTGTAAGGTTAAATCCACGTGATAAGAACATAGAACATAGAACATAGAACAATACAGCACAGAACAGGCCCTTCGGCCTTCGATGTTGTGCCGACCAAAATAAAAAGCAATGCCCCTCCAAACTAAACCATTCCCTTCTCTTCCATATACTTATCAACTAACCTCTTAAACGCCACCAAACTTGGCGCATCTACAACAGCTGCAGGCAGGGCATTCCACTCCCTAATCACTCTTTGAGTAAAGAACCTACCTCTGATATCCGTCCTATAACTCATACCCCTTAATTTAAAGCTGTGTCCCCTCGTGCTAGCTTTCTCCATCCTAGGAAAAAGGCTATCACTGTCCACCCTATCTAAACCTCTAATCATCTTATATGTTTCAATAAGATCCCCTCTTAGCCGCCTCCTTTCTAACGAAAACAACCTCAAATCCCTCAGCCTCTCTTCATAGGACCTGCCCTCCATACCAGGCAACATCCTGGTAAACCTCCTCTGTACCCTCTCCAATGCCTCCACATCTTTCTTATAATGTGGCGACCAGAACTGCACACAATACTCCAAGTGCGGCCGCACTAGAGTTTTGTACAGTTGCAACATGATGCTGCGGCTCCTAAATTCAATCCCCCTACCAATAAAAGCTAAGACTCCATATGCCTTCTTAACAACTTTATCCACTTGACTGCCTACTTTCAGGGATCTATTGACACATACACCAAGATCCTTCTGTTCCTCAACACTATTAAGAGCCCTACCATTAGCCCTATACTCTACACATTTATTGTTCCTGCCAAAGTGCATTACCTCACACTTTTCCACATTAAACTCCATTTGCCACCTCTCGGCCCAGCTCTGCAACTTGTCCAAGTCACTCTGTAAACTAAAACACCCCTCTTCACTATCTACCACTCCACCAACTTTAGTGTCATCTGCAAATTTACTGATCCATCCCTCAATACCCTCATCCAGATCATTTATAAAAATTACAAACAGCAGGGGCCCCAAAACAGACCCCTGAGGCACACCACTCGTCACCGAACTCCACGATGAATATCTCCCATCAACCACCACCCTCTGTCTTCTATCTGCCAGCCAATTTCTAATCCAATTAGCTAAATCACCCTCTATTCCACACATCTGCATTTTCTGTAGAAGTCTTCCATGGGCCACCTTATCAAACGCCTTACTAAAGTCCATATATACTACATCAACCGCCTTACCCCCATCCACCTCTCTGGTCACTTTCTCAAAAAACTCAATGAGGTTAGTAAGGCATGACCTACCCTTCACGAAACCATGCTGACTATCCCCAATCAATTCATTTCTCTCTAAATAACTATAAATCCTATCCCTAATAATTCTCTCCAATACCTTGCCCACCACAGAAGTAAGACTCACTGGCCTATAATTCCCAGGAAGGTCTCTCTTCCCCTTCTTAAACAATGGGACCACATTCGCTATCCTCCAGTCCTCCGGAACCACACCCGTAACCAACGAGGACCTGAAGATCAGAGCCAGAGGCTCTGCAATCTCCTCTCTTGCCTCCCAGAGAATCCTAGGGTAAATCCCGTCCGGCCCAGGGGACTTATCCAACTTCAAACCCTCGAGAATTTCTAACACATCCTCCCTATCTACTACAATACTCCCCAATTTGCAACCCTGTACCTCAGTGCTCTCCACAGCTACATTTCCAGCACTCTGCGTGAATACCAAAGAGAAATATTTATTCAGTGCCTCACCAATCTCTTCAGGATTGTTGCCCATCTTATCTTTCTAGTTGATATGCAGAAAAAATTCACTAAGATGTGGCTGGGGTTCGATGGTTTGAGTTATAAGGAGAGGCTGGATAGACTCAGACTTTTTTCTCTGGAGCATAGAAGGCTGTGGGGTGATCTTATAGAGGTCTATAAAATAATGTGGGGCACAGATCATTAAATAGTCAATATCTTTTCCCAAAGGTAGGGGAGTCTAAAACTAGGGTACAATTTTGTCTTTTAAAAAGCATTTAGACAGTTACATAGTTAAGATGGGTATAGAAGGATACAGACCAAATGCAGGCAATTGGGTTTAGCTTAGTGTAAATTTGGATGGAATGGCTTAAAAGGCCTGTTTCCATGTTGTAAACCTCTATGACTTTAAAGTAAAATTCCTCATGAATTCACCACATGGACTGCAGTGGTTCAGGGGAGAAAGCTCACATTCTGATGGAAAGTTATTGATGTGTGAATACTAACCTACCCAGCAATCCCCAAATCCCATTAATTGTTTATTATTACCAGAACATAGCCTTGCAGTATCTCTTCCTCCATATCCTGTGCTCTTTGATTAGATTTATTATTGTCACATGTCTTGATACACAGGAAAAAGTATTGTTTCTTGTGCATTTTTCTGCCATCTTCATGGCTCAGATCCTTAATCAACACTCCCACAGGAGATTCCCCCATTGGATCACTTAAGGAAATCCCGTAGGAGATTCCCCCATTGGATCACCCTAGGAGATCCCACAGGAGGTTTCTTCATTGGATTAACCCAAAAGATTCCCCATTGGATCACCGCAGGAGATCCCATACAAGTTCCACAATAAGGTCAATAGGATCCAGTAGATCATAATGACACGGAGGTCATCGAGAGATCCAGTAGAGCTCCGATAGATTATCAGTAGATCCCTTCTTACCTGCAGGCTCAATGCGATCTGGCGAATGTAAATCAGGTTCAGATCCTCCAGAATGCGGACTGTTTCCTCCATTGCTGCCGCTGGTGGGACTTTTCACCCCCTCATCTCCCCGGAGCCCCGAGCACCGGAGCCCAGACGCTCCGGACTCTGTCTCTCACTCTCTGTTTCTCTCTCTCTCTCTCCCCTCCCTTTCTCCTCCCACACCCTCACATTCATTGAGTTCCAGCTGTACATTGCTGACAGGAAGCCCAGTGTCTGAATCCAGCCCCTCAGCTGGTGCTGGAGGCCCTTTGGCTCAGACACACACTGCAGCACACAGGCTTCATTCAGCTACTAAAAGCACCAAGTGTTTCAGCCTCACCATCAATGTCAAGTTCAACTTCTGCCTGCTTCACATTCCTTGCAAATTATCAGCGTTTCATCCACCTCCGGCTGGCTGGTGCCAGAGAACAATCTGCAGCAAGAAAGAGGTTAACCACTGCCCCTTGGCAAACCCACCATCCAATCCTCGGGCACTGAGCTCCAGAGACTGCACATTCTCACAATCTACTTATAGCACACGGAGGCTGACTGTGTCCACGTCAATCCTCTGCAGCAGTAATGCAGCCAGTCCCACTTTCCCTCTGCAATGTTTATATCTTAAGGTACAAACCAGAAGAATGAACAAACCAAGAAATAACAGCAAAAGAATAGTAAGGAGAGCGGCTAGAAGCCAATCTTACAAGCAAATCCAAATAGAAAACAGAAACTATTACAATGCAGGAAGAGGCCATTCAGCCCATCATGTCTGCACCAGGTCTCCAAATGACTATATCATAGAATCATACTGTGCAGAAGAGGCCCTTCAGCCCATCAGGTCTTCACAAATATGCTATAAACACCTGACCTCCCATATATTTGGATATAAATTGTCCCATTGGAAAAATGCAGCATAAGTCCATGAAGGGTAGATCATGTTTGACTAATTTGGTGCAATTCTTTGAAAACATTACATGTGCAGTGGACAATGGGGAACCTGTGGATGTGGTGTATCTGGATTTCCAGAGGATATTTGATAAGGAGCCACACCAAAGACTCCTACATAAGATAAAGATGCACGGTACTACAGATAAATGTATTAGCATGGATAGAGGATTGGTTAACTAACAGAAAGCAAAGAGTGGTGGTGAATGGGTGTTTTTCTGGTTGGCGATCAGTGGCTAGTGGTGTGCCTCAGGGATCAGTGTTGGGACTGCAATTTTTTCTGATTTTCATAGATGATTTGGAGTTGGGGACCAAGTGTAATGTGTCAAAATTCACAGATGACACTAAGATTGGAGGCAGAGCAAAGTGTGCAGAGGACATTGAAAGTCTACAAAAAGATATAATCTAACTGAGTGGGTGAGGGCTTGACAGATGGAGTACAATGTTGGGAAATGTGAGGTCATCCATTTTGGTAGGAAAGCAGAAAAAAGAACTATTATTTAAATGGTTAAAAAATTGTAACATACTGCTGTGCAGAGAGACCTGGGTGTCCTTGTGCAGGAATCACAAGGAGTAGGTTTGCAGGTGCAGCAGGTAATGAAGAAGGCAAATGGAATTTTGTCCTTCATTGTTAGAGAGATGAGTTTAAAAACAGTGAGATCATGTTGCAGCTGTATAAGGTGCTGGTGAGGCCACACCTGGAGTTACTGTGTACAGTTTGGTCTCCTTACTTGAGAAAGGATATACTGGCACTGGAGGGGGTGCAAAGAAGGTTGATTCTGGAGTTGGGTTTATTTATGAGGAGCGACTAAGTAGTCTAGGACTATACTCATGGGAATTCAGAAGAATGAGGGGAGATCTGATAGAAACATATAAGATTATGAAGGCAATGGATAAGATAGAAGCAGGGAAGTTGTTTCCACTGGCGGGTGAAACTAGAACTAGGGGCATGGCCTCAAAATAAGAGGAAGCAGATTTAGGACTAAGTTGAGGAGGAAC
Organism: Sphyrna mokarran; assembly: GCA_024679065.1. Classification (NCBI taxonomy): domain Eukaryota; kingdom Metazoa; phylum Chordata; class Chondrichthyes; order Carcharhiniformes; family Carcharhinidae; genus Sphyrna; species Sphyrna mokarran. The sequence continues at coordinate 1,246,558 of JAGIQG010000001.1, forward strand.
TTCTTCACACACAGGGTTATGAATCTGTGGAATTCCCTGCCCAGGAAAGCAGTTGAGGCTACCTCATTGTTTTTAAGGGAAAGATCAATAAATTTTTGAACAGTAAAGGAATTAAGCGTTATGGTGGGCGGGTAAGTGGAGCTGAGTCCACAAAGAGATCAGCCATAGTCTTATTGAATGGCAGCGCAGGCTCGAAGGGTCAATGGTCTACTCCTGTTCCTAGTTTGTATGTTCTTTATAGTTCATGACAGGCAGGTCATTTTTAACTAATTCAATGGAATTTTTTTTTATTAGTTCATGGCCAGCCAGCCAGCGATGCCCAAGTTGTAGCATTTGAACATAGAACATTACAGCACACTATAGGCACTTCGCCACCCTATGTTGCATCAACCTGTGAAAACCATCTAAAGCCCATCTAATCTACACTATTCCAATATCATCCATATGCCTATCCACTGACCATTTAAATGCCCCTAAAGTTGGCGAGTCCACGACTGTTGCAGGCAGGGCATTCCACACTCTTACTATCTCTGAGTAAACATAGAACATAGAACAATACAGCACAAACAGGCCCTTCGGCCCACGAGTTGCGACGATCACATCTACCAATCCACAGATCTATCTATAACCCCCTATCCTATACTCATCCAGAAGTCTCTTAAAAGACCCCAGCGAGTTTGCCTCAACAACCTCCAACGGCAGCCAATTCCATTCACTCACCACCCTCTGAGTGAAAAACTTACCCCAATATCCCCTCCGTATTTGCTTCCCTGCACCTTAAATCTGTATCCTCTCGTAGTGACCATTTCAGCTCGGGGAAATAGTCTCTGAGAGTCCACCCTATCTATTCCTCTCAACATTTTATAAACCTCTATCAGGTCACCTCTCAACCTAAGAGGTTGACCAAAGAGGTGGATGGGGGTAAGGCGGTTGATGTAGTATATATGGACTTTAGTAAGGCGTTTGATAAGGTGGCCCATGGAAGACTTCTACAGAAAATGCAGATGTGTGGAATAGAGGGTGATTTAGCTAATTGGATTAGGAATTGGCTGGCAGATAGAAGACAGAGGGTGGTGGTTGATGGGAGATATTCATCGTGGAGTTCGGTGACGAGTGGTGTGCTCAGGGGTCTGTTTTGGGGCCCCTGCTGTTTGTATTTTTATAATGATCTGGATGAGGGTATTGAGGGATGGATCAGTAAATTTGCAGATGACTAAAGTTGGTGGAGTGGTAGATAGTGAAGAGGGGTGTTATAGTTTTTACAGTGACTTGGACAAGTTGCAGATCTGCCGAGTGATTGGTGTGCAGTGTTGGAGTTAATGTGGAAAAGTGTGAGGTAATGCACTTTGGCAGGAACAATAAATGTGTAGAGTATAGGGCTAATGGTAGGGCTCTTAATAGTGTTGAGGAACAGAAGGATCTTGGTGTATGTGTCAATAGATCCCTGAAAGTAGGCAGTCAAGTGGATAAAGTTGTTAAGAAGGCATATGGAGTCTTAGCTTTTATTGGTAGGGGGATTGAATTTAGGAGCCGCAGCATCATGGTGCAACTGTACAAAACTCTAGTGCGGCCGCACTTGGAGTATTGTGTGCAGTTCTGGTCCCCACATTATAAGAAAGATGTGGAGGCATTGGAGAGGGTACAGAGGAGGTTTACCAGGATGTTGCCTGGTATGGAGGGCAGGTCCTATGAAGAGTGGTTGAAGGATTTGAGGTTGTTTTCGTTAGAAAGGAGGCGGCTAAGGGGGGATCTTATTGAAACATATAAGATAATTAGAGGTTTGGATAGGGTGGACAGTGATAGCCTTTTTCCTAGGATGGAGAAAGCTAGCACGAGGGGACACAACGTTAAATTAAGGGGTATGAGTTATAGGACGGAGATCAGAGGTAGGTTCTTTACTCAAAGAGTGATTAGGGAGTGGAATGCCCTGCCTGCAGCTGTTGTAGATGCGCCAAGTTTGGTGGCGTTTAAGAGGTTAATTGATAGTATATGGAAGAGAAGGGAATGGTTTAGTTTGGAGGGGCATTGCTTTTTATTTTGGTCGGCACAACATCGAAGGCCGAAGGGCCTGTTCTGTGCTGTAATGTTCTATGTTCTATGTTCTATGTCTCTCCAGTGAGAAGAGTCCCAGCTCCCTCAACCTATCTCTGACATCTGTCCTATATTTATCATCCCTTAATTTAAAGCTATGTCTCCTTGTGCTAGCCATTTTCATCCAAGGAAAAAGGCTCACACTATCATAGAACCACCCTATCCACCCTATCTAACCTCTGGTTATCTTATATGTCTCTTATTAAGTATCCTCTTAATCTTTTCTCTTTAAAGAAACCAGCCTCAAGTCTCTCAGCCTTTTCTCATAAGACCTTCCCACCATACCAGGCAACATCCTGTAAATCTTCTCTGCACCCTTTCCAATGCTTCCACATCCTTTCTATAATGTGGCAACCAGAACTGAACGCAGTACTCCAATTACTCCGCACTAGAGTTTTGTACAGCTGTATATGACCTCATGCCTCCGAAACTCAATTGTTTTATCAATAAAAGCTAACCCACTGTACTCCCTCTTAACAACCCTATCAACCTGGGTGCCAACTTTCAGGGATCTATGCACATAGAACATAGCACATAGAACATTACAGCGCAAAACAGGCCCTTCGGCCTTCAATGTTGTGCCAACCAATTAGGAAAAAGCAATGACCCTCTAACCTAAACCATTCCCTTTTCGTCCATAAACTTATCTACTAACCTCTTAAACGCCACCAAACTTGGCACATCTATAACTGCAGCGGGCAGGGCATTCCATACCCTTACCACCTCTGGGTAAAGAACCTACCTCTGATATCCGTCCTATAACTACCATCCCTTAATTTAAAGCTATGTCCCCTCGTGCTAGCTTTCTCCATCCTAGGAAAAAGGATATCACTGTCCACCCTATCTAAACCTCTAATCATCTTATATGCTTCAATAAGATCCCCTCTTAGCCGCCTCCTTTCTAACGAAAACAACCTCAAGTCCTTCAACCTCTCCTCATAGGACCTGCCCTCCATACCAGGCAACATCCTGGTAAACCTCCTCTGTACCCTCTCCAATGCCTCCACATCTTTCTTATAATGTGGGGACCAGAACTGCACACAATACTCCAAGTGCGGGCGCACTAGAGTTTTGTACAGTTGCAACATGACGTTGCGGCTCCGAAATTCAATCCCCCTACCAATAAAAGCTAAGACTCCATATGCCTTCTTAACAACCTTATCAACTTGATTGCCAACTTTCAGGATCTATGCACACATACACCAAGATCCCTCAGTTCATCAACACTATTAAGAGTCCTACCATTAGCCCTATACTCTACACATTTGTTATTCCTGCCAAAGTGAATTACCTCACACTTTTCCACATTAAACTCCATTTGCCACCTCTCGGCCCAGCTCTGCAAATTGTCCAAGTCTCTCTGCAAACTAGAACACCCCTCTTCACTATCTATCACTCCTCCGACTTTGGTGTCATCCGCAAATTTACTAATCCATCCTTCAATACCCTCATCCAGATCATTTATAAAAATTACAAACAGCAGGGGCCCCAAAACAGATCCCTGAGGTACACCACTTGTAACCGAACTCCATGATGAATATCTTCCATCAACCCACCACCCTCTGTCTTCTATCTGCTAGCCAATTCCTAATCCAATTAGCTAAATCACCCTCAATCCCATACATCTGCATTTTCTGCAGAAGCCTTTTCCTATGATTCAAAAACAAGTGTCATCAGGCTGTCCAAATATAGGGACCTTCGCAATTTCAATCCTGTTCCTATGTGTACACGTCCAACAGAGGTCACTAGCTAGCAATCAAAACAACTATTCCTGTCCCAAACTTGTTTCACAGCTAACACAGCACTTTCCAACATTGAACCTTAGAACAAAAAAACCCTAAAACTGCAGGTGCTGAAAATCCGAAATTGAAACAAAATATTGAAAATACTTAACAAAGCAGGTAATATCTGTAAAGTGAGATAAATACATAGAGTCATAGAGGTTTACAGCATGGAAACAGGCCCTTCGGCCCAACTTGTCCATGCCGCCCTTTTTTTTAAACCCTTAAACTAATCCCAATTGCCCACAATTGGCCCATATCCCTCTATACCCATCTTACTCATATAACTATCTAAATACGTTTTAAAAGATAAAATTGTACTCGCCTCTACTACTACTCTGGCAGCTTGTTCCAGACATTCACCATCCTCTGTGTGAAAATACTGTCCCTCTCCTCTCTCACTTAAAACCTATGCACTCTAATTTAGACTCCCCCACCTTTGAGAAAGATATTGACTATTTACCTTGTTGTGCCCCTCATTATTTTATAGACTCCTCAGCCTCCTACACTCCAAAGAAAGAAGTCCCAGCCTATTCAGCCTCTTCTTGTAACTCAATCCGTCACGTCTTTTCTGCACTCTTTCTAGTTTAATAATATCCTTTCTATAATAGGGTGACCAGAATTGCACACAGTATTCCGAGTGTGGCCTTACCAATGTTTCGTACAACTTCAACAAGATGTCCCAACTCTGGTATTCAATGTTCTGGCCGATGAAACCAAGCATACCAAAAGCCTTCTTCACCACCCTCTCCACTTTCAAGGAGCAATGAACATGTACCCCTAAATCTCTTTGTTCTGTAACTGTCCCTAATACCCTACCATTAACTGACTAAGTCCTGGTTCAATCTACCAAAATGTATTACCTCGCATTTGTTTAAATTAAACTCCGTCTGGCATTCATCAGCCCACTGGCCCAATTGATCAAGATCCAACCACAATTGGAGATAACGTTCCTCACTGTCCACCATCCACCAGTCTTGGTGTCATCTGCAAATTTATTAACCATGCTCCCTATATTTTCTTCTAAATCATTAATACAGATGACAAATAACAGTGAACCCAACACTGATCCCTGAGGCACACGACTGGTCACAGACCTCCAGTGTGCAAAACAATTCTCTACAATTACCCTCTGGCTTCTGTCAAGAAGCCAATTTTGTATTCAAAGGTCATGATTGACTAATTTGGTGCAATTCTTTGAGAACATATATGGACAATGGGGAATCTGCAGATGTGGTATATCTGGAGTTCCACAGGACATTTGAGGTGCCTGCACCAAAGACTGCTACATAAGATAAAGGTGCATGGTGTTATGGATAATGTATTAGCATGGATAGAGGATTGGATAACTAACAGAAAGCAAAGAGTGGGGGTAAGTGGGTGTTTTTCTGGTTGGCGATCAGTAACTAGTGGTGTGCCTCAGGGATCAATTGGGACCGCAATTTTTTACAATTTATATAGATGATTTGAAGTTGGGGACCAAGTGTGTCAAAATTCACAGATTACACTAAGATAGGTGGCAAAGTGTGCAGAGCATGCTGGAAGCCTGCAAAGGGATAAAGATAGTCTAAGTAAGTGGGTAAGGGTCTGGCAGATGGAGTATAATGTTGGTAAATGTGAAGTCATCCATTTTGGTAGGAATAATAGAAAAATGGACTATCATTTAAATGGTAAAAAGTTACAGCATACTCCTGTGCAGAGGGACCTGGATATCCTTGTCCAGGAATATCAAGGAGTTGGTTGCAGGTACAGCAGGTAATTAAGAAGGCAAATGGAATTTTGTCCTTCATTGCTAGAGGGATGGAGTTTACGTTGCAGCTGTATAAGATGCTGGTGTGGCCATATCTGGAGTACTGTGTACAGTTTTGGTCTCTTTATTTGATAAAGGATGTACTGGCATTGGAGAGGGTGCAGAGGAATTCAGGAGTTGAAAGGGTTGGCTTATGAGGAGAGATTGAGTAGACTGGGGCTATACCCACTGGAATTCAGAAGAATAAAGGGAGTTCTTCTGGAAACACACAAGATTATGAGGGGAATAAGTAAGATAGAAGCAGTGAAGTTGTTTCCACTGGCGGGTGAAACTAGAACTAGGTGGAAAACTGAGTTCAGGAGGAACTCAGGAGATTCATTTTGGGAGGTCAGATAGGATGGCAGAATATATTAGTGGTAGGATTCTTGGCAGTGTGGAAATTCAAAAGGATCTTGGGGTCTGAATTCATAGGAAGCTCAAAGCAGCTGTGCAGATTGAACTTGTGGTTAAGAAGGCATATGGTGTACTGGCCTTCATCAATTGAGGAATTGAGCTGAGGAATCAAGAGATAGTGTTGCAGCTATATAGGACCCTGGTCAGACCCCTTTGTGGAAGCCATAATGTAGTGGAAGCTATAGAAAGGGCGGAAACCATAGAAAGGGTGCAGAGGAGATTTACAAGGATGTTGCCTGGGTTGGGCGGCATGTCTTATGAGGATAGATTGAGTGAGCTTGATCTTGATCTTGATCTGTGGGCAAAGTATTGGAGAGAATTCTTAGGGATAGGATTTATAGTTATTTAGAGAGAAATGAATTGATTGGGGACAGTCAGCATGGTTTCGTGAAGGGTAGGTCATGCCTTACTAACCTCATTGAGTTTTTTGAGAAAGTGACCAAAGAGGTGGATGGGGGTAAGGCGGTGGATGTAGTATATATGGACTTTAGTAAGGCGTTTGATAAGGTGGCCCATGGAAGACTTCTACAGAAAATGCAGATGTGTGGAATAGAGGGTGATTTAGCTAATTGGATTAGAATTGGCTGGCAGATAGAAGACAGAGGGTGGTGGTTGATGGGAGATATTCATCGTGGAGTTCGGTGACGAGTGGTGTGCCTCAGGGGTCTGTTTTGGGGCCCCTGCTGTTCGTAATTTTTATAAATGATCTGGATGAGGGTATTGAGGGATGGATCAGTAAATTTGCAGATGATACTAAAGTTGGTGGTGTGGTAGATAGTGAAGAGGGGTGTTTTAGTTTACAGAGTGACTTGGAAAAGTTGCAGAGCTGGGCCGAGAGGTGGCAAATGGAGTTTAATGTGGAAAAGTGTGAGGTAAGGCACTTTGGCAGGAACAATAAATGTGTAGAGTATAGGGCTAATGGTAGGGCTCTTAATAGTGTTGAGGAACAGAAGGATCTTGGTGTAGGTGTCAATAGATCACTGAAAGTAGGCAGTCAAGTGGATAAAGTTGTTAAGAAGGCATATGGAGTCTTAGCTTTTATTGGCAGGGGGATTGAATTTAGGAGGCGCAGCATCATGTTGCAACTGTACAAAAGTCTAGTGCGGCCGCACTTGGAGTATTGTGTGCAGTTCTGGTCCCCACATTATAAGAAAGATGTGGAGGCATTGGAGAGGGTACAGAGGAGGTTTACCAGGATGTGGCCTGGTATGGAGGGCAGGTCCTATGAAGAGAGGTTGAAGGATTTGAGGTTGTTTTCGTTAGAAAGGAGGCGGCTAAGAGGGGATCGTATTGAAGCATATAAGATGATTAGAGGTTTAGATAGGGTGGACAGTGATAGCCTTTTTCCTAGGATGTAGAAGGCTAGCACGAGGGGACACAGCTTTAAATTAAGGGGTATGAGTTATAGGACGGATATCAGAGGTAGGTTCTTTACTCAAAGAGTGATTAGGGAGTGGAATGCACTGCCTGCAGCTGTTGTAGATGCGCCAAGTTTGATGGCGTTTAAGAGGTTAATTGATAAGTATATGGAAGAGAAGGGAATGGTTTAGTTTGGAGGGGCTTTGCTTTTTATTTTGGTCGGCACAACATCGAAGGCCGAAGGGCCTGTTCTGTGCTGTATTGTTCTATGTTCTATGTTCTATGTGTATTGCTTCCAGATTGGACAGTTAGTGAGATTTTGCAAGCTTATGCAAGTCGTGGGGGTTACAGATAGTGTGACGTGAATCCAAGATCTCGGTTGAGGCTATCATCATGTGTGAAACTTGGCCATCTCAGAGAATCTTACCCAAAGATCAGAGGCTGAATGCCCGTGACTGCTGAAGTGACCATTGAAGGACTTGAAGTGGGGAATGCTTTAACTGTCGCGGGCATTCGGCATCTGATCTTCAGGTAAGCATTCTTCAAGGCAGCCTTCATGACACAAGACAATGCAGAGTCGCTCAGCAGAGAGTGATAGCCAAGTTCCGCAATGAGGATGGCTTCAACTAGGATGTTGGGTTCATATCACACTATCTGTAACCCCTCACGACTTGCCTAGACTTGCAAAATCTAACTGTCCAGTCTGGAGACAATATACATCTGTTTAATCTATGCTTAAAGCTCTCTGCATTCATGTTGTCTGTATCTTTGAGACATGGTTACCTCAAAAGATTTCCAGCGATTATTTTGTAAATTGAGTTTGTGTCTTTATATGCCCTGTTTGTGAACTGAAATCCCACTTACCTGACGGAGGAGTAGCATTCCGAAAGCTAGTGGATTTTGCTACCAAATAAACCTGTTGGATTTTAACCTGGTATTGTGAGACTTCTTGTTGTTGCAATTAAATGGGATCTTGGTGAGGCCGCACTGAGTGTGCGGTTTTGGACTTCTTTTCTGAGGAAGGATGTTCTTGCTCTTGAGGGAGCGCAGCGAAGGTTTACCAGGCTGATTCCAGGGATGGTGGTACTGATATATGAAGAGAGATTGACGAGGTTCAGCTTGTTTTCATTGGAGTTCAGACAAATGAGGGAGGAATTTCATACAGACTTATAAAATTCTAACAGGACTAAAGAAGATAGATGCAGACAGCATGTTCCCGATGATGGGGGATCCAGAATCAGGGTGTCACAAGTCTGAGGATTCAGGGTAAACCATTTAAAATAGCAATGAGGAGACATTTCTTCACCCAAAGAGCCGTGAGTCTGTGGAATTCATTACCACAGGAAATAGTTGAAGCCAAAACATTGAATGTATTCAAGAGGTGACAGTTGGAGCAAATGGGATCAAAGCTATGGGGAGAAAGCAGAATGAGGCTATTGAGTTGGTTGATCAGCCATGATACTAATGAATCACGGAACAGACTTAAAGGCTAAATGGTCTTTTCGTCCTCTTATCTTCAATATTTCTATGTTACATGGTTGAGAAACAAGGAAACTCATAGGCAGCAGTCTGGACAAATAATAAATCAAATCCTCTCGCTATCTTTATCTCCTTCTTTCTCCCTCTCTATTCCACTCTCTCTGTTCCTCCCCCTCCTTGACTTTCTCCATTTCTTCTTTCTTATAGAAAATTACGTTTTGGCCTATTGAGTCTGCACCGACGCATGAAATACCTGACCTCATCCCAGCTGCCAGCACTTGGCCCGTAGCCCTGAATGTTGTGATGCGCCAAGTGCTCATCCAGGTAATTTTTAAAAGATGTGAGACATCCCATTTCCAGCACCCTCCCAGGCAGCACATTCCAGATCCTCACCACCCTCTGGGAAAAAAGGTTTTTCCTCAAATCCCTGAAACTACGCACCCTTCATTTTTAAACTTGTATCCCCTCGTAACTGACCCTTCAACTCAGGGGAACAGCTGCTCCCTATCCATCCTGTTCTCAAAATCTGGAACACCTCAATCAGATCGCCCCTCAGTCTGCTCTGCTCTAGAGAAAACAACACAAGCCTATCCAATCTCTCTTCATAATTTAAATGTTCCAGCCTGGGCAGCATCTTGGTAGATCTCCTCTGCACCCCCTCCAGTGCAATCATGTCCTTTCTATAATGTGGTGACCGAACTGCACACAATACTCCAGCTGTAACCTCACCAAAGTTCTATACAACTCCATCATGATCTCTCTGCTTTTGTAATCTATACTCTGATTGATAAAGCTGAGTTTGCCATATGCCTTTTTCACTATAGAACATAGAACAATACAACACAAATAGGCCCTTCGGCCCACGAGTTGTGCCGATCACATCTACCAATCCACAGACCTATCTATAACCCCCATTCCTATTCTTTTCCATATACTCATCCAGAAGTCTTTTAAAGACCACTGCGAGTTTGCCTCAACAACCTCCAATGGCAGCCGATTCCATTCACTCACCACCCTCTGAGTGAAAAACTTACCCCTAACACCTCCTCTGTATTTGCTTCCCTGCACCTTAAATCTGTGTCCTCTCGTAGTGACCATAAAAGTGACTCAGGGCTGGTGTGTTGCCTCCCAGGGGCTGGAGTCCAGAAAGTCGCAGATAGGGTTTTTAAGATTCTTAAGGGAGAGGGGAGTCAACCCCAAGTCATAGTTCATGTAGGGACACATGATATAGGAAGGATGAGGGAAGGGGATATTAAACAGAAATTTATGGAGTTGGGGTGGAAGCTTAGGGCCAAAACTGGCAGAGTGGTTATCTCTGGACTCTTGCCTCTGCCAAGGGATAGTTCGGAGAAGAATAGAGAGAGAGAATGTTTGAACTCGTGGCTGCGGGGATGGTGCAGGAGGGAGGGGTTCAGGTTCCTGAACAATTGGGACTCATTCTGGGAGAGGTGGGACCTCTACAAGAGAGATGGTCTACACCTGAACCAGAGGGGAACTAATATCTTGGGGGGAAAATTTGCTAAGGCTATGCAGGGGGCTTTAAACTGATTCGGGGGGGGGGGATCCTAAGTAGTTGGGGTGCTAAGAGGGATGAGAGTAAGGGGGTCATAGAGGAAAGCTGTAAAACACAGCAGCGTACGGGTGGGGTAGGGCATGGTTTGAAATGCGTATACTTTAATGCAAGGAGTATTCGCAATAAGGGGGAGGAACTTGCAGCTTGGACCAGTACCTGGAACTTCGATGTTGTGGCCATTTCAGAGACTTGGGTAGAGCAGGGACAAGAATGGATGTTGCAGGTTCCGGGGTTCAAATGCTTTAGTCGGAGTAGAGAAGGAGGTAGAAGGTGGGGAGGAGTGGCATTATTAGTCAAAGACTGTATCACAGTGACAGAGAAGAAGTTTGATGAGGACTTGTCTGTTGAGGTAGTATGGGCTGAGATTAGAAACAGGAAAGGAGAGGTCACCCTGTTGGGAGTCTTTTATAGACCTCCTAAAAGTTCTAGAGAGGTTGAGGAAAGGATTGCAAAGTCAATTCTGGTCAGGAGTGAAAGTAATAGGGTAATTGTTATGGGGGACTTTAACTTTACTAATATTGATTGGAATAGCTATAGCTCTAGCTCGTTAGAGGGGTCAGTTTTCGTACAAAGTGTGCAGGAAGGTTTTTTGACTCAGTATGTAGATAGGCCAACTAGAGGTGAGGCTACATTGGATTTGGTGCTGGGCAATGAGCCAGACCAGGTGTTAGGCTTGGAAGTTGGTGAACATTTTGGTGATAGTGACCACAATTCGGTTACGTTCACCTTAGTGATGGATAGGGATAGGCATGAAGCTGGGGGCAGTAGTTATAGCTGGGGGAAGAGTAATTATGAGGCCATCAGGAGAGAATTAGGGTGCATAGATTGGACTAGGAAACTACAGGGACTGGGAACATCTGGAATGTGGAGCTTATTCAAGGAGCAGCTGCTGCGAGTCCTTGATAAGTATGTCCCTGTCAGGCAAGGAGGAAATGGTCGAGTAAGAGAACCTTGGTGTACGAAAAAAGTTGATTTGCTGGTTAAAAGGAAAAAGGAGGCTTATGTCAGGATGAGGATTGAAGGCTCGGTTAGTGCAATGGATAGCTATAGATTAGCCAGGAGGGAGCTAAAGAGTGATGAGGAGAGCTAAGAGAGGACACGAGAAGACTTTGGCTGATAGGATAAGGAGAATCCTAAAGCTTTCTTTAGATATGTTAAGAATAGAAGATTGGTTAGGGCAAGATTAGGGCCAGTCATAGACAGCAGTGGGAAGTTGTGCGTGGAGCCTGAGGAGATTGGAGAGGCACTGAATAAATATTTCTCTTCGGTATTCACGCAGGGTGATGTAAATGTAGTTATGGAGAACACTGAGGTACAGGGTAGCAAACTGGAAGGTATCGAAGTAGATAGGGAGGATGTGCTAGATATTCTCGAGGGTTTGAAGTTGGATAAGTCCCCTGGGCCGGACGGGATTTACCCTAGGATTCTCTGGGAGGCAAGAGAGGAGATTGCAGAGCCTCTGGCTCTGATCTTCAGGTCGTCGTTGGTTACGGGTGTGGTTCCGGAGGACTGGAGGATAGCGAATGTGGTCCCATTGCCAAGAAGGGGAAGAGAGACCTTCCAGGGAATTATAGGCCAGTGAGTCTTACTTCTGTGGTGGGCAAAGTATTGGAGAGAATAATTAGGGATAGGATTTATAGTTATTTAGAGATTAATGAATTGATTGGAGATAGTCAGCATGGTTTTGTGAAGGGTAGGTCGTGCCTTACTAACCTCATTGAGTTTTTTGAAAAAGTGACTAAGGAGGTGGATGGGGGTAAGGCTGTTGATGTGGTATATATGGACTTTAGTAAGGCGTTTGATAAGGTGGCCCATGGAAGACTTCTGCAGAAAATGCAGATGTATGGGATAGAGGGTGATTTAGCTAATTGGGTTAGGAATTGGCTAGCAGATAGAAGACAGAGGGTGGTGGTTGATGGGAGATATTCATCTTGGAGTTCGGTGACAAGTGGTGTACCTCAGGGGTCTGTTTTGGGGCCCCTGCTGTTTGTAATTTTTATAAATGATCTGGATGAGGGTATTGAAGGATGGATTAGTAAATTTGCAGATGACACTAAAGTCGGTGGAGGGGTAGATAGTGAAGAGGGGGGTTATAGTTTACAGAGTGACTTGGACAAGTTGCAGAGCTGGGCCGAGAGGTGGCAAATGGAGTTTAATGTGGAAAAGTGTGAGGTAATGCACTATGGCAGAAATAATAACTGTGTAGAGTATAGGGCAAATGGTAGGATTCTTAGTAGTCTAGATGAACAGAGGGAGCTTGGTGTGTATGTGCATAGATCCCTGAAAGTAGGCAGTCAGGTCGAGAAGGTTGTTAGGAAGGCATATGGAGTCTTGGCTTTTATTGGTAGAGGTATTGAATTTCGGAGCCGCAACGTCATGTTGCAACTGTACAAAACTCTAGTGCGGCCGCACTTGGAGTATTGTGTGCAGTTCTGGTCCCCACATTATAAGAAAGATGTGGAGGCATTGGAGAGGGTACAGAGGAGGTTGACCAGGATGTTGCCTGGTATGGAGGGCAGGTCTTATGAAGAGAGGCTGAGGATTTGAGGTTGTTTTCGTTAGAAAGGAGGCGGCTAAGAGGGGATCTTATTGAAGCATATAAGATGATTAGAGGTTTAGATAGGGTGTACAGTGATAGCCTTTTTCCTAGGATGGAGAAAGCTAGCACGAGGGGACACAGCTTTAAATTAAGGGGTGATAGTTATAGGATGGATATCAGAGGTAGGTTCTTTACCCAAGGGTGGTTCGGGAGTGGAATGCCCTGCCTGCAGCAGTTGTAGATGCGCCAAGTTTGGTGCGTTTAAGAGGTTAGTTGATAAGTATATGGAAGAGAAGGGAATGGTTTAGTTTGGAGGGGCATTGCTTTTTATATTGGTCGGCGCAACATCGAAGGCCGAAGGGCCTGTTCTGTGCTATAATGTTCTATGTTCTATGTTCTATTTCAGCTCGGGGAAATAGTCTCTGAGAGTCCACTCTATCTATTCCTCTCAACATTTTATAAACCTCTATCAGGTCACCTCTCAACCTATCTCTCCAGTGAGAAGAGTCCCAGCTCCCTCAACCTATCTTCATAAGGCCTGCCTCCCAATCCAGGCAGCATCCTTGTAAATCTCCTCTGCACTCTCTCAATAGCTTCCACCTCCTTCCTATAGTGAGGTGACCAGAACTGCGCACAGTACTCCAAGTGGGATCTGACGAGGGTCTTATAAAGTTGCAGCATTACCTTCCAACTCCGAAGCTCAATCCCTCGATTAATGAAGGCCAGTACACCGTATGCCTTCTTGACCACATCCTCCACCTGCGAGGCCGATTTAAGAGTCCTATGAACTTGAACCTTAAGATCCTTCTACTCCTCAACACTGCTAAGACTCCTACCCTTGATATTGTACTCATTCATCCTATTGTTCCTACCAAAATGGACCATTACACATTTATCTGCCACTTCTCCACCCATTCTTGCATGCTATCTATGTCTTGGTGCAACTAGAGGTATAGATAGGGTGGACAGTGATAGCCTTTTTCCTAGGATGGAAAAAGCTAGCACGAGGGGACACAGCTTTAAATTAAGGGGTGATAGTTATAGGACGGATATCAGAGGCAGGTTCTTTACCCAAAGGGTGGTTCGGGAGTGGAATGCCCTGCCTGCAGCAGTTGTAGATGCGCCAAGTTTGGTGGCGTTTAAGAGCTTAGTTGATAAGTATATGGAAGAGAAGGGAATGGTTTAGTTTGGAGGGGCATTGCTTTTTATATTGGTCGGCGCAACATCGAAGGCTGAAGGGCCTGTTCTGTGCTGTAATGTTCTATGTTCTATGTTCTGACATCCCTTCAGACTATCCATGACACAACCAACCTTTGTATTGTCGGCGAACTTATTAACCCATCGCTCCACTTCCTCATCCAGGTCATTTATGAAAATAACAAGCATCAGATCTTTCATAATACACTTCCTTGTCAAATTACTCCTTCGAAAGTGCATCACCTCACACTTTTCAGGGTTAAATTCCAACTGCCACTTATCCGCCCATTTGACCATCTCGTCTATATTTCCTGTAATCCAAGACAATCAAACTCACTGTGACATTGGCAAACTTACTGATCCTACCCCTATAGAGTCATCGATGTTATTTATATAAGTGATGAACAATAGGGTTCACAGCATGGATCCCTGTGGTATGCTACTGGTCATTGGCCTCCAGTCACTAAAATAGCCATCTGTCACCAACCTCTGTCTCCCTCCCGCTAAGTCAATTTTGAATCCACCTTGTCAGATTACCTACATCTCACGTGCATTAGCTTCTTTCCCTCTCTCCCAGCCTTTCTCCTTCTCTCTCTTTATAGAATAATAGAATTCTAGAATTTACAGTGCAGGAGACCATTTGACTCAACAAGCCTGCATCGACACCAATCCCACCCAGATCCTATCCCTGTAACCCCATATATTAACCCTTCTAATCACCCTGACACTAAGGGGCAATTTACTGTGGCCAATCAAACATTTTTGGACTCTGTCTTTCTCCCACACTGTTTATCCCTTGATTTTCCCCTCATTATTTTCGCTTTCTATTTTCTCTGTTCTGTACCACCCTCTTTCTCTCTTTATCTTGTTTCTGTCACTCTATTTCTCTTCACACATTATCTCTCTCTGCCTCTATCACTCTCTCTGCCAATCTTGGTCTCTATCATTTTCCCTATCACCGTCTCTTTACCTATTTCCAACTCTTTCTCTCTATTTTCTCTCTGTCACCCTCTCTCTCTATTTCTCTCTCTCTTTTCTCGATCACGCTCTCTCCCTATCTGTCTCAATTTCCTCTCTCTCTATCACTCTACTGCCCTCTCTCTCTATTTAATGCTGCAACTTTATAAGACCCTGATGTAGAGGCTATTGAGAGGGTGCAGAGGAGATTTGCAAGGATGTTGCCTGGATTGGGAGGCAGGCCTTATGAAGTTAGGTTGAGGGAGCTAGGACTCTTCTTAGTGGAGAGACGAAGGTTGAGAGGTGACCTGATAGAGGTTTATAAAATGTTGAGAGGAATAGGTAGAGTGGATTCTTGGCGGCTATTTCCCAGGGCTGAAACAGTCGCAATGAGAGGATACAGGTTTAAGGTGCTGGGGGGCAATTACAGAAGAGATGTTAGAGGTAAGTTTTTCACTCAGAGGGTGATGGTAGAGGCAAACTCGCTGGGGTCTTAAGAGCCTTCTGGATGAGTACATGGGATTGGGAGTTACAGATAGATCTATGGCCTGTAGGTATAGATATGATTGGCACAACTTGTGAGCTGAAGGGCCTATTTGTGCTGTAGTGTTCTATGTTCTATTTCTTTCAATTGCCCTCTCTGTCTGCTTCTATTACCCTATTTCTATCACTCTTTCTATCTTCATTTCTATCATTATTGGCCTCTCTCTGTCAATCTGTTTCCTTTATCTATCACTCTCTCTGTCCCTCACTCTCTGTTCCTGACTCTCTATCATTATTTTCTCAATCACCCTTGCTCTCTCTTCCTATTTTCTCTGTCAATCACCGCCTCCCTTGCGCTCTCTTTCTCTCCGTTTCTTTCTCTCCCTGTCCCTCTCCATCTCTTTCTCCATGTCTCTCTCTCTCTCCCTCTTAACTGGTCCACTGTTATTTGTCATTTATATTAATGATTTGGATAAGAATATAGGAGACATGGTTAGCAAGTTTGCAAATGACATTAAGATTGGTGGCATGGTGGACAGTGAAGAAAGTGACCAGAGAGGTGGATGGGGGTAAGGCGGTTGATGTAGTATATATGGACTTTAGTAAGGCTTTTGATAAGGTGGCCCATGGAAGACTTCTACAGAAAATGCAGATGTGTGGAATAGAGGGTGATTTAGCAAATTGGATTAGAAATTGGCTGGCAGATAGAAGACAGAGGGTGGTGGTGGATGGGAGATATTCATCGTGGAGTTCGGTGACGAGTGGTGTGCCTCAGGGGTCTGTTTTGGGGCCCCTGCTGTTTGTAATTTTTATAAATGATCTGGATGAGGGTATTGAGGGATGGATCAGTAAATTTGCAGATGATACTAAAGTTGGTGGTGTGGTAGATAGTGAAGAGGGGTGTTTTAGTTTACAGAGTGACTTGGACAAGTTGCAGAGCTGGGCCGAGAGGTGGCAAATGGAGTTTAATGTGGAAAAGTGTGAGGTAATGCACTTTGGCAGGAACAATAAATGTGTAGAGTATAGGGCTAATGGTAGGGCTCTTAATAGTGTTGAGGAACAGAAGGATCTTGGTGTATGTGTCAATAGATCCCTGAAAGTAGGCAGTCAAGTGGATAAAGTTGTTAAGAAGGCTTATGGAGTCTTAGCTTTTATTGGTAGGGGGATTGAATTTAGGAGCCGCAGCATCATGTTGCAGCTGTACAAAACTCTAGTGCGGCCGCACTTGGAGTATTGTGTGCAGTTCTGGTCGCCACATTAGAAGAAAGATGTGGAGGCATTGGAGAGGGTACAGAGGAGGTTTACCAGGATGTTGCCTGGTATGGAGGGCAGGTCCTATGAAGAGAGGTTGAAGGATTTGAGGTTGTTTTCGTTAGAAAGGAGGCGGCTAAGGGGGGATCTTATTGAAGCATATAAGATAATTAGAGGTTTGGATAGGGTGGACAGTGATAGCCTTTTTCCTAGGATGGAAAAAGCTAGCACGAGGGGACACAACTTTAAATTAAGGGGTATGAGTTATAGGACGGATATCAGAGGTAGGTTCTTTACTCAAAGAGTGATTAGGGAGTGGAATGCCCTGCCTGCAGCTGTTGTAGATGCGCCAAGTTTGGTGGCGTTTAAGAGGTTAGTTGATAAGTATATGGATGAGAAGGGAATGGTTTAGTTAGGAGTGGCATTGCTTTTTATTTTGGTCGGCACAACATCGAAGGCCGAAGGGCCTGTTCTGTGCTGTATTGTTCTATGTTCTATTAAAGTTATCTCCAATTGCAACGGGATCTTGATCAATTAGGGTAGTGGGATAACAAATGGCAAATGAAGTTTAATTTGGACAAATTTAATGTAGACCCAGTAGTTCACAAAAAGAGGGAAAAGAGGAGAAAGGCAGTGTTAATAGGGGACTCCATGGTGAGGACGTCAGACAGGCATTTCTGCTGACGCAGACAAAAATCGCGGATAGTGGTTTGCCTCCCTGAAGCTGGGGTCCAGGATGTCTCTGGATGCATCCCAGAAATCCTGAAGGGTGAGAGCGAGGAGCCGGAGGTCGTGGTACATATAGGTACGACTGATGTAGGTAGGAAGAGGGAAGGTATCATGAAAAGGCATTACAGAGAATTAGGTATACAGCTGAGAAAGAGGAACACGCAGGTAGTAATCTCAGGATTACTACCTGCTTGGGAGAGTGAAAGCAGGAATGGAATGAAGTGGAGGATGAATGTGTTGCTGAGGGACTGGAGCAGGGGGCAGAGATTCCGGTTCCTGCATCATTGGGACCTCTTTAGGGGCAGGTGTGACCTATACAATAAAGACGAGTGGCACTTGAAGCCCAGAGGGACCAATATCTTGGTGGGAAGGTTGGCTAAGACTATTGGGGGACTTTAAACTAGAAAGGTTGGGGGGAGGGAATCGAGGTGAGGTGACTGGGAGCGAGGAAGTTAGCTCCCAAGTAGAGAAGGACTGTAGACAGTATGAGAGGAATGTTAGACAGATGATGGAGAAGGGGAGCGCCCAGACTGAGGGTCTGAGGTGTCTCTATTTTAACGCCAGGAGTGTAGTGAATAAAGTGGATGAGCTCAGAGCCTGGATTGCTGCTTGGAAATGTGATGTGGTGGCCATTACAGAGACTTGGATGTCTCAGGGACAGGACTGGGTACTTCAGGAGCCGGGATTCAGATGCTTCAGGAAGGACAGGGAGGGAGGCAAAAGAGGTGGCGGAGTGGCACTGTTGTTCAGGGATAGAGTCACGGCTGCAGAGAAGGTGGATGCCATGGAGGGACTGTCTCGGAGTCTTGTGGGTGGAAATTAGGAACAGCAAGGGGGTATTTTCTATAGGCCGCCCAATAGTGACAGGGAAGATGAGATGCAGATAGGGAAACAAATCCCAGAGAGATGTAGAAATAACAGAGTTGTCGTGATGGGAGATTTTAATTTCCCAAACATCGACTGGAGTTCCCCAGGGTAAGGGGTTTGGATGGGGAGGAGTTTGTTAGGAGGGTTTCCTGACATAGTACGTGGATAAGTCTACGAGAGGAGAGGCTGTACTTGACCTGGTGCTGGCTAATGAAACAGGACAGGTGTTGGATCTCTCGGTGGGGGAGCATCTCGGGGATGGTGATCATAATTTTATCTCCTTCACGATAGCATTGGAAAGAGATACGATCAGGCAGGATAGGAAGGTGTTTTTCTGGAATCAAGGGAAATATGAAGACATCAGACAGAAAATTTAACGAGTAAACTAGTAGATGGTGTTCTTGGGGAAAATTACTGAAGGAAGACGGCAGATTTTCAAGGAATGTTTGTCTGGAGCTCTGCACGACAGCGTTCCGATGAGACAGGGAGGTTTTGGTAGGTCACGGGAGCCGTGGTGCACGAAGGTTGTGATGAACCTAGTTAGGAAGAAAAAAAAGGCGTACAGAAGGCTCAGAAAGCTAGGAGATGTTAAGGACCTAGAGGAGTATACGGCTTGTAGAAAGGAGCTCAAAAAGGAAATTAGGAGAGCCAGAAGGGATCATGAGAAGGCCTTGGTGGGTAAGATTAAGGAAAATACTAAGACACTGTACAAGTACATGAAGAGTAAAAGGATGAGAAGTGAAGGGATTGGACCTATAAAAGGTGAAGGGGGAAAACTCTGTATGGAACCGGAAGAAATGGCAGAGGTGCTTAATGAGTACTTTGCCTCGGTGTTCACAGTGGAAACTGCAGGTTTGCAGCAGACTGAAAAGATTGAGTATGTGGATGTTAAGAAAGAGGATGTGATCAAAGAACAAAACAGCAAGGGAAATAGGCCCTTCGGCCCAACGAGCCCGTGCCGTCATCTCGATGTTCCCACTTCTTTCCATGATCCCTGTCTATGTTTATAGATCTATGCATTGAAACCAAATTTGAGACAATTTAGGGAGAATTTGTTTTGCCAATTAGCCTAAGAGCACATCTTTGGGATGTGGGAGGAACCGGAGAACCTGGAGAAAACCCACGCAAGTATGGGGAGAATGCGCAAACTCCCACAGACACAGGCCCAAATCCATGTATCTGCACAGCACAGCGATAGTCTCTGAGCTGTCGTGTTGCCCATCAAATGGTCCAGGTCAAGCGTACACTAATGACATGAAGCACTAGGATACTGTTGAAAAACCCAAGAGCAGCCCTCACAACCCATCGTGTGTTTGCCCCATCGACAATTTACACACTTCCTAGGAAACCCCCAAAGCTCATGATCCCTATTTTAAATCAGTTTTCCATATCCCTCTATTCCCATTCTGTTCATGTGCCTATCTAAGTATCAATGTGCCCATCTAACTACGTGTTGGAACGTTTAAATTCTATCAAGACAGAAATTAGAACACAGAACATAGAACATTACAGCACAGAACAGGCCCTTCGGCCTTCGATGTTCCGCCGACCAGAAATGTCACCGGACCGGGAGAGATGTACCCCAGGTTACTGTGGGAGGTGAGGAAAGTGATTGCAGAGCCCCTGGCGATGATCTTTGCATTGTTGATGGAGACGGGAGATGTTTGGTAGGATTGGAGGATTGCGGACGTGGTTCCTATTTTCAGGAAAGGGAACAGGGATAGCCTGGGAAATTACCAAGTGGTGACTCTGACCTCAGTGATGGAAAGGGTTCTGAGGGACAGCATTTATGAGCATTTAGAGAACATAGAACACTATAGCACAAACAGGCACACAAGTTGCGCCGGTCATATCCATACCTACCAGGCCATAGCACTATCTGTAACTCCCAATCCCATTAAATTCCATGTACTCATCCAGAAGTCTCTTAAAAGATCCCAGCAAGTTCGTCTCTACCAGCACCAACGGCAGCCGATTCTATTCACTCATCACCCTCTGAATGAAAAGCTTACCCCTATGTCTCTTCTGTACTTGCTCCCCAGCACCTTAAATCTGCGTCCTCTCATGACGACCATTTCAGCCCTGGGAAATAGCCTCTGAGAATCAAGTTTAGTATGATCAGAAATAGTCAGCACAGCTTTGTCAAGAGCAGGTCGTGACATTGATGAAGGAAGAACAATGGATGTGGTTTACGTGGACTTCAGCAAGATGTTTGATAAGGTCCCCCATACAAGACTTCTTGAGAAGGTGAGAGGGCATGGGATCCAAGGGACTTTGACCTTGTGGATCCAGAACTGGCTTGCCTGCAGAAGGCAGAGAATAGCTGTGGATGGGTCTTTTTCTGCAGGGAGGTCGGTCACCAGTGGAGTGCCCCAGGGATCTGTTCTAGGACCCCTGCTGTTTGTCATTTTCATAAATGACTTGGATGAGGAAGTGGAGGGATGGCTTAGTAAGTTTGCTGATGACATGGAAGTTGGTAGTGTTGTGGATAGTCTGGAAGGATGTCAGAAGTTGCAGTGTGACATAAATAGGATGCAAGACTGAGTGGAGAAGTGGCAGATGGACTTCAACGCGGATAAATGTGTAGTGGTCCATTTTGGCAGGACCAAAGGGATGAAGCAGTATAATATCAAGGGTAGGAGTCTTGGCAGTGTTAAGGAGCAGAAGGACCTTGGGGTCTGGGTCCATAGGACTCTTAAATTGGCCCCGCAAGTGCAGGATGTGGTCAAGAAGGCATATGGTCTACTGGCCTTCATTAATCGAGGGATTGAGTTTAGGAGTCGGGAGGTAATGCTGCAACTTTATAAGACCCTCGTCAGACCATTACAAAAAGCAATGACCCTCCAAACTAAACCATTCCCTTCTCTTCCATAAACTTATCAACTAACCTCTTAAACGCCACCAAACTTGGCGTATCTACAACTGACGCAGGCAGGGCATTCCACTCCCTAACCACCCTCTGGGTAAAGAACCTATCTCTGATATCCGTCCTATAACTATCACCCCTTAATTTAAAGCTGTGTCCCCTTGTGCTAGCTTTCTCCATCCTAGGAAAAAGGCTATCACTGTCCACCCTATCTAACCTCTAATCATCTTATATGTTTCGATAAGGTCCCCTCTTAGCCGCCTCCTTTCTAACGAAAACAACCTCAAATCCCTCAGCCTCTCTTCATAAGACCTGCCCTCCATACCAGGCAACATCCTGGTAAACCTCCTCTGTACCCTCTCCAATGCCTCCACATCTTTCTTATAATGTGGGGACCAGAACTGCACACAATACTCCAAGTGCGGCCGCACTAGAGTTTTGTACAGTTGCAACATGACGTTGCGGCTCCGAAATTCAATCCCCCTACCAATAAAAGCTAAGACTCCATATGCCTTCTTAACAACCTTATCGACTTGACTGCTTACTTTCAGGGATCTATGCACATATACACCAAGATCCCTCTGTTCATCAACACTATTAAGAATCCTACCATTAGCCCTATACTCTACACATTTATTATTTCTGCCAAAGTGCATTACCTCACACTTTTCCACATTAAACTCCATTTGCCACCTCTCGGCCCAGCTCTGCAACTTGTCCAAGTCTCTCTGCAAACTATAACACCCCTCTTCACTATCTACCACTCCACCGACTTTAGTGTCATCTGCAAATTTACTAATCCATCCTTCAATACCCTCATCCAGATCATTTATAAAAATTACAAACAGCAGGGGCCCCAAAACAGACCCCTGAGGTACACCACTTGTCACCGAACTCCACGATGAATATCTCCCATCAACCACCACCCTCTGTCTTCTATCTGCTAGCCAATTCCTAATCCAATTAGCTAAATCACCCTCTATCCCATACATCTGCATTTTCTGCAGAAGTCTTCCATGGGCCACCTTATCAAACGCCTTACTAAAGTCCATATATACCACATCAACCGCCTTACCCCATCCACCTCTTTGGTCACTTTTTCAAAAAACTCAATGAGGTTAGTAAGGCACGACCTACCCTTCACAAAACCATGCTGACTATCCCCAATCAATTCATTTCTCTCTAAATAACTATAAATCCTATCCCTAATAATTCTCTCCAATACTTTGCCCACAACAGAAGTAAGACTCACTGGCCTATAATTCCCTGGAAGGTCTCTCTTCCCCTTCTTGAACAATGGGACCACATTCGCTATCCTCCAGTCTTCCGGAACCATACCCGTAACCAACGATGACCTGAAGATCAGAGCCAGAGGCTCTGCAATCTCCTCTCTTGCCTCCCAGAGAATATTAGGGTAAATCCCGTCCGGCCCAGGGGACTTATCCAACTTCAAACCCTCAAGAATATCTAGCACATCCTCCCTATCTACTTCAATACTTTCCAGTTTGCAACCCTGTACCTCAGTGTTCTCTACAACTACATTTACATCTCGCTGCGTGAATACCGAAGAGAAATATTTATTCAGTGCCTCTCCAATCTCTTCAGGCTCCACGCACAACTTCCCACTGCTGTCTATGACTGGCCCTAATTTTGCCCTAACCAATCTTCTACTCTTAACATATCTAAAGAAAGCTTTAGGATTCTCCTTAATCCTATCAGCCAAAGTCTTCTCGTGTCCCCTCTTAGCTCTCCTCAACTCACTCTTTAGCTCCCGGTTGAGAAGTGACCTGATAGAGGTTTATAAAATGTTGAGAGGAATAGGCAGAGTAGATTCTCGGAGAGTGTTTCCCAGGGCTAAAATGGTTGCTACAAGAGGACACAGGTTTAAGGTGCTGGGGAGCAAGTACAGAAGGAGATGTTAGAGATAAGCTTTACACTAAGGGTAAGAGGAATCGGCTGCCATTGGTAGAGGCGAACTCACTGGAGTCTTTTAAAAGACTTCTGTTCTATGTTGTAAATGCGAGGTGCTGCATTTTGGTAGATTGAACTCAGTTAATGGTAGGGCGCTGGGAAGTCTCTCTCCCTCCTTCCCTCCCCCCGTCTCCCTCCTTCCTCCCCCCGTCTCCCTCCCTCACGCCCCCCGTCTCCTCTCCTCCCTCCCCCCCGTCTCCTCCCCCCGTCTCCCTCCTCTCTCTGTCCCTCCATCCTTCCATCTCTCTCACTCCCTCCCTCTCTGTCTCCCTCCTGTCCCGCTTCCCTCTCTCTCACTCCCCTCCCTCTCTGTCATCCCTCCCTGTCCCTTCCCTCTCTCCTCACTCCCTCCCTCCCTCTCCCTCACTCCCTCGTTCGACATCCCCCAGTCTCCCTCCACGTCCCTCCCTCACTCCCTCCCTCACTCCTCCCTATCTCCCTCCCCCCTCTCTCCCTGTCCTCCCTCCCCCTTCTCTCCCTGTCTCCCTCCCCCCCTCTCCCATCTCCTCCCTCCGCGTCTCCCGCACTCTCTCCGCCGTCTCCCACCTTCGACTCCCCGTCTCCCACCCTCTCCCCCTCTCCCACCCTCTCATCCCTGTCTCCACCCTCTCTCCCTGTCCTTCCCTCCCTCCCCCATCTCTCCCTCCCCCCATCCCTCCCCCGCCCTGCCCTCCCCCCTACCCTCTCCCCTCCCCCTCCTCCCTCCCCTCCCCCTTCACCCCCTCCTCCCCTCCACCCCCTCCCCCCTTCCGTCCCCTCGCCCTTCACCCCTCCCCTCCCCCCCCCCTCCTCCCCCCCCTCCCCCCTCCCCCTCCTCCTCCCCCCTCCCCCCCTCCTCCCCCCCACTCCTCCTCCCCCCCTCCCCCCCTCCCACTCCTCCTCCCCCCTCCTCCTCCCCCTCCCCCCCGTCCCTCCCCCTCCTCCCCCTCCCCTCCCCCTCCTCCCCCGTCCCCCTCCCCCCTCCCCCCTCCCACTCCTCCTCCCCCCCCTGACCCCCCCCCCCCCACCCCCTCCACCTCCCCCCCCTCCACCCCCCCCCCTCCCGCCCCCCCACTCCTCCGTCCCCCCTCCCCCTCCCACTCCCCCTCCCCCCCTGCCAACTCCGCCTCCCCCTCCTCCACCTCCCCCTCTCCCCTCCCCCCCCCTCACCCCTCCCTCCCCCCTCCCCCCCCTCCCCCCTCCCTCCCCTCCCTCCCCTCCCCCCCTCCCTCCCCCCCCCTCTCCCCCTCCCTCCTCCTCCTCCCTCCTC
The DNA here is from genome assembly GCA_024679065.1 of Sphyrna mokarran. Lineage (NCBI taxonomy): Eukaryota > Metazoa > Chordata > Chondrichthyes > Carcharhiniformes > Carcharhinidae > Sphyrna > Sphyrna mokarran. The sequence goes on from JAGIQG010000001.1 coordinate 1,271,153, forward strand.
CCTCCCTCCCTCCCCCCCTCCTCCCCCTCCTCCCCCCCCCGCCCCCCCCCCCCCCCCCCCCCCCCCCCCCACCCCCCCCCCTCCCCCCCCCCCCCTCCCCCCTCCCCCCCCCCCCCCCCCCCCCCCCCCCCCCTCCCCCCCCCTCCCCCCCCCCCCCCCCCCCCCCCCCTTCCCTTCCCCCTTCCCCCCCCCCCCCCCTCCCCCCCCCCCCCCCCCCCCCCCTCCCCCCCCCCGCCCCCCCCTCCCCCCCTCCCCCCCCCCCCCCCCCCTCCCCCCCCCCCCCCTCCCCCCCCCCCCCCCCCCCCCCCCCCTCCCCCCCCCCCCCTCCCTCCCCCCACCCCTCCCCCCCCCCCCCCCTCCCCCCCCCTCCCTCCCCCCCCCCCCCCCTCCCCCCCCCCCCCCCCCCCCCCCCCCCCCCCTCCCCCTCCCCCCCCCCCCCCCCCCCCCCCCCCCCTCCCCCCCCCCTCCCCCCCCCCCCTCCCCCCCCCCCCCCCCCCCCCCCCCCCCTCCTCCCCCCCCCTCCTCCCCCCCCTCCCTCCTCCTCCTCCCCACCCCCACCCAGCCCCCTCCACTGCCACCCCCTCCCTCTCCTCTCTCTCTCTCTCTGTTTTTTCTCACCGAAGTCCCGCCCCTGTCCTCCGATTGGCCCTAAGGCTGCCAGCCACCGCGGCTGCGATCTCTTATTGGATGTTGCAGATTTCCGGTCGTGGCCGGAAATGGGATTTTCTCTGCTGTTGAAAAATGGGAAAATCTCGAAAAAACATCGAAGAAAACCAGGAAAAACAGCGGGAAAATCTGGGAAAACTCGTGAATAACACGGAAAACCGGGAGTAGATCCGGAAAAAGCAACCGGGAATCTCCCCGAATTTCCCTCAGCGATCTGGAGAAACAGAACCGGAGTCGGGAGACAAACAGTGACAGGGCGGTAATGGATAATGTTATATATACAGATATAGAGAAATAGAATATTATATATAGATACAGGTATAATATATAGGTATATTTAATATGTAATATATACCGTATGTGATAGAGACAAACAGTGACAGGGTGGTAATGGATAACATTATATATACAGATATAGAGAAATAGAATATTATATATTTAATATTTGTGGAGAACACTGGGTTCCAGAACACTGGAAGTAGATAAGGAGGATGTGCTATATATTCTTGAGGGTTTGAAGTTAGATAAGTCCCCTGGGCCGGACGGGATTTACCCTAGGATTCTCTGGGAGGAGAGAGAGGAGATTGCAGAGCCTCTGGCTCTGATCTTCAGGTCGTCGTTGGTTACGGGTATAGTTCCAGAAGACTGGAGGATAGCGAATGTGGTCCCATTGTTCAAGAAGGGGAAGAGAGACTTTCCAGGGAATTAGAGGCCGGTGAGTCTTACTTCTGTTGTGGGCAAAGTATTGGAGAGAATTATTAGGGATAGGATTTATAGTTATTTAGAGAGAAATGAATTGATTGGGGATAGTCAGCATGGTTTTGTGAAGGGTAGGTAGTGCCTTACTAACCTCATTGAGTTTTTTGAAAAAGTGACTAAAGAGGTGGATGGGGGTAAGGCGGTTGATGTGGTATATATGGACTTTAGTAAGGTGTTTGATAAGGTGGCCCATGGAAGGCTTCTGCAGAAAATGCAGATGTATGGGATTGAGGGTGATTGAGCTAATTGGATTAGGAATTGGCTAGCTGATAAAAGACAGAGGGTGGTGGTTGATGGAAGTTATTCATCGTGGAGTTCGATTACAAGTGGTGTACCTCAGTGATCTGTTTTGGGGCCCTTGCTGTTTGTAATTTTTATAAATGATCTGGATGAGAGAATTGAAGGATGGATTAGTAAATTTGCAGATGACACCAAAGTTGGAGGAGAGGTACATAGTGAAGAGGGGTGTTCTAGTTTGCAGAGAGACTTGGACAAGTTGCAGAGTTGGGCCGAGAGGTGGCAAATGGAGTTTAATGTGGAAAAGTGTGAGGTAATTCACTTTGGCAGGAATAACAAATGTATAGAGTATAGGGCTAATGGTAAGACTCTTACTAGTGTTGATGAACAGAGGGATCTTGGTGTATATGTGCATAGATCCCTGAAAGTTGGCAATCAAGTCGATAAGGTTGTTAAGAAGGCATATGGAGTCTTAGCTTTTATTGGTAGGGAGCTTGAATTTCGGAGCCGCAAAGTCATGTTGCAACTGTACAAAACTCTAGTGTTGCGGCACTTGGAGTATTGTGTATAGTTCTGGTCCCCGCATTAGAAGAAAGATGTGGAGGCATTGGAGAGGGTACAGAGGAGATTTACCAGGATGTTGCCTGGTATGGAAGGCAGGTCTTATGAAGACAGGCTGAGGGATTTGAGGTTGTTTTCGATGGAATGAAGGCGGCTAAGAGGAGACCTTATTGAAACGTATAAGATGATTAGAGGTTTAGATAGGGTGGACAGTGATAGCCTTTTTCCGAGGATGGAGAAAGCTAGCACGAGGGGACATAGCTTTAAATTAAGGGGTGGTAGTTATAGGATGGATATCAGAGGTAGGTTCTTTACCCAGATGGTGGTAAGGGTACGGAATGCCCTGCCTGCGGCAGTTGTAGATGCGCCAAGTTTGGTGGCATTTAAGAGGTTAGTAGATAAGTTTATAGACGAAAAGGGAATGGTTTAGGTTAGAGGGTCATTGCTTTTTCCTAATTGGTCAGCGCAACATCGAAGGCCAAAGGGCCTGTTCTGCGCTGTAATGTTCTATGTTCTTTCTCTGGGAGGCTAGAGAGGAGATTGCAGAGCCTTTGGCTGTGATCTTCATGTCGTCGTTAGCTACAGGTATAGTGCCGGAAGACTGGAGGATGGCAATTGTTGTCCCTTTGTTCAAAAAGGGGAGTAGGGACCATCCTGGAAATTATAGACCGGTGAGCCTGACTTCTGTTGTGGGCAAGGTCTTGGAAAGAATTATAAGGGATAGGATTTATAAGCATCTAGAGAGGAATAAATTTATTAGGGATAGTCAGCACGGTTTTGTGAAGGGTAGGTCGTGCCTCACAAACCTTAGAGTTTTTTGAGGAGGTGACCAAAGAGGTAGATAAGGGTAAGGCAGTTGATGTAGTGTATGTGGATTTTAGCAAAGTGTTCGATAAGGTTCCCCATGGTAGGCTACTGCAGAAAGTGCAGGTGAATGGGATTGAAGGTGATTTAGCAGTTTGGATTAGGAATTGGCTATCTGATAGAAGACAGAGGGTGGTGGTTGATGGGAAATATTCAACCTGGAGTGCAGTTACAAGTGGTGTACCTCAAGGATCTGTTTTAGGGCCACTGCTGTTTGTCATTTTTATAATGACCTAGATGAGGGTGTAGAGGGTTGGATTAGTAAATTTGCTGACGATACCAAAGTGGGGGGGTTTGTAGACAGTGAGGATGGATGTTACAGTTTGCAGAGGGACATAGATAGGTTGCAGAGCTGGGCCGTGAGGTGGCAAATGGAATTCAATACGGATAAGTGTGAGGTGATTCACTTTGGTAGGAATAACAGGCATATGAAATATAGGGCTAATGGAAGGACCCTTAATAGTGTTGTCGAGCAGAGGGATCTTGGGGTACAAGTACATAGCTCTTTGAAAGTTGGCACCCAGGTTGATAAAGTTGTTAAGAAGGCGTACGGTGTGTTAGCTTTTATTGGTAGAGGGATTGAGTTTAGGAGCCATGAGGTTATGTTACAACTGTACAAAACTCTGGTGCGGCCGCACTTGGAGTATTGCGTACAGTTCTGGTCGCCGCATTATAAGAAAGATGTGGAAGCTTTGGAAAGGGTGCAGAGGAGGTTTACCAGGATGTTGCCTGGTATGGTGGGAAGGCCTTATGAGGAAAGGCTGAGGGACCTGAGGTTATTTTCATTAGAGAGAAGAAGGTTACGCGGTGACCTAATTGAGGCGTATAAGATGATCAAGGGATTGGATAGGGTGGATAGTGAGAGCCTTTTTCCTCGGATGGTGATGACCAACACGAGGGGACATAACTTTAAATTAAGAGGTGGTAGTTATAGGACGGATGTCAGAGGCAGGTTCTTTACACAGAGGGTGGTGAGGGCGTGGAATGCCCTGCCTGCAGCAGTTGTGGACTCGCCTACTTTGGGGGCATTCAAATGTTCGGTGGATAGGCATATGGATGATATTGGAATAGTTTAGGTTAGAGGGTCCACTGGCCGGCGCAACATCGAGGGCCGAAGGGCCTGTACTGCGCTGTAATGTTCTATGTTCTATGACCCCCCTATCCTATTCTTTTCCATATACTCATACAGAAGTCTTTTAAAAGACCTCAGCGAGGTCAACAACCTCAACAACCTCCGACGGCAGCCGATTCCATTCACTCACTACCCTCTGAGTGAAAAACTTACCCCTAACATCCCCTCTGTATTTGCTTCCCTGCACCTTAAATCTGTGTCCTCTCGTAGTGACCATTTCAGCTCAGGGAAATAGTCTCGGAGTTCACCCTATCTATTTCTCTCAACATTTTATAAACCTCTCTCAGGTCGCCTCTCAACCTACGTCTCTCCAGGGAGAAGAGTCCCAGCTCCCTCAACCTATCTTCATAAGGCCTGCTTCCCAATCCAGGCAGCATCCTTGTAAATCTCCTCTGCACTCTGTCAATAGCCTCTACATCCTTCCAGTAGTGAGGCGACCAGAACTGTGCACAATACTCCAAGTGGGGTCTGGCAAGAGTCTTATAGAGCTGCATCATTACCTCCTGACTCCTAAATTCTATTCCTCGATTAATGAAGGCCAGTACACCATACGCCTTCTTGACCACTTCCTCCACCTGTGAGGCCGATTTAAGAGTCCTATGGACCCGGACCCCGAGATCCTTCTGCTCTACAACACAGCTAAGACTCCTACCCCTTATATTGTACTCCTTCATCCCATTGTTCCTGCCAAAATGGACCACTACACATTTATCCGCGTTGAAGTCCATCTGTATATGTATACTGTATGTGTAATATATATACTGTATGTGATAGAGACAAGCAGTGACAGGGCGGTAATGGATAATGTTATATATACAGATATAGAGAAATAGAATATTATATATAGATACAGGTATAATTTATAGATATATTTAATATGTAATATATGTACTGTATGTGATAGAGACAAACAGCGACAGAGTGGTAATGGATAATGTCATATATACAGATATAGATAGGATATATATGCGTAGAATGTATAGAGATAGAATTATATATGTAGATAGATATAATAGGTACATATAATGTATAATATATACTGTGTGTGACAAATAGCGACAGAGTGGTATGGATAATGTTTTTTAATACATATAGATATACACCCAAATATAATATTCTACCTATATATTCTATATAGATACCTAGTAATTATAGAACATAGAACAATACAGCACAGAACAGGCCCTTCGGCCTTCGATGTTGTGCCGACCAAAATAAAAAGCAATGCCCTCCTAACTAAACCATTCCCTTCTCATCCATATACTTATCAACTAACCTCTTAAACGCCACCAAACTTGGCGCATCTACAACAGCTGCAGGCAGGGCATTCCACTCCCTAATCACTCTTTGAGTAAAGAACATACCTCTGATATCCGTCCTATAACTCATACCCCTTAATTTAAAGCTGTGTCCCCTCGTGCTAGCTTTCTACATCCTAGGAAAAAGGCTATCACTGTCCACCCTATCTAAACCTCTAATCATCTTATATGCTTCAATACGATCCCCTCTTAGCCGCCTCCTTTCTAACGAAAACAACCTCAAATCCTTCAACCTCTCGTCATAGGACCTGCCCTCCATACCAGGCAACATCCTAGTAAACCTCCTCTGTACCCTCTCCAATGCCTCCACATCTTTCTTATAATGTGGCGACCAGAACTGCACAAAATACTCCAAGTGCGGCCGCACTAGAGTTTTGTACAGCTGCAACATGATGCTGCGGCTCCTAAATTCAATCCCCATACCAATAAAAGCTAAGACTCCATAAGCCTTCTTAACAACTTTATCCACTTGACTGCCTACTTTCAGGGAGCTATTGACACATACACCAAGATCCTTCTGTTCCTCAACACTATTAAGAGCCCTACCATTAGACCTATACTCTACACATTTATTGTTCCTGCCAAAGTGCATTACCTCACACTTTTCCACATTAAACTCCATTTGCCACCTCTCGGCCCAGCTCTGCAACTTGTCCAAGTCACTCTGTAAACTAAACACCCCTCTTCACTATCTACCACACCACCAACTTTAGTATCATCTGCAAATTTACTGATCCATCCCTCAATACCCTCATCCAGATCATTTATAAAAATTACAAACAGCAGGGGCCCCAAAACAGACCCCTGAGGCACACCACTCGTCACCGAACACCACGATGAATATCTCCCATCAACCACCACCCTCTGTCTTCTATCTTCAGAATAGATTTTTATCTGAAAGTCTTTATCTTTCAGAATTCGCTGGACTCCGGGAACGTGCCGGAAGATTGGAAAACGGCTAATGTTACGCCGCTGTTTAAGAAAGGTAGCAGACAGAAGGCAGGGAATTATAGGCCGGTTAGTAGTCGGAAAAATTCTTGAATCTGTTGTCAAAGCAGTAATAACGAGGCACCTGTATACAAACTATTTGATCAAGCAAACACAGCATGGATTTGTTAAGGGGAAGTCGTGCTCGATGAATTCATTGGAGTTCTATGAGGAAGTGACTAGTGCGGTAGATAGAGGGGACCCGGTGGGATGTGGTGTTTTTGGATTTCCAAAAGACGTTTGATAAGGTGCCTCACAAAAGATTGCTGCAGAAAGTTAGGGTGCAGGGAGTCGGGAGTAGGGTGTTAGACTGGATAGAGGATTGGCAGGATGCTGCCTGGGGTGGAAGGTCTGAGTTACAAGGAGAGGTTAGGCAAATTGGGACTGTTTTCCTTTAGAAAGAAGTAGAATTAGAGGAGATCTAATAGAGGTGTACAAGATTATGAGGGGTATAGATAGAGTAAACAGGGTTATGTCCCTGAGGTGAGATCCCAGAGGACTGGAGGATAGCAAATGTAGTACCGTTGTTTAAAAAAGGTCAGATGGATAACCCAGGGAACTATAGGCCGGTGAGCTTGACTTCAGTTATAGGTAAGCTAATGGAGAGGATCCTTAGGGACAGGATGTATGAGCATCTGGAGCGCTGCGATCTGATCAGGGATACGCAGCATGGCTTCGTCAAGGGGAAGTCTTGTCTTACAAATCTAGTGGAATTTTTTGAAGAAGTGACAAAAACAGTTGATGAAGGACATGCTGTTGATGTCGTCTACATGGATTTCAGTAAGGCGTTTGACAAGGTTCCTCATGGTAGACTGATGGAGAAGGTGAAGGCGCACGGGATACAGGGCTGGGTATGTAGATGGATCGAGAACTGGCTCGGGAGGAGGAGACAGAGGGTAGTAGTGGAAGGCTCTTTTTCCGACTGGAAGCCTGTCACTAGTGGAGTGCCACAAGGCTCAGTACTAGGTCCTCTTCTATTTGTGGTCTACGTAAACGACTTGGAAGTTGGGGTAGGTTGTGAGATCAGCAAATTTGCTGATGACACTAAGATGTTTGGATTGGCGGGTACAGAGGAGCAGTGCCAGGCAATACATCGAACATAGAACATTACAGCACAGAACAGGCCCTTCGGCCTTCGGTGTTGCGCCGACCAATATAAAAAGCAATGCCCCTCCAAACTAAACCATTCCCTTCTCTTCCATATACCTATCAACTAACCTCTTAAACGCCACCAAACTTGGCGCATCTACAACTGCTGCAGGCAGGGCATTCCACTCCCGAACCACCCTTTGGGTAAAGAACCTACCTCTGATATCCATCCTATAACTATCACCCCCTTAATTTAAAGCTGTGGCCCCTCATGCTAGCTTTCTCCATCCTAGGAAAAAGGCTATCACTGTCCACCCTATCTAAACCTCTAATCATCTTATATGTTTCGATCAGGTCCCCTCTTAGCCTCCTCCTTTCTAACGAAAACAACTCAAATCCCTCAGCCTCTCCTCATAAGACCTGCCCTCCATACCAGGCAACATCCTGGTAAACCTCCTCTGTACCCTCTCCAAGGCCTCCACATCTTTCTTATAATGCGGGGACCAGAACTGCACACCATACTCCAAGTGCGGCCGCACTAGAGTTTTGTACAGTTGCAACATGACGTTGCGGCTCCGAAATTCAATCCCTCTACCAATAAAGCCAAGACTCCATATGCCTTCCTAACAACCTTCTCGACCTGACTGCCTACTTTCAGGGATCTATGCACATACACACCAAGATCCCTCTGTTCATCTAGACTACTAAGAATCCTACCATTTGCCCTATACTCTACACATTTATTATTTCTGCCATAGTGCATTACCTCACACTTTTCCACATTAAACTCCATTTGCCACCTCTCGGCCCAGCTCTGCAACTTGTCCAAGTCCCTCTGCAAACTATAACACCCCTCTTCACTATCTACCACTCCACCGACTTTAGTGTCATCTGCAAATTTACTAATCCATCCTTCAATACCCTCATGCAGAGCATTTATAAAAATTACAAACACCAAGTCCCCAAAACAGACCCCTAACAGGACATAGGTAGGTTGGTAGACTGGCCAGATAGATGGCAAATGGAATTTAATCCGGAAAAATGTGAGGTGATGCATTTTGGCCGGAAAAATGTAAAAGAGAGTTATAAGATAAAAGGTAAAACTATTCGGAGTATAGAGACGCAGAGAGACTTGGGGGTGCAGGTTCACAAGTCTCTGAAGGTGTCTTCACAGGTGGAGAAGGTGATAAAGAAAGCGTATAGTATGTTAGCTTTCATAGGAAAGGGTATAGAATACAAGAGTAGGAGTTTGATGTTGCAATTGTATAGAACGTTGGTTAGGCCTCACTTGGAATACTGCGTCCAGTTCTGGTCGCCATACTATCGGAAGGATGTGGAGTCCTTGGAGAGAGTGCAGAGGAGGTTTACCAGGATGCTGCCTGGTATGGAAGGACTGTCTTATGAGGAACGATTGAATAGACTGGGGTTGTTTTCCCTTGAAAGACGTCGGCTTAGAGGGGATCTAATAGAGGTGTATAAGATTATAAGGGGTATAGATAGAGTAAATGGTGGTAAACTTTTTCCACCTTCAGAAATGGATAGGACGAGGGGTCATGGCCTTAGGGTGAGGGGGGCTATGTATAAGACGAATATTAGAGGGCAGTTTTTCACACAAAGGGTAGTGGGGGTGTGGAATGCACTGCCGAGTAAGGTGGTGGGAGCAGGCACGCTAGGGCTGTTTAAGGGTCTCTTGGACAGCCACATGAGCGTTATGCAGATAGAGGGATATAGTAGGACTGTTTAACTATGGCTTTTTTCCACAGGTAATTCGGTCCATACTTGACCAACAAGGAGCATGCATTCGGCAGGTGGTGCGAGGACAGCTCTTGGATGTTGATTCATGGGTTGCCTGGTGCTTCATGTCGTAAATGAGTGCTTTATGTGGACCATCTGAAGGGCACCATGACAGCTCAGTGACTATCGCTGTAGCTGTGCAGACACTTGGAATTGGGCCGGTGTCTGCGGGAGTTTGCGCGTTCTCCCCGTGGTTGTGTGGGTTTTCTCCGGGCGCTCCGGTTTCCTCCCACATCCCAAAAAATTCGCTCTTAGGCTGATTGGGAAACAAATTGTCCCTACATTGAGACTCTTCCATATTAGGAATAACCTAAAATTAGAATAGGATAATGGAATTGTTACTATATAGTTATGACGGCGGCGTGGGCTCGTTGGTCCGAAGGGCCTGTTTCCCGTGCTGTGTTGCTCTAATCTGTAATCTCTAATGTTAGGATGGACTCGAATACCACGAGGGGTCACGGGCTTAGGGTGAGGGGGGTAAGGTCTAATTTGGATGCTAGAGGGAGTTTTTTCACACAGAGGGTGGTGGGGGTATGGAATGTGCTGCCAAGTAAAGTGGTGGAGGCAGGTACTCTGGAGTTATTTAAGAAATACTTAGGCACGTGAACAGAATGGGAATGGAGGGGTATAGAAAACTGATTTAAAATAGGGATCATGAGCCTTGGGAGTCCCTGGGAAGTGTGTAAATAGATGATGATATTGATGTACTTGTTTTTATCCTACAGGTGCTTTGGTCCACCTTGTTGTCTAACGAGGGGCATACACGCGATGGGTCGTGAGAGGGCTGCTCTTGGATTTTTATTTTTGAGAGTATCCTAGTGCTTCATGTTGTGTGTCAGCTTGACCTGGACCATTGATGCGCAAAACGACAGCTCAGTGACTATCGCCGTGCTGTGCAGATTACAGGATTTGGGCCTGTGTCGTGCTCTTAGGCTAATTGGCAAAACAAATTCTCCCTAATTGGTCTCAAATTTGGTTTTTAATCCATAGATCTATAAACATGGACAGGGATCACGGGTAGAGGTGGGAACATCGAGGTGGCGGCACAGGCTCGTTGGGCCGAAGGGCCTGTTTCCCGTGCTGTTTTTGTTCTTTGTTCTTTGTTTTTGTTCTTTGTTTTTGTTCTTTGTTTTTGTTCTTTGTTTTTGTTCTTTGTTTTTGTTCTTTGTTCTAATAGAAGCAGAGGGTAGGTATTAATGGGTGCTATTCTGATTGTTTGCTGGTGACTAATGGAGTGCTCTAAGGATCGGTGCTGGGGCCTCAACTATTTACCATTTATGTAGATGATCTGGAGGAAGGGTCTGAGTACAGGGTGACGAAATTTGCTGATGACAAGAAGATGAGTGGAAAAGCAAATTGCGTGGAGGGTGTGGAAAGACTGCAGAGGGATCTGGATAGGTTGAGTGCGTGGGCGAGGACCTGGGGTAGATGGAATATAATGTTAGCAAGTGTGAGGTTATCCACTTTGGTAAGAATAACGGTAGGAAGGATTACTACTTAAATGGTGAAGAGTTGCAGCATGCGACGGTGCAGAGGTGACCTGGGGGTCCTTGTGCACGAATCGCAAAAACATAGTATGCAGGCGATCAAGAAGCACAGAAGGAAGGTGGCAGATATTCAAGGAATGCTTGTCTGGAGCTTTATACGACAATGTTCCGGTGAGACAAGGAGGTTTTGGTAGGACGTGGGAACTGTGGTGCACGAAGGCTGTGGTAAACATAGGAAGAAAAGAAAGGTATATAAAAGGTTCAAAGAGCTAGGAGATGTTGGGGATCTAGAGAAGTATAAAGCTTATAGAAGAGAGCTTAAAAAGGAAATTAGGAGAGCCAGAAGGGTTCATGAGAAGGCCTTGGCTGGTAGGATTAAGGAGAATCCCAAGGCCTTCTACAAATATGTGAAAAGTAAAAGGATGAGAAGAGAAGGGATAGGACCTATAAAAGGTGAAGGGGGAAAAGTGTGTATGGAACCGGAAGAAATGGCAGAGGTGCTTAATGAGTACTTTGCCTCAGTATTCACGGTGGAAAGTGATCTGGGAGGATGCACTACAAGTTTGCGGCAGACTGAAAAGATTGAGTATGTAGATATTAAGGAAGCGGATGTGTTAGAACTTTTAAATGCTATCAAGATAGACAAGTCTCCGGGACCAGATGGGATGTACCCCAGGTTATTGTGGGAGGTGAGGGATGTCATTGCAGAGCCCCTGGCGATGATCTTTGCGTCGTCGATGGAGACGGGAGAGGTTCCGGAGGATTGGAGGATTGCGGATGTGGTCCCTATTTTCAAGAAAGGGAACAGGGATAGTCCTGGAAATTACCGACCGGTGAGTCTGACCTCAGTGGTTGGTAAGCTGATGGAGAGGCTTCTGAGGGACAAGATTTACGAGTATTTGGAGAAGTTTAGGTTGATTAGAAATAGTCAACATGGTTTTGTAAAAGGCAGGTCGTGCCTTACGAGCTTAATTGAGTTCTTCGAAAATGTGACTGAACACATTGACGAAGGAAGAGCAGTGGACGTGGTGTACATGGACTTCAGCAAGGCATTTGACAAGGTCCCCCATGCAAGACTTCTTGAGAAGGTGAGAGGGCATGGGATCCAAGGGGCTTTGGCCTTGTGGATCCAGAACTGGCTTGCCTGCAGAAGGCAGAGGGTGGTTGTGGATGGCTCTTTTTCTGCATGGAGGTCGGTCACCAGTGGAGTGCTCCAGGGATCTGTTCTAGGACCCTTGCTGTTTGTCATTTTCATACATGACCTGGATGAGGAAGTGGAAGGATGGGTGAGTAAGTTCGCCGATGACACGAAGGTCGGTGGTGTTGTGGATGGTCTGGAGGGATGTCAGAAGTTGTAGCATGACATCGACAGGATGCAAGACTGGGCGGAGAAGTGGCAGATGGACTTCAACGCGGATAAATGTGTTGTGGTCCATTTTGGCAGATCCAACGGGATGAATGAGTACACTATCAAAGGTAGGAGTCTTAGCTGTGTGGAAGAGCAGAGGGATCTTGGGGTCCGGGTCCATAAGACTCTCAAATCGGCCTCCCAGGTGGAGGATGTGGTTAAGAAAGCTTACGGTGTACTGGCCTTCATTCATCGAGGGATTGAGTTCAGGAGTCAGGAGGTAATGCTGCAGCTTTATAGGACCCTTGTCAGACCACACTTGGAGTACTGTGCGCAGTTCTGGTCGCCTCACTATAGGAAGGACGTGGAAGCTATTGAAAGGGTGCAGAGGAGATTTACAAGGATGTTGCCTGGATTGGGAGGCATGCCTTATGAAGACAGGTTGAGGGAGCTGGGACTGTTCTCCCTGGAGAGACGAAGGTTGAGAGGCGACCAGATAGAGGTTTACAAGATGTTGAGAGGAATAGATAGGGTGGACTCTCAGAGACTATTTCCCAGGGCTGAAATGGTCGCGACGCGAGGGCACAGATTTAAGGTGCAGGGAAGCAAGTACAGAGGGGATGCTAGGGGAAAGTTTTTCACTCAGAGGGTGGTGAGTGAATGGAACCGGCTGCCGTCGGTGGTGGTCGAGGCGAACTCGCTGGGGTCTTTTAAAAGACTTCTTTTGTTTTGGATTTCTAATCCAATTAGCTAAATCACCCTCATTCACACATCTGCATTTTCTGTAGAAGTACTTCTACATTTTTGGATGAGTATATGGGATCCAATGGGATTGGGGGTTATAGATAGGTCTATGGCTGGGTAGGTTTTGATGTGTTCGGCACAACTTGTGGGCCGAAGGGCCTGTTTGTGCTGTAGTGTTCTATGTTCTATGTTCTGTAGTTATTTAGAGAGGAATGAATTCATTGGGGATAGTCAGCATGGTTTTGTGAAGGGTAGGTCGTGCCTTACTAACCTTATTGAGTTTTTTTGAAAAAGTGACCAAAGAGGTGGATGGGGGTAAGGCAGGTGATGTGGTGTATATGGACTTTAGTAAGGCATTTGATAAGGTGCCCCATGGAAGGCTTCTGCAGAAAATGCAGATGTATGGGATTGAGGGTGATTTAGCCTATTGGATTAGGAATTGGCTAGCTGATAGAAGACGGAGGGTGGTGGTTGATGGGAGTTATTCATCGTGGAGTTCGGTTACAAGTGGTGTACCTCAGGGATCTGTTTTGGGGGCCCCTGGTGTTTGTAATTTTTATAGATGATCTGGATGAGGGTATAGAAGGATGGATTAGTAAATTTGCGGATGACACCAAAGTCGGAGGAGTGGTAGATAGTGATGAGGGGTGTTATAGTTTGCAAAGAGACTTGGACCCAGCAAGTTGCAGAGCTGGGCCGAGAGGTGGCAAATGGCGTTTAATGTGGAAAAGTGTGAGGTAATTCACTTTGGCAGGAATAACAAATGTGTAGAGTATGGGGCTAATGGTAGGACTCTTAATAGTGTTGAAGAACAGAGGGATCTTGGTGTATATGTGCATAGATCCCTGAAAGTTGGCAATCAAGTCGATAAGGTTGCTAAGAAGGCATACGGAGTCTTAGCTTTAGGAGGATTGAATTTCGGAGCCGCAACGTCGTGTTGCAACTGTACAAAACTCTAGTGCGGCTGCACTTGGAGTATTGTGTACAGTTCTGGTCCCCGCAGTATAAGAAAGATGTGGAGGCATTGGAGTGGGTACAGAGGAGGTTTACCAGGATGTTGCCTGGTATGGAGGGCAGGTCTTATGAAGAGAGGCTGAGGGATTTGAGGTTGTTTTCGTTAGAAAGAAGGCGGCTAAGAGGAGACCTTTTTGAAACATATAAGATGATTAGAGGTTTAGATAGGGTGGACAGTGATGGCCTTTTTCCTAGGATGGAGAGAGCTAGCACGAGGGGACATAGCTTTAAATTAAGGGGTGGTAGTTATAGGGTGGATGTCAGAGGTAGGTTCTTTACCCAGAGGGTGGTAAGGGTATGGAATGCCCTGCCTGCGGCAGTTGTAGATGCGCCAAGTTTGGTGGCGTTTAAGAGGTTAGTAGATAAGTTTATGGATGAAAAGGGAATGGTTTAGGTTCGAGGGTCATTGATTTTTCCTAATTGGTTGGCGCAACATCGAAGGGCCTGTTCTGCGCTGTAATGTTCTATGTTTGGCCGAAGGGCCAGTTTCCGTGCTGTAAGTCTGTATGACACTTTGACTTTAAGGGAATAAATGATGAAAGGCAGGATCCTGGGAATCACCAAGGACGAGAGAGACTCTGGATTGCAAGTACAAGTGGTTAAGAAGGATGTGGTATACTTTCCTTTAATAGCCCAGGCATATAGTTTCTGAACAGGAAAGTTAAGCTGGAAAACCTAAGCAGGTCTAACAGCATTTCTGGAGAGAAAATAGAGCCAACATTTCAAGTCAGGATCCAAAAGAACTTCTAGGTGGTGGTGTTTCTAGGTATTTGCTAACCTTGTGCTAGATTATAGCAGTCATGGTTTTGGAAGGTGCTACCTCAGTGGCCTTGTGTTCCTGCAGTGCATGTTGAAGGTGGTACACTGCTCCCCCTGTTGGTTGTTGGTGGAGGAAGTGAATGTGGGAAGGATTCCAGTCAAACAGGCTATGGTTGTTGGAGCTACACGCTTTTAGTCAAATGGAGAGTATTCCGTCACACTTCTGTCTTGTGCCTTGTAGATGGTGGACATCTTTGGAGAATCAGGTGGTGAGTTATCACTGGATTTCAAGCCTCTGACCTATAGCTTCCTCATTTATGTGTCTTTTTGCTGTCCATCCGATCGTAGGAATTTGTCTAGTTGCAGTTCCAACAATTTGCTCAGTATCACTGACCTGGTGATTGCAATTTTTGTGAGTTTCTCCCAATTTTCTAATTTCTGGGTTCTTGTTCTGTAATTTTTCCCTGCTAATTCATTTTTATTGTTTTTTATGTTCTTTCCATCTCCTGATCTACTAACCATCTTTGTGCAGTTGTTTATGTTTCTTTATATTTTGTACTATCTTTAATTTTTTGTTAACCGTGGATTGTCGGTTTTCCCTTTAAACTTATTCTTAATCATTGGAATGTATCTATTCTGTCCATTCTGAAATCTTTCCTTAAATGTCTGCCATTGCATCTCCATTGACTAAGCCTTAACCTAAATTGCACGTTCACTTTTGCTAGCTCTGCTTTTCCAACCTCATTATTGCCCTCATTTAAATTTAAAGTACTGGTCTGAGGGTCATTCTTTTCTTTCTCAGACTTGATGAAAATTTGAATATATGATAATTTCTACTTGGGTTGTGGGGTGGTGTGGGATGAGACAGGTGGCTATCCCTAGGAAGTCATTAAGTTATCCTATCTCATTGCACGTACCGGGTCTGCTATAGCTTGTTTCCTAGTTGTATCCGTGGTATGGATTCATCATCTAGTCTGTCTTCCCTCACTGAATTGTTTCAGTATAGATTAGAATAAAGTCTGTATTTGCTGGATTTTTTTTGTATCTTCAGTGTTGATTTAAGATTGCTGGTTAGTTATTATGAATCATGTTTCTTTTTTCAGCAGGTTTAATGCCTTTTGAGACCAGCCAAGTTCATATGAGAATCAGAATGCTAAGCTGAAAGAACTGGCCAGTTGAATTGAAGGATGTTTGCACCATGATGCCAATAAACTTAAGCCTTTACTGTCAATTTGTCATCAACTTCTGAAGATACATGAGCAAGATAGTTCAGTATGAGAAAAAGTCTTCTCCATGTGCAGTGCAGCGGATGTCCATATTGTGGGGCTTTTTGAGGAATGGCCTCTTTGGACCTGCCCTATCGTTGTCCAAGGTGTGGGGAACACAAGCGTTTTAGAAGTCTGTCTTCACTGAGAGCTCATCTAGAATATAATCACACATATGAGACACTTTATGTGCTTTCTAAGTCCAACAGCATCTGTGATGCAAGTGTTCTATCTTCAGGAGTTGACAAGTCAATTCTGATACCTGCTTCCTGCAAGGAAATCTTTGAAAGCACCTCTTTCAGAGGTAAAGAGCAGAGATACTTATATGATTTACAGTGTGGGGAGGAATTATCTCTTGGTTCCACTTGTTACTTCCCGGAAGTTGAAGTTCCAGTAAACGATATACTCATGAGAAAGGCAGTGACTTCTCCTGCTCCCCCCGCTGCTCTTGCTGCGGCAGCAGTGGATGCTGTGTATGAGGAAGGACTGGCTCGATTAAAGATTCAGGCTCTTGAGAAACTAGACTTAAATGAACGTCTAGAAAAGCTATCAGAGGAAGTGGAACAGAAAATCACATCCCGGGTAGACAAGCTTCAGACAGAACTTGAGAAAAAAAGCTCAGAGTTGGAGAAAGCCAAACAGGAAAGTGTGAGGTTGAGTAGAGAAAAGCACGATCTTGAACAAAAGGCCACTGAATTATCACGTCAGGTCGATGTGAGTGTAGAGATGCTGGCTACATTGAAACAAGATTTGGTGCAGAAGGATCAGGAACTTGTCAGGAAACAGCAGTAAGTATATGTGTTGTGATCAGTAATATAAAGAATGGTAAATATGGATTTAATAACAAATAATACTGGACTTGTGCCAACTGGTTCCATGTGTTTACAATAATTATCTGTGTTGGTCTCTCCCTAACAGCACTGTGGGAGTACCTACAGCATTGGGATTGCAGTGGTTTAAAAAGGCAGCTTTTCTGACCTGAGGGTGTACGTTGTATGATTTCAAGAAGAAGTTAGATATAGCTTTTAGTAATAAAGGAATCAAGGTATATTGCGGCGAAGAGGGACAAGGATGTCGAATTCAATGAACTGCTTCCAACTGTTCTGAAATAAGACTAATACTGCATGCAATACCATAAAATCAGTGTCCTACAGAGCAGAAGGAGACCAGTCAGCCTATCCAATCTGCACCAACTCTGAAAGAGCATCCTACCCAGACCTCCATTCCTGCCCTGAGCCTGTAACGCTGCCTCTTTACCGTGACTAATCCACCTCACCTGCACATCTTTGGACTGGGAAGAAAGAGTTACTCTTGGAGGAAACCCACACAGACGCGGGGAGAATGTGCAAACTCCACACAGACATTGACCCAAGGCCAGAATCCAAGCTGAGTCGCTGGCGCGATGAGGCAATACTGCTTACACTGCCACTATGCTGCCCTTAATCCAGATGTGGTCTCATCAATGCCCTGCATAACTTTTTTTTTTATTGATGCAATGTGGGCGCAACTGGGTAGGCCTGCATTTCTTGCACATCCCTAGTTGTCTGAATGGCTTGATAGGCAATTCGTAAGAACTAGGATCTGGCCCCTTGAGCCTTTTCCCCCATTCGGTAAGATCATGGCTGATGTTTTTGTGGACTCAGCTCAACTTACCCGCCCACTCATCATAACCCTTAATTTTTTTTACGATTCAAAAATTTATCTATCCTTGCCTTAAAAACATTCAATGAGGTAGCGTCAACTGCTTCACTGGACAGGGAATTCTACAGATTCACAACCCTTTGTGTGAAGAAGTTCCTCCTCAGCTCAGCCCTAAATCTGCTTCCCTTTATTTTGAGACTATGCCCCCTAGTTCTTGTTTCACCTGCTTCTAGCTTATCTATCCCCTTCATAATCTTGTAAGTTTCTCTTAGATCTCCTCTCATTCTTCTGAATTCCAATTAGTACAGCCCCACTCTACAAAGTCTCTCCTCATAAGCCAACCCTCTCAACTCCAGAATCAACCTAGTGAATCTCCTCCAGTGCCAATATAGCCTTCTCAAAGTAAGGAGACCAAAACTTTATACAGTACTCCAGGTATGGCCTCACCAGCACCTTATCCAGATGTAACATAATCTGGCTGTTTTTAAACTCCATCCCTCTAGCAATGAAGGACAAAATCCTATTTGCCTTCTTAATTACCTGCTGTACCTACTCCTTGAGATTCCTGCACAAGAACAAAGAAAATTACAGTTCAGGAACAGATCTTTCGGCTTTGACCGTGCTGCCCAACTTATCTATAACCTCCTATTGTTCCAGGGATCATATCCCTCTATTCCCATATTATTCATATACTTGTCAAGATGCCCCTTGAAAGTCACTACCATATCCTCTCCACTACTTCTGCTGGCAATTGGTTCCAGGTACCCACTACTTTGTGTAAAAGAAAAAAACTGCCTCATACATCTCTTATAAACCTTCCCATTTGCATCTTAAACCTGTGCCCCGTAGTGATTGACTCTTCAACCCTGGGAAAAAGCTTCTGACTACCTACTGTGTCCATGTCTCTCATAATCTCTAAACCTGAGCCAGTACGCAAAAAATCTAAGGAAGAGAGAGGAATGGCGATACTAATAGGGGACTCCACTGTGAGGGATTCAGACAGGCGTTTTTGTGGACGCAGGAGAGAACATAGAACATAGAACAATACAGCACAGAACAGGCCCTTTGGCCTTCGATGTTGTGCCGACCAAAATAAAAAGCAATGCCCCTCCTAACTAAACCATTCCCTTCTCATCCATATACTTATCAACTAACCTCTTAAACGCCACCAAACTTGGCGCATCTACAACAGCTGCAGGCAGGGCATTCCACTCCCTAATCACTCTTTGAGTAAAGAACCTACCTCTGATATCCGTCCTATAACTCATACCCCTTAATTTAAAGCTGTGTCCCCTCGTGCTAGCTTTCTCCATCCTAGGAAAAAGGCTATCACTGTCCACCCTATCTAAACCTCTAATCATCTTATATGCTTCAATAAGATCCCCTCTTAGCCGCCTCCTTTCTAACGAAAACAACCTCAAATCCTTC
This sequence comes from Sphyrna mokarran, assembly GCA_024679065.1. NCBI lineage: Eukaryota > Metazoa > Chordata > Chondrichthyes > Carcharhiniformes > Carcharhinidae > Sphyrna > Sphyrna mokarran. The sequence continues at coordinate 1,290,247 of JAGIQG010000001.1, forward strand.
AACCTCTCTTCATAGGACCTGCCCTCCATACCAGGCAACATCCTGGTAAACCTCCTCTGTACCCTCTCCAATGCCTCCACATCTTTCTTATAATGTGGCGACCAGAACTGCACACAATACTCCAAGTGCGGCCGCACTAGAGTTTTGTACAGCTGCAACATGATGCTGCGGCTCCTAAATTCAATCCCCCTACCAATAAAAGCTAAGACTCCATATGCCTTCTTAACAACTTTATCCACTTGACTGCCTACTTTCAGGGATCTATTGACACATACACCAAGATCCTTCTGTTCCTCAACACTATTAAGAGCCCTACCATTAGCCCTATACTCTACACATTTATTGTTCCTGCCAAAGTGCATTACCTCACACTTTTCCACATTAAACTCCATTTGCCACCTCTCGGCCCAGCTCTGCAACTTGTCCAAGTCACTCTGTAAACTAAAACACCCCTCTTCACTATCTACCACACCACCAACTTTAGTATCATCTGCAAATTTACTGATCCATCCCTCAATACCCTCATCCAGATCATTTATAAAAATTACAAACAGCAGGGGCCCCAAAACAGACCCCTGAGGCACACCACTTGTCACCGAACTCCACGATGAATATCTCCCATCAACCACCACCCTCTGTCTTCTATCTGCCAGCCAATTCCTAATCCAATTAGCTAAATCACCCTCTATTCCACACATCTGCATTTTCTGTAGAAGTCTTCCATGGGCCACCTTATCAAACGCCTTACTAAAGTCCATATATACTACATCAACCGCCTTACCCCCATCCACCTCTTTGGTCACTTTCTCAAAAAACTCAATGAGGTTAGTAAGGCATGACCTACCCTTCACGAAACCATGCTGACTATCCCCAATCAATTCATTTCTCTCTAAATAACTATAAATCCTATCCCTAATAATTCTCTCCAATACCTTGCCCACAACAGAAGTAAGACTCACTGGCCTATAATTCCCAGGAAGGTCTCTCTTCCCCTTCTTAAACAATGGGACCACATTCGCTATCCTCCAGTCCTCCGGAACCACACCCGTAACCAACGAGGACCTGAAGATCAGAGCCAGAGGCTCTGCAATCTCCTCTCTTGCCTCCCAGAGAATCCTAGGGTAAATCCCGTCCGGCCCAGGGGACTTATCCAACTTCAAACCCTCGAGAATTTCTAACACATCCTCCCTATCAACTACAATACTCCCCAATTTGCAACCCTGTACCTCAGTGCTCTCCATAGCTACATTTCCAGCACTCTGCGTGAATACCGAAGAGAAATATTTATTCAGTGCCTCACCAATCTCTTCAGGCTCCACGCACAACTTCCCACTGCTGTCTATGACTGGCCCTAATCTTGCCCTAACCAATCTTCTATTCTTAACATATCGAAAGAAAGCTTTAGGATTCTCCTTAATCCTATCAGCCAAAGTCTTCTCGTGTCCCCTCTTAGCTCTCCTCAATTCACTTTTTACCTCCTTCCTGGCTAATCTATAGCTATCCATTGCACTATCTGAGCCTTCAAGCCTCATCCTGACATAAGCCTCCTTTTTCTTCTTAACCAGCAAATCAACTTTTTTCGTACACCAAGGCTCTCTTACTCGACCATTTCCTCCCTGCCTGACAGGGACATACTTATCAAGGACTCGCAGCAGCTGCTCCTTGAATAAGCACCACATTCCAGATGTTCCCAGTCCCTGTAGTTTCCTAGTCCAATCTATGCACCCTAATTCTCTCCTGATGGCCTCATAATTACCCTTCCCCCAGCTATAACTACTGCCCCCAGCTTCATGCCTATCCCTGTCCATCACTAAGGTGAACGTAACCGAATTGTGGTCACTATCACCAAAATGTTCACTAACTTCCAAGCCTAACACCTGGTCTGGCTCATTGCCCAGCACCAAATCCAATGTAGCCTCACCTCTAGTTGGCCTATCTACATACTGAGTCAAAAAACCTTCCTGCACACTCTGTACGAAAACTGACCCCTCTAACGAGCTAGAGCTATAGCTATTCCAATCAATATTAGCAAAGTTAAAGTCCCCCATCACAATTACCCTACTACTTTCACTCCTAATCAGGATTGACTTTGCAATCCTTTCCTCCACCTCTCTAGAACTATTAGGAGGTCTGTAAAAGACACCCAACAGGGTGACCTCTCCTCTCCTGTTTCTAATCTCAGCCCATACTACCTCAACAGACAAGTCCTCATCAAACTTCTTTTCTATCACCGTGATACAGTCTTTGACCAATAACGCCACTCCTCCCCCCCTTCTACCTCCTTCTCTACTCCGACTAAAGCATTTGTACCCCGGAACCTGCAACATCCATTCCTGTCCCTGCTCTACCCAAGTCTCTGAAATGAGAGTCGCAGATGGTGGTGTGTCTTCCTGGAGCTGGGATCCGGGATGTTTCTGGACGCCTCCCAGACATCCTGAAAGGGGAGGGTGAGGAACCTGAAGTTGTGGTGCATATAGGTACTGCAGACATAGGCAGGAAGAGGGAGGCAGTCATTAAAAGGGATTATAGAGAACTGGGTAGGAAGCTGAGGAGGAGAAAAGCGAAGGTAGCAATTTCAGGATTGCTGCCTGCGCCTCAGTAAAATGAGAGCAGGAATGAAATGAGGTGGAGGATGAATGCATAGCTGAGGGACTGGAGCAGGGGGCAGGGATTCAGGTTCATAGATCATTGGGACCTCTTTAGGGGCAGGTGTGACCTGTACAGTAAGGACGGGTGGCACTTGAACCCTAGAGGGACTAATATCTTGGCAAGTAGGCTAGCTAGGACTACTGGGGAGTCTTTAAATTAGAAAAGCTGGGGGGTGGGAATACCGATGGGACGGTGAATAAGGAGGTTAGTTCCCAGGTAGGGAAGGACTGTAGGCACTCTGAGAGGGGGGTTAGGCAGGTGGTGGAAAAGGGAAATATCCTGACTGAGGGGCTGAGGTGTGTCTATTTTAATGCCAGGAGTGTAGTAAATAAGGTAGATGAGCTTAGGGCATGGATTGCTGCTTGGGAGTGTGATGTGGTGGCCATTACAGAGACTTGGTTGTCTCAGGGACAGGACTGGGTACTTCAGGTGCCGGGATTCAGGTGCTTCAGGAGGGACAGGGTTGGGGGGAAAAAGAGGAGGTGGTGTGGCACTGTTGATCAGGGACAGTGTCATGGCTGTAGAGAAGGTGGAAGATGGGGAGGGATTGTCTATGAAGTCTCTATGGGTGGAAGTTAGGAACAGCAAAGGCTCGATAACTTTGCTGGGTGTATTCTACAGGCTGCCCAAAGCGGCAAGGAACTTGAGGTGCAGGTAGGGAAACAGATCGTAGACAGATGTAGAAATAACAGGGTTGTCGTGATGGGAGATTTCAATTTCCCAATCATCGACTGGAATATCCCAAGGGTAAGGGGTTTGGATGGTGTGGAGTTTGTTAGGTGTGTTCAGGAAGGTTTCCTGACACAGTACGTAGAAAACCCTACGAGAGGAGAGGCTGTACTTGACCTGGTGCTTGCGAATGAGCCAGGGCAGGTGTCGGATCTCACGGTAGGTGAGCATCTTGGGAATGGGGATCATAATTCTATCTCTTTCACGATAGCAATGGAAAGAGATAGGATCAGTCAGGCTAGGAAGGTGTATGTCTGGAGTAAGGGGAAATATGAAAACATTAGGCAGGTAATTGGACGCACAAACTGGAAGGAGGTGTTCTTGCAGAAGAGTACAGAAGGGAAGTGGCGGTTTTTCAAGGAATGTTTTTCTAGGGCACTGCAAGACAACGTCCCGAGGAGCCAAGAAGGTTCAGGTCGGACGCAGGAACCGTGGTGCACGAAGGTAGTGGTGAACCTAGTTAGGAAGAAAAAATGGTATATAAAAAGTTCAGAGAGCTAGGGGATGTTAGGGATCTAGAGGAGTATAAGGTGTGTAGAAGGGAACTTAAAAAGGAAATTAGGAGAGCCAGAAGGGGTCATGAGAAGGCCTTGGCAGGTAAGATTAAGGAGAATCCCAAGGCCTTCTACAAATATGTGAAAAGTAAAAGGATGAGAAGAGAAGGGATAGGACCTATAAAAGGTGAAGGGGGAAAAGTCTGTGTGAATTCGGAAGAAATGGCAGAGGTGCTTAACGAGTACTTTGCCTTGGTATTCACGGCGGAAAGTGAACTGGGAGAGTGAACAGATTTGTGGCATATGGAAAAGATTGAGTATGTGGATGTTAGGAAGGAGGATGTGTTAGACCTGTTAAATTCTATCAAGATAGACAAGTTGCTGGGACCGGATGGGATGTACCCCAGGTTATTGTGGGAGGTGGTTGCACAGCCCCTGGCGATGATCTTTGTGTCGTCCATGGAAACGGGAGAGGTTCTGGAGGATTGGTGGATTGCGGATGTGGTCCCTATCTTTAAGAAAGGGAACTGGGATAGTCCAGGAAATTACCGACTGGTGAGTTTGACTTCAGTGGTTGGTAAGCTGATGGAGAGGCTTCTGAGGGATAAGATATATGAACATTTGGAGAAGTTTGGACTGATTAGAAATAGTCAGCATGGTTTTGTCAAGGGCAGGTCATGCCTTACGAGCCTAGTTGAGTTCTTTGAAAATGTGACTGAACACATTGACGAAGGAAGGGCAGTGGATGTAGTGTACATGGACTTTAGTAAGGCGTTTGAAAAGGTCCCACATGCAAGGCTTCTGGAGAAGGTGAGAGGGCATGGGATCCAAGGGGCTTTGGCCTCGTGGATCCAGAACTGACTTGCTGGCAGAAGGCAGAGAGTGGTTGTGGATGGGTCTTGTTCTGCATGGAGGTCGGTAACCAGTGGAGTGCCCCAGGGGTCTGTTCTGGGACCCCTGCTGTTTGTCATTTTCATAAATGACCTGGATGAGGAAGTGGAGGTATGGGTTAGTAAGTTTGCTGACGATACAAAGATCGGTGGTGTTGTGGATGGTCTAGAGGGATGCCAAAAGTTGCAGCGGGACATAGACAGGATGCAAGACTGGGCGGAGAAGTGGCAGATGGACTTCAACACAGATAAATGTGTAGTGGTCCATTTTGGCAGGAATAATGGGATGAAGGAGTACAATATCAGGGGTAGTAGTCTTAGCTGTGTTGTAGAGCAGAAGGATCTCAGGGTCCGGGTCTATAGGACTCTTAAATCGGCCTCGCAGGTGGAGGAAGTGGTCAAGAAGGCGTATGGTGTACTGGCCTTCATTAATCGAGGAATAGAGTTTAGGAGTCAGGAGTAATGATGCAGCTCTATAAGACTCTTGTCAGACCCCAGTTGGAGTATTGTGCGCAGTTCTGGTTGCCTCATTATAGGAAGGATGTAGAGGCTATTGAGAGGGTTCAGAGGAGATTTACAAGGATGCTGCCTGGATTGGAAGGCAGGCCTTATGAAGATAGGTTGAGGGAGCTGGGACTCTTCTCACTGGAGAGACGTAGGTTGAGAGGCGACCTGATAGAGGTTTATAAAATGTTGAGAGGAATAGATAGGGTGGACTCTGAGAGTATTTCCCCGAGCGGAAATGGTCAATACGAGAGGACGCAGATTTAAGGTGCAGGGAAGCAAATACAAAGGACATGTCAGGGGTAGGTTTTTCACTCAGAGGTTGGTGAGTGAATGGAACCGACTGCCGTCGGAGGTTGTTGAGGCAAACTCACTGGGGTCTTTTAAGAGACTTCTGGATGAGTATATGGAAAAGAATAGGATGGGGGTTATAGATAGGTCGGTGGATTGGTAGATATGATCGGCACAGGCCCAAATCCATGTATATGCGCAGCACAGTGATAGTCACTGAGCTGTCGTGTTGCCCATCAAATGGTCCAGGTCAAGCGTACACTAACGAGGTGAAGCACTAGAATACTCTCAAAAAATCCAAGAGGAGTCGTCTCATGACCCATCGCTGTGCCCTCTAGTCCTGCTATTTCTAAGCAGGAAGAATCTCTCTACCTCTACCCTATCCATTCCTTCGTTATCTTGTATGTCTCTATAAGATCCCCCCTCAATCATCTAAACTCCAACAAGTAGAAACCTAGTCTATTAACCTTCTCTGCATTCCCTGCAAGGCCAATATATCCTTCTGCAAATGTGGCGACCAAAACTGCACACAATACTCCAGTTGCGGCCTCACCAGCACCCTGTACAGTTGCAACAAAACTCCCTATTTTTATATTGTATCCCCGTAGCTATAAAGGCCAACATTCCATTTGCCTTCTTTACATCTGTTGCACCTGCAGACTGGGTTTTTGCAATTCATGCACAAGGATACCTTTTAAATAATAATCCTTCCTACTATTATTTCCACCAAAGTGGATAATCTCACACTTGCTAACATTATACTCCATGTGCCAGGTCCTCGCCCACTCACTCAGTCTATTCGGATCTCTCTGTAGACTTTCCACACCCTCCACGCAATTTGCTTTTCCACTCATCTTTGTGTCATCAGCAAATTTCGTTACTCTACACTCAGCCCCCTCCTCCAGATCATCCATATAAATGGTAATCAGTTGAGGCCCCAGCACCGATCCCTGGGGCACTCCACTAGTCATCAGCTGCCAACCGGAATAGCACCCATTGATTCATTCTCTCTGCTTCCTATTAGACAACCAATCCTCTATCCATTGCCAATATCTTACCCCCAACTCCTTGCACTCTAACCTTTTGTAGCAACCTTTTGTGAGGCACCTTATCAATTGCCTTCTGGAAATCTAAAAACACCGCATCCACTGATTCCCTTCTGTCTACCGCACTAGTCACATCCTCATAGAAGTCCAATAAATTCGTCAAACAGAATTTCCTCTTAATGAATCCGTGCTGCATCTGCTTGATCAAATAGTTCTTTTCTAGATGCCTCACTATTTCTTCCTTAATGACATTTCAAGCATTTTTCCGACGATAGACATTAAACTAACCAGCGTATAATTCCCTGCCTTTTGCCTGCTACCTTTTTTAAACAGCGACGTAACCCTAACTCTAACCTTAACCTTAACCTTAACCCTAACCCTAACATTAGCCGTTTTCCAATCTTCCGGCATTTTCCTGGAGTCCAGCGAATTTTGATAAATAATTACTAAGGCATCTGTTATCACCTCTGCCATGTCTTTCAGAACCCTGGGATGCATTCTATCCGGTCCCAGGGACTTATCTATTTTCAGCCCCGTTAATCTATCAAACACTACCTCTTGTGACTGTAATTGCATCAAAGAACAAAACAGCACAGGAAACAGGCCCTTTGGCCCAACAAGCCCGCGCCGCCACCCCGATGTTCCCACCTCTACCCGTGATCCCTGTAAATGTTTATAGATCTATGGATTAAAAACCAAATTTGAGACAATTTAGGGAGAATTTGTTTTGCCAGTTAGCCTAAGTGCACATCTTTGGGATGTGGGAGGAAACCGGAGCACCCGGAGAAAACCCACGCAAGCACGGGGAGAATGCGCAAACTCCCACAGACACAAGCCCAAATCCATGTATCTGCACAGCACACCCATAGTGACTGAGCTGTCGTGTTGCCCATCAAATGGTCCAGGTCAAGTGTACACTAACGACGTGAAGCACTAGGATACTCTCAAAAAAAAATCCAAGAGCAGCCCTCTTATGACCCATCGCGTGTATGCCCCTTGTTAGACAACAAGGTGGACCAAAGCATCTGTAGGATAAAAACAAGTACATCAATATCATCATCTATTTACACACTTCCCAGGGACTCCCAAGGCTCATGATCCCTATTTTCAGTTTTCTATACCCCTCCATTCCCATTCTGTTCACATGCCCATGTAAGTATTTCTTAAATAACTCCAGAGTACCTGCCTCCACCACTTTACTTGGCAGCGCATTCCATATCCCCACCATCCTGTGTGTGAAAAAACTCCCTCTAGCATCCAAATTATATCTTACCCCCCTCACCCTAAAACCGTGACCCCTCGTGCTATTCGAGTCCATCCTAGGAAAAAGCTTAAACCTGTTAATCTATACCTCTCATAATCTTGTACACCTCTATTAGATCTCCTCTAAGCCTATGTCTTTCTAAGGAAAACAGTTCCAATTTGCCTAACCTCTCCTCGTAATGCAGACTTTCCATACCAGACAGCATCCTGGTAAACCTCCTCTGCACTCTCTCCAGAGTCTTGACGTCCTTCCGGTAGTGACCGACCTTCAGCTAGAAAAACACTCTTCCGCTGTTACTCTCTGTCTCCTATTACTAAGCCAGTTACTTATCCGTCTAGCTACCTGCCCTTGTATTCCATGAGCCTTGACCTTGTCAACTAACCTCCATGAGGGACTTTGTCAAATGCCTTACTAAAATCCATATAGATGACATCAATGGATCGCCCTACATCCACTGTTTTCGTCACCTCCTCAAAAAATTCTACCAGATTCGTAAGGCATGACCTCCCCTTAACAAATCCATGCTGTGTATCCCTAATCAGATAGCAATGCTCTAAGTGCCTATACATCCTTTCTCTAAGAATCCTCTCCAACAGCTTCCCTACCACTGACATCAAACTCACCGACCTATAATTCCTAGGGTTATCCCTACTGCCCTTTTTAAACAACGGTACAACATTAGCTATTCTCCAGTCCTGTGGGACCTCACCTGTGTCCAAAGAACATAGAACATAGAACAATACAGCACAGAACAGGCCCTTCGGCCTTCGATGTTGTGCCGACCAAAATAAAAGCAATGCCCCTCCAAACTAAACCATTCCCTTCTCTTCCATATCCTTATCAATTAACCTCTTAAACGCCACCAAACTTGGCGCATCTACAACAGCTGCAGGCAGGGCATTCCACTCCCTAATCCTCTTTGAGTAAAGAACCTACCTCTGATATCCGTCCTATAACTCATACCCCTTAATTTAAAGCTGTGTCCCCTCGTGCTAGCTTTCTCCATCCTAGGAAAAAGCTATCACTGTCCACCCTATCTAAACCTCTAATCATCTTATATGCTTCAATAAGATCCCCTCTTAGCCGCCTCCTTTCTAACGAAAACAACCTCAAATCCTTCAACTCTCTTCATAGGACCTGCCCTCCATACCAGGCAACATCCTGGTAAACCTCCTCTGTACCCTCTCCAATGCCTCCACATCTTCTTATAATGTGGGGACCAGAACTGTACACAATACTCCAAGTGCGGCCGCACTAGAGTTTTGTACAGTTGCAACATGATGCTGCGGCTCCTAAATTCAATCCCCCTACAATAAAAGCTAAGACTCCATATGCCTTCTTAACAACTTTATCCACTTGACTGCCTACTTTCAGGGATCTATTGACACATACACCAAGATCCTTCTGTTCCTCAACACTATTAAGAGCCCTACCATTAGCCCTATACTCTACACATTTATTGTTCCTTCCAAAGTGCATTACCTCACACTTTTCCACATTAAACTCCATTTGCCACCTCTCGGCCCAGCTCTGCAACTTGTCCAAGTCACTCTGTAAACTAAAACACCCCTCTTCACTATCTACCACACCACCAACTTTAGTATCATCTGCAAGAAGAGACAAAGGACTTCAAGAGACAAAGAGATCAAGGACTTTATCTCCTACCCTCCTTCTATCTTTAATATCTGGCAAACTATTTGTGTTCTCCTCCGTGAAGACCAACGCAAAAAACTTGTTTAAAGCCTCAGCCATTTCCTCATCCCCCACTGCTAAATCCCCCCTCTCGTCCTCCGAGGGTCCAATATTCATTCTAACCAGTCTCGTATTCTTTATGTATTCGTAAAAACTTTTCCTTTTTTTTTATATGAAAATAGAACATTACAGCGCAGAACAGGCCGTTCGGCCCTCGATGTTGCGCCAACCAATTAAGAAAAAGCAATGACCCTCTAACCTAAACCATTCCCTTTTCATCCATAAACCTATCCACTGACCTCTTAAACGCCACCAAACTTGGCCAATCTACAACTGCAGCAGGCAGGGCATTCCATACCATTACCACCCTCTGGGTAAAGAACCTACCACTGACATCCGTCCAATAACTACCACCCCTTAATTTAAAGCTATGTCCCCTCGTGCTAGCTTTCTCCATCCTAGGAAAAAGGCTATCACTGTCCACCCTATCTAAACCTCTGATCATCTTATACGTTTCAATAAGGTCTCCTCTTAGCCGCCTTCTTTCTAATGAAAACAACCTCAAATCCCTCAGCCTCTCCTCATAAGACCTTCCCTCCATACCATGCAACATCCTGGTAAACATCCTCTGCACTCTCTCCAATGCCTCCACATCTCTCTTATAATGTGGGGACCAGAACTGTACACAATACTCCAAGTGCAGCCACACCAGAGTTTTGTACAGTTGCGGCTCCGAAATTCAGTCCCCCTACCAATAAAAGCCAAGACTCCATATGCCTTCTTAACAACCTTATTGACTTGATTGCCAACTTTCAGGGATCTATGCACATATACACCTATATACCTCTGTTCTTCAACACTATTAAGAGTTCTACCATTAGCCCTATACTCTACACATTTGTTATTCCTGCCAAAGTGAATTACCTCACACTTTTCCGCATTAAGCTCCATTTGCCGCCTCTCGGCCCAGCTCTGCAACTTGTCCAAGTCCCTCTGCAAACTGTAACACCCCTCTTCAGTATCTACCACTCCTCCGACTTTGGTGTCATCCGCAAATTTACTAATCAATAATAATTATAAATCAATACCCTCATCCAGATCATTTATAAAAATTACAAACAGCAGAGGCCCCAAAACAGATCCCTGAGGTACACCATTTGTAACCGAACTCCACGATGAATAATTTCCATCAACCACCACCCTCTGTTTTCCAACAGCTCGCCAATTCCTGATCCAATTAGCTAAATCACCCTCAATCCCGTACATCTGCATTTTCTGCAGAAGCCTTCCATGGGCAATCTTATCGAACGCCTTAGTAAAGTCCATATATACCACGTCAACCGCCTTACCCCCATCCACCTCTTTGGTCACTTTTTCAAAAAACTCAATAAGGTTAGTAAGGCACGACCTACCCTTCACAAAACCATGCTGACTATCCCCAATCAATTCATTCCTCTCTAAATAACTATAAATCCTATCCCTAATAATTCTTTCCAATTTCTTAGTTGATAAGTATATGGAAGAGAAGGGAATGGTTTAGTTTGGAGGGTCATTGCTTTTTATATTGGTCGGCGCAACATCGAAGGCCAAAGGGCCTGTTCTGTTCTGTAATGTTCTATGTTCTAATACCTTGCCCACAACAGAAGTAAGACTCACCGGTCTATAATTCCCAGGAAAGTCTCTATTCACCTTCTTGAACAATGGGACAACATTCGCTATCCTCCAGTCTTCTGGCACTATACCTGTAACCAACGACGACCTGAAGATCAGAGCCAGAGGCTCTGCAATCGCCTCTCTTGCCTCCCAGAGAATCCTAGGGTAAATCCCATCCGGCCCAGGGGACTTATCTATTTTCAAACCCTCAAGAATATCTAGCACCTCCTCCTTATCTACTTCAATACTTTCCATTTAGACCCAGTTTAGCCTCATACTCTATCTTTTCTTTCTTTATCACCTTTTTAGTCATTCTTTGTTGTTATTCAAAACTTCCTCAGCCTTCTAATCGCCCGCTATTTTTAGCCATTCTGAACGCAACAGCTTTTCATTTAATACTCTCCTTTATTTCCTTCAATAACCACGGCTGATTTTGCCTTTTTCTACTGTCTTTTTTAACCATCGGAATATATTTCTGCTGAGTACTGAAAAAGATGTCCTTAAAAATCCTCCACTGTTCCTCAGCTGTCCTACCAACCATTCCTTCTTTATAGACAGTATGTTTTGTCTGTATAGTGCGCAAGAAACAATACTTTTCACTGTATTCTAATACATGTGACAAATCAAATCAAATCACCTGTGACGCCTGTTCAATATTAGCTGCTTCCAATATAGTCTCCTCAACACTGGAAATTAAATGCAGATTGGGTGACTGCTTTGCAGAACACCTTTTTCTTAGTTTGCAAGCATGACTGTGTTAATCCCGTATCTAGGTATTTTAATTCACCACTTTACTCCCATGCTTGATGGTCTAATGCACTGTTTGTGAGGTTGATTACACACTGGAAGAGTAGCACCACCTAATTTCTCAGTTAGGCACTCTTTAACCTTTTGGATTTATAAGTTCAATCATTTCAGACCATGAACTCTCTTCTCTATTCTGTTTTTTTTCCAGTCCTTTAACCCATAGGGCCATATGTAACTCATTTTGCTTTCAAAGTGCTGATCCTTGTTCTGCTATTAACAAATTTTCCTGAACACCCTTTATCCCTGATCTTTTAATTCTTTTTTTCATCCTCCTCTCCAAATATATAATCCATTACATTTCAATCCCTCTTCAGCCTTGAAAAAGAGACAGACAAGTCAAAATCTTAGCTCTGTTTCTCTCTCCACAGATGCTGCCAGATCTGCTGAATCTTACCAGCATTTTTTGTTTTTATTGCAGATCTCCATCATCTATAGTATTTCTCTTTTATTTTCAAGGCCACCTAATCTTCCTGTTATTAGCTGGATAAGTTTAAAGTTCAGCTAGAAAGAGAAAATGTTAAAAGTTGCAAGTGACTGATGTGTTTGTATGCTCATTGTTGGAACTTTTTAATGAGCTTGTTTGCCTTTGTGATTTAATATTTTCTGTTTTCCACTGTTGATTTTTGCAGGGAGGTGTCACAGATTGATCAGTTCTTACAAGACACAGCAGCACGAGAAGCAAATGCCAAAGTTCGTCTGCAGCAGTTTATTGAGGAACTTTTGGACAGAGCTGACAGGGCTGAAAAGCAGCTAATGGTGATCAGTAGTTGTGGTACATCACCTAATGGCAGTCTGGGAAGGTGCAGCAACCCAGGGGCAAAGGGAATTAGCAGAGAACAGGTACTTGGATTATGTATATTCGGCATTGAAAATGGGATAGAAAAATGAAACTACCCAAATTTCTTTTTGGGTTATTCATTTGTGGTTGTGGGCATTAGTGATATAACCAGCCTGCTTGAATCACTATGTTACTGGTACTTACAGACACTTTTGTTAGGGATTGAGGGGAAGGTAGATGTTAGGATGGGTAAGTCTGAAAGGAAAGACAGGCAGGGACAGGTTAATAAACACAATGGGACTGATGGAGTGAAGTTATTTATTTCAATGGATTAGTACATGAGACTATGATGTGGTCATTACAGAAGGACAGGATTGGCTGTTCATTGGTCCAGAGTTTCAGTGTTCTAGACGAGATAGATAGGGAGATAAAAGTGGTGATGAAATTGCATTACTCGTCAAGGAGAATGTCACATCTATACTCGGGGACAGACTGGAGGCCCCATCCTCTGAGGCAATATGGGTAGAGCTCAAAAATAAGTAGATTATGGAAAGATGTTGTCACAGAGTTGTCACATCACCTCCAATATTGACTGGAACTTCCTTAGAACAAGACTGTATCACAGTGACAGAAAGGAAGTTTGATGAGGACATGTCTGTTGAGGTACTATGGGCTGAGATTAGAAATAGGAGAGGAGCGGTCACCCTGTTGGGAGTCTTTTATAGACCTCCTAAAAGTTCTAGAAAGGTAGAGGAAAGGATTGCAAAATCGATCCTGGACAGGAGTGAAAGTAGTAGGGTAATTGTTATGGGGGACTTTAACTTTACTAATATTGATTGGAATAGCTATAGCTTTAGCTCGTTAGAGGGGTCAGTTTTTATACAAAGTGTGCAGGAAGCTTTTTTGACTCAGTTTGTAGATAGGCCAACTAGAGGTGAGGCTACATTGGATTGGTGCTGGGCAATGAGCCAGACGAGGTGTTAGACTTGGAAGTTGATGAACATTTTTGGTGATAGTGACCACAATTCGATTACGTTCACCTTAGTGATGGATAGGGATAGGCATGAAGCTGGGGCCAGTAGTTATAGCTGGGGGAATAGTAATTATGAGGCCATGAGGAGAGAATTAGGGTGCATAGGTTGGACTAGGAAACTACAGGGACTGGGAACATCTGAAATGTGGAGCTTATTCAAGGAGCAGCTACTGCGAGTCGTTGATAAATATGTCCCTGTCAGGCAAGGAGGAATGGTCGAGTAAGGGAACCATGGTATACTAAAAAAGTTAATTTGCTGGTTAAAAGGAAAATGGAGGCTGATGTCAGGATGAGGCTCGAAGGCTCAGTTAATGCACTGGAAAGCTATAGATTAGCCAGGAGTGAGCTAAAGAGTGAGTTGAGAAGAGGTAAAAGAGGACACGAGAAGACTTTGGCTGATAGGATCAAGGAGAATCCTAAAGCTTTCTTTTGATATGTTAAGAATAGAAGATTGGTTAGGGCAAGATTAGGGCCAGTCAGAGACAGCAGTGGGAAGTTGTGTTTGGAGCCTGAAGAGATTGGAGAGGCACTGAACAAATATTTCTCTTCGGTATTCACGCAGGGAGATGTAAATGTAGTTGTAGAGAACACTGTGATACAGGGTTGTAAACTGTAAAGTATTGAAGTAGATAAGGAAGATGTGCTAGATATTCTTGAGGGTTTGAAAATAGATAAGTCCCCTGGGCCAGATGGGATTTACCCTAGGATTCTCTGGGAGGCAAGAGAGGCGATTGCAGAGACTCTATCTCTGATCTTCAGGTCATCGTTGGTTACAGGTATAGTGCCGGAAGACTGGAAGATAGCGAATGTGGTCCCATTGTTCGAGAAGGGGAATAGAGACTTTCCTGGGAATTATGGACCAGTGAGTCTTACTTCTGTTGTGGGCAAAGTATTGGAGAGAATTATTAGGGATAGGATTTATAGTTATTTAGAGAGAAATGAATTGATTGGTGATAGTCAGCATGGTTTTGTGAAGGGTAGGTCATGCCTTACTAACCTTATTGAGTTTTTTGAAAAAGTGACCAAAGAGATGGATGGGGGTAAGGCAGTTGATGTGGTATATATGGACTTTAGTAAGGCGTTCGATAAGGTGGCCCATGGAAGGCTTCTGCAGAAAATGCAGATGTATGGGATTGAGGGTGATTTAGCTAATTGGATTAGGAATTGGCTAGCTGATAGAAGACAGAGGGTGGTGGTTGATGGGAGATATTCATCGTGGAGTTCGGTGACAAGTGGTGTACCTCAGGGGTCTGTTTTGGGGCCCCTGCTGTTTGTAATTTTTATAAATGATCTGGATGAGGGTATTGAAGGATGGATTAGTAAATTTGCAGATGACACTAAAGTCGGTGGAGTGGTAGATAGTGAAGGGGGTGTTATAGTTTGCAGAGAGACTTGGACAAGTTGCAGAGCTGGGCCGAGAGGTGGCAAATGGAATTCAATGCGGAAAAGTGTGAGGTAATTCACTTTGGCAGGAATAACAAATGTGTAGAGTATAGGGCTAATGGTAGGACTCTTAATAGTGTTGAAGAACAGAGGGATCTTGTGCATAGATCCCTGAGAGTTGGCAATCAAGTCGATAAGGTTGTTAAGATGGAGTCATAGAACATAGAACATAGAACAATACAGCACAGAACAGGCCCTTCGGCCTTCGATGTTGTGCCGACCAAAATAAAAAGCAATGCCCCTCCTAACTAAACCATTCCCTTCTCATCCATATACTATCAACTAACCTCTTAAACGCCACCAAACTTGGCGCATCTACAACTGCTGCAGGCAGGGCATTCCACTCCCTAATCACTCTTTGAGTAAAGAACCTACCTCTGATATCCGTCCTATAACTAATACCCCTTAATTTAAAGCTGTGTCCCCTCGTGCTAGCTTTCTCCATCCTAGGAAAAAGGCTATCAACGTCCACCCTATCTAAACTCTAATCATCTTATATGCTTCAAAAGATCCCCTCTTAGCCGCCTCTTTCTAACGAAAACAACCTCAAATCCTCAACCTCTTCATAGGACCTGGCCCTCCATACCAGGCAAAATCCTGGTAAACCTCCCTGTACCCTCTCCAATGCCTCCACATTCTTTCTTATAATGTGGCGACCAGAACTGCACACAATACTCCAAGTGCGGCCGCACTAGAGTTTTGTACAGCTGCAACATGATGCTGCGCTCCTAAATTCAATCCCCCTACCAATAAAAGCTAAGACTCCATAAGCCTTCTTAACAACTTATCCACTTTGACTGCCTACTTTCATAGAACATAGAACATTACAGCACAGAACAGGCCCTTCGGCCTTCGATGTTGCGCCGACCAATATAAAAAGCAATGCCCCTCCAAACTAAACCATTCCCTTCTCTTCCATATACTTATCAACTAACCTCTTAAAGCCACCAAACTTGGCGCATCTACAACTGCTGCAGGCAGGGCATTCCACTCCCGAACCACCCTTTGGGTAAAGAACCTACCTCTGACATCCGTCCTATAACAATCACCCCTTAATTTAAAGCTGTGTCCCCTCGTGCTAGCTTTCTCCATCCTAGGAAAAAGGGCTATCAGTCCACCCTATCTAAACCTCTAATCATCTTATATGTTCAATAAGGTCCCCTCTTAGCCGCCTCCTTTCTAACGAAAACAACCTCAAATCCTTCAGCCTCTCTTCATAAGACCTGCCCTCCATACCAGGCAACATCCTGGTAAACCTCCTCTGTACCCTCTCCAATGCCTCCACATCTTTCTTATAATGTGGGGGGACCAGAACTGCCACACAATACTCCAAGTGCGGCCGCACTAGAGTTTTGTACAGTTGCAACATGACGTTGCGGCTCCGAAATTCAATCCCCCTACCAATAAAAGCTAAGACTCCATATGCCTTCTTAACAACCTTATCAAATTGATTGCCAACTTTCAGGGATCTATGCACATATACACCAAGATCCCTCTGTTCTTCAACACTATTAAGAGTTCTACCATAGCCCTATACTCTACACATTTGTTATTCCTGCCAAAGTGAATTACCTCACACTTTTCCACATTAAACTCCATTTGCCACCTCTCAGCCCAGCTCTGCAACCTGTCCAAGTCTCTCTGCAAAACTATAACACCCCTCTTCACTATCTACCACTCCACCGACTTTAGTGTCATCTGCAAATTTACTGATCCATCCTTCAATACCCTCATCCAGATCATTTATAAAAATTACAAACAGCAGGGGCCCCAAAACAGACCCCTGAGGCACACCACTTGTCACCGAACTCCCCGATGAATATCTCCCACCAACCACCCCCCCCTGTCTTCTATCTGCTAGCCAATTCCTAATCCAATTAGCTAAATCACCCTCTATCCCACACATCTGCATTTTCTGCAGAAGTCTTCCATGGGAAGACTTATCAAACGCCTTACTAAAGTCCATATATACCACATCAACCGCCTTACCCCAATCCACCTCTTTAGTCACTTTTTTCAAAAAACTCAATGGGGTTAGTAAGGCACGACCTACCCTTCACAAACCATGCTGACTATCTCCAATCAATTCATTTCTCTCTAAATAACTATAAATCCTATCCCTAATAATTCTCTCCAATAGTTTGCCCACAACAGAAGTAAGACTCACTGGCCTATAATTCCCTGGAAGGTCTCTCTTCCCCTTCTTGAACAAAGGGACCACATTCGCTATCCTCCAGTCCTCCGGAACCACACCCGTAACCAACGACGACCTGAAGATCAGAGCCAGAGGCTCTGCAATCTCCTCTCTTGCCTCCCAGAGAATCCTAGGGAAATCCCGTCCGGCCCAGGGGACTTATCTAACTTCAAACCCTCGAGAATATCTAGCACATCCTCCTTATCTACTTCGATACTTTCCAGTTTGCTACCCTGTACCTCAGTGTTCTCCATAACTACATTTACATCACCATGAGTGAATACCGAAGAGAAGTATTTATTCAGTGCCTCTCCAATCTCTTCAGGCTCCATGCACAACTTCCCACTGCTGTCTATGACTGGCCCTAATCTTGTCCTAACCAGTCTTCTAGTCTTAACATATCTAAAGAAAGCTTTAGGATTCTCCTTAATCCTATCAGCCAAAGTCTTCTCGTGTCCTCTCTTAGCTCTCTCAATTCACTCTTTAGCTCCCTCCTGGCTAATCTATAGCTATGATGTAAAGATGCCAGCATTGGATTGGGGTGGTAAGAACTCAGTAAGAATTTAGCAACACCAATTTTTAATCCAACCGATTTATTTGATAGTAAATCTGCGAGCTTTCAACACTGTTTTCCTCAGGCAAATGCAGCGTTCTGGTGTGCAATAGCACACATCAGCACAGACAGTCAGAGGTTGCTGATTAGAATGCGAATCCTTACATCTAACCTGCTATTCAAGTGTTAAAGTGGCTAACAATGTGTGTGAAGGGAATCCTGAGCATTGGTTAGAGAATTGTGTATTTTCTCCAGACAGCACAGTAAGTGAGGTTTTTTGATAACCCAGGCAAGTTACGGGGGTTACAGATAGTGTGTCATGAAGCCAAGATCCCTGTTAAGACCGTCCTCATGTGTGCGGAGCTTGGCTATCAGTCTCTGCTCAGCGACTCTGCGCTGTCGTGTATCACGAAAGCTCCCTTGAAGAACATTTACCCGCAGGTCGGAGGCCGAATGCCCATGACTGCTGAAGTGTTCGCCCACAGGAAGGGAACTGTTTTGCCTGGTGATTGTTGAGCGATGCTCAATCATCCGCTGTCGTAGTGTCTGCATGGTCTCCCCAATATACCATGCTTCGGGACATCCTTTCTTGCAACGTATTAGGTAGACGACGTTGGCCGAGTTGCAAGAGTATGTACCGTGCACCTGGTGAATGGTATCCTCACGTTTGATGATGTAGTCCATGTCTATGATCTGGCATGTCTTGCAGAGGTTGCTGTGGCAGGGTTGTGTGGTATTGTGGTCACTGTTCTCCTGAAGGTGGGTAGTTGCTGCGAACAATGATTGTTGCGGTTGTGCGTCCCATTGCACTAACCGAGCCTTCAAAGCCTCATCCCGACATAAGCCTCCTTTTTTCACTTTTAACCAGCCAAACTAAATTTTTCGTACACCAAGGTTCACTCTTACTCGACCCATTCCTCCGGGCTGACAGGGACATACTTATCAAGGACTCGCAGGCAGCTGCTCCTTGAATAAGCTCCACATTCCAGATGTTCCCAGTCCCGGTAGTTTCCTAGTCCAATCTATGCACCCTAATTCTCTCCTGATGGCCTCATAATTACCCTTCCCCCAGCTATAACTACTGCCCCCAGCTTCATGCCTATCCCTATCCATCACTAAGGTGAACGTAACCGAATTGTGTCACTATCACCAAAATGTTCACTAACTTCCAAGCCTAACACCTGGTCTGGCTCATTGCCCAGCACCAAATCCAATGTAGCCTCACCTCTAGGTGGCCTATCTACATACTGAGTCAAAAAACCTTCCTGC
>JAGIQG010000001.1:1309574-1355597 GCA_024679065.1 Sphyrna mokarran
GACTTCCATATGCCTCTAACAACCTTCTCGACTTGGACTGCCTACCTTCAGGGATCTATGCACATACACACCAAGATCCCTTGTTCATAAAGACTACAAGAATCCTACCCTTAGCCCTATACTCTACACATTTATATTCCGCCATAGTGCAGTACCTCACACTTTTCCAAATTAAACTCCATTTGCCACCTTCGGCCCAGCTCGCACACTTGTCCAAGACTCTCTGCAAACCTATAACACCCCCTTCACTATCTACCACTCACAGACTTTAGTGTCATCGCAAATTTAATAATACATCCTTCAATACCCTCGTCCAGTTCATTTATAAAAATTACAAACAGCAGGGGCCCCAAAACAGACCCCTGAGGTACACCACTTGTCACTGAACTCCACGATGAATATCTCCCATCAGCCACCACCCTCTGTCTTCTATCTGCTAGCCAATTCCTAACCCAATTAGCTAAATCACCCTCTATCCCATACATCTGCATTTTCTGCAGAAGTCTTCCATGGGAAGACTTATCAAACGCCTTACTAAAGTCCATATATACCACATCAACCGCCTTACCCCAATCCACCTCTTTAGTCACTTTTTTCAAAAAACTCAATGGGGTTAGTAAGGCACGACCTACCCTTCACAAAACCATGCTGACTATCTCCAATCAATTCATTACTCTCTAAATAACTATAAATCCTATCCCTAATAATTCTCTCCAATAGTTTGCCCACAACAGAAGTAAGACTTACTGGCCTATAATTCCCTGGAAGGTCTCTCTTCCCCTTCTTGAACAATGGGACCACATTCGCTATCCTCCAGTTCTCCGGAACCACACCCGTAACCAACGACGACCTGAAGATCAGAGCCAGAGGCTCTGCAATCTCCTCTCTTGCCTCCCAGAGAATCCTAGGGAAATCCCGTCCGGCCCAGGGGACTTATCCAACTTCAAACCCTCGAGAATATCTAGCACATCCTCCCTATCTACTTCGATACTTTCCAGTTTGCTACCCTGTACCTCAGTGTTCTCCATAACTACATTTACATCACCCTGCGTGAATACCGAAGAGAAATATTTATTCAGTGCCTCTCCAATCTCTTCAGGCTCCACGCACAACTTCCCACTGCTGTCTATGACTGGCCCTAATCTTGTCCTAACCAATCTTCTATTCTTAACATATCTAAAGAAAGCTTTAGGATTCTCCTTAATCCTATCAGCCAAAGTCTTCTCGTGTCCTCTCTTAGCTCTCCTCAATTCACTCTTTAGCTCCCTCCTGGCTAATCTATAGCTATGATGTAAAGATGCCAGCATTGGATTGGGGTGGTAAGAACTCAGTAAGAATTTAGCAACACCAATTTTTAATCCAACCGATTTATTTGATAGTAAATCTGCGAGCTTTCAACACTGTTTTCCTCAGGCAAATGCAGCGTTCTGGTGTGCAATAGCACACATCAGCACAGACAGTCAGAGGTTGCTGATTAGAATGCGAATCCTTACATCTAACCTGCTATTCAAGTGTTAAAGTGGCTAACAATGTGTGTGAAGGGAATCCTGAGCATTGGTTAGAGAATTGTGTATTTTCTCCAGACAGCACAGTAAGTGAGGTTTTTTGCTAACCCAGGCAAGTTACGGGGGTTACAGATAGTGTGTCATGAAGCCAAGATCCCTGTTAAGACCGTCCTCATGTGTGCGGAGCTTGGCTATCAGTCTCTGTTCAGCGACTCTGCGCTGTCGTGTATCACGAAAGCTCCCTTGAAGAACATTTACCCGCAGGTCGGAGGCCGAATGCCCATGACTGCTGAAGTGTTCGCCCACAGGAAGGGAACTGTTTTGCCTGGTGATTGTTGAGCGATGCTCATTCATCCGCTGTCGTAGTGTCTGCATGGTCTCCCCAATATACCATGCTTCGGGACATCCTTTCTTGCAACGTATTAGGTAGACAACGTTGGCCGAGTTGCAAGAGTATGTACCGTGTACCTGGTGAATGGTATCCTCACGTTTGATGATGTCGTCCATGTCTATGATCTGGCATGTCTTGCAGAGGTTGCTGTGGCAGGGTTGTGTGGTATTGTGGTCACTGTTCTCCTGAAGGTTGGGTAGTTTGCTGCGAACAATGATCTGTTTGAGGTTGTGCGGTCCATTGCACTAACGAGCCTTCAAGCCTCATCCTGACATAAGCCTCCTTTTTCCTTTTAACCAGCAAATCAACTTTTTTCGTACACCAAGGTTCTCTTACTCGACCATTTCCTCCTTGCCTGACAGGGACATACTTATCAAGGACTCGCAGCAGCTGCTCCTTGAATAAGCTCCACATTCCAGATGTTCCCAGTCCCTGTAGTTTCCTAGTCCAATCTATGCACCCTAATTCTCTCCTGATGGCCTCATAATTACCCTTCCCCCAGCTATAACTACTGCCCCCAGCTTCATGCCTATCCCTATCCATCACTAAGGTGAACGTAACCGAATTGTGGTCACTATCACCAAAATGTTCACTAACTTCCAAGCCTAACACCTGGTCTGGCTCATTGCCCAGCACCAAATCCAATGTAGCCTCACCTCTAGTTGGCCTATCTACATACTGAGTCAAAAAACCTTCCTGCACACTGTGTACGAAAACTGACCCCTCTAACGAGCTAGAGCTATAGCTATTCCAATCAATATTAGTAAAGTTAAAGTCCCCCATAACAATTACCCTATTACTTTCACTCCTAACCAGAATTGACTTTGCAATCCTTTCCTCAACCTCTCTAGAACTTTTAGGAGGTCTATAAAAGACTCCCAACAGGGTGATCTCTCCTTTCCTGTTTCTAATCTCAGCCCATAGTACCTCAACAGACAAGTCCTCATCAAACTTCTTTTCTGTCACTGTGATACAGTCTTTGACTAATAAGTCTTACCTTTTATTGGTAGAGGGATTGAGTTTTGGAGCCGCAACGTCATGTTGCAACTGTAGAAAACTCTAGTGCGGCTGCCCTTGGAGTGTTGTGTGCAGTTCTGGTCCCCGCATTATAAGAAAGATGTGGAGGCATTGGAGAGGGTGCAGAGGAGGTTTACCAGGATGTTGCCTGGTATGGAAGGCTGGTCTTATGAAGAGAGGCTGAGGAATTTGAGGTTGTTTTCATTAGAAAGAGGGCGGCTAAGAGGAGACCTTATTGAAACATATAAGATGATTTTCTGGATGAGTATATGGGATCCAATGGGATTGGGGGTTATAGATAGGTCTATGGCTGGGTAGGTTTTGATGTGTTCGGCACAACTTGTGGGCCGAAGGGCATGTTTGTGCTGTAGTTTTCTATGTTCTATATGTTCTATGATTAGTGGTTTAGATAGGGTGGACAGTGATAGCCTTTTTCATAGGATGGAGAAAGCTAGCACAAGGGGACATAGCTTTTAATTAAGGGGTGGTAGTTATAGGATGGATGTCAGAGATAGGCTCTTTACCCAGAGGGTAGTAAAGGTACGGAATGCCCTGCCTGCGGCAGTTGTAGATGCGCCAAGTTTGGTGGCGTTTAAGAGGTTAGTAGATAAGTTTATGGAGGAAAAGAGAATGGTTTAGGTTAGAGGGTTATTGCTTTTTCCTAATTGGTCGGCGCAACATCAAAGGCCGAAGGGCCTGTTCTGCGCTGTAATGTTCTGTGTTCTATGGGATACCCTATACCCTACTATGGGATGAAGGAGTACAATATAAGGGGTAGAACATAGAACATTACAGCGTAGTACAGGCCCTTCGGCCCTTGATGTTGTGCCGGCCAGCGGACCCTCTAACCTAAACTATTCCAATATCATCCATATGCCTATCCACCGAACATTTGGATGCACCCAAAGTAGGCAAGTCCACAACTGCTGCAGGCAGAGCATTCCATGCCCTCACCACCCTCTGTGTGAAGAACCTGCCTCTGACATCCATCCTATAACTACCACCTCTTAATTTAAAGTTATGTCCCCTCGTGTTGGACATCACCATCCGAGGAAAAAGGCTCTCACTATCCACCCTATCCAATCCTTTGATCATCTTATACACCTCAATTAGGTCACCGCGTAACCTTCTTCTCTCTAATGAAAATAACCTCAGGTCCCTCAGCCTTTCCACTATACCAGGCAACATCCTGGTACACCTCCTCTGCACCCTTTCCAACGCTTCCACATTTTTCCTATAATGCGGCGACCGGAACTGTATGCAATACTCCAAGTGCGGCCGCACCAGAGTTTTGTATAGTTGTAACATAACCTCACGGCTCCTAAATTCAATCCCTCTACCACTAAGAGTTAACACACCGTACGCCTTCTTAACAACTTTATCAACCTGGGTGCCAACTTTCAAAGAGCTATGTACTTGTACCCCAAGATCCCTCTGCTCGACAACACTATTAAGGATCCTTCCATTAGCCCTATATTTCATGTGCCTGTTATTCCTACCAAAGTGAATCACCTCACACTTATCCGTATTGATAAGGGTAGGAGTCTTAGCTGTGTTGTAGAGCGGAAGGATCTCGGGGTCTGGGTCCATAGGACTCTTAAATCGGCCTCGCAGGTGGAGGAAGTTGTCAAGAAGGCGTACAGTGTCCTGGCCTTCGTTAATCGAGGAATAGAGTTTAGGAGTCAGGAGGTAATGATGCAGCTCTATAAGACTCTTGTCAGATCCCACTTGGAGTTTTGTGCGCAGTTCTGGTCGCCTCACTATAGGAAGGATGTAGAGGCTATTGAGAGAGGTTCAGAGGAGATTTACAAGGATGCTGCCTGGATTGGGAGGCAGGCCTTATGAAGATAGGTTGAGGGAGCTGGGACTCTTCTCACTGGAGAGACGTAGGTTGAGAGGTGTCCTGATAGAGGTTTATAAAATGTTGAGAGGGATAGATAGGGTGGACTCTCAGAGGTATTTCCCCGAGCTGAAATGGTCGCTACGAGGGGACACAGATTTAAGGTGCAGGGAAGCAAATACAAAGGAGATGTGAGGGGTAGGTTTTTCACTCAGAGGGTGGTGAGTGAATGGAACCGACTGCCGTCAGAGGTCGTTGAGGCAAATTCACTGGAGCCTTTTAAAAGACTTCTGGATGAGTAAGTGGAAAAGAATAGGATAGGGTGTTATAGATAGGTCTGTGGATTGGTAGATGTGATCGTTGCAACTCGTGGGCCGAAGGGCATGTTTTTGCTGTATTGTTCCATGTTCTATGTACCCTTTTTAAACAATGGTACAACATTAGGTATTCTCCAGTCCTCTGGGACTTCACCTGTGTCCAAAGATGAGACAAAGATAAGGGATAGGATCTACAAATATTTGGATAGACAGGAGAATCAACATGGCTTTTTGCATGGTAGGTCATGTTTGTCCATCTATTAGAGTTTTTCGAGGAGATTACCGGGAAAGTGGATGAAGAAAAGGCAGTGAATGTTGTTTACCTGGAGTTCAGCAAGGCCTTTGACAATGTTCCTCATGGCAGGTTAGTTAGGAAGGTTCAGTCATTAGGTATCGAAGGGGAGGTGGTAAATTGGATTAGACACTGATTCAATAGAAGAACCCAGAGAGTGGTTGTGGAGGTCTGTGACTAGAGATGTGCCGCAGGGACTGGTGTTGGGTGCATTGTTGTTTGTCATCTATATTAATGATCTGGATGATAATGTGGTAAATTGGATCAGTAAATTTGCTGATGATACAAAGATTGGAGATGTAGTGGACAGTGAGGAAGGTTTTCAAAGTTTGCAGAGGGATTTGGACCAAGTAGAAAAATGGGCTGAGAATGGCAAATGGAATTTAGAACGTAGAACACTACAGCACAAACAGGCCCATCGGCCAAGGTTGTGCCAATCATATCTATATCTACCAGGCCATAGAACTATCTGTAACTCCCAATCCCATGTACTCATCCAGAAGTCTTTTAAAAGACCCCAGTGAGTTCGCCTCAACCACCACTGACGGCAGCCGATTCCATTCACTCACCACCCTCTGAGTGAAACACTTACCCCTAACGTCTCTTCTGAACTTGCCCCCCAGCACCTTAAACCTGTGTCCTCTCGTAGCGACCATTTCGGCCCTGGGAAATAGCCTCCGAGAATCCATCCTTTCTATTCTTCTCAACATCTTATAAACATCTATCAGGTCGCCTTTCAATCTTTGTCTCTCCAGGGAGAAGAGACCTAACTCCCTCAACCTGTCTTCATAAGGCATGCCTCCCAATCCAGGCAACATCCTTGTAAATCTCCTCTGTACTCTCTCAATAGCTTCTAGTCCTTCCCATAGTGAGGCGACAGAACTGCAAACAATACACCAAGTGGGGCCTGACTAGGGTCTTATAAAGTTGCAGCATTACCTCCTGACTCCTAAACTCAATTCCTCTATTAATGAAGGCCAGCTAGCACGAGGGGACACAGCTTTAAATTAAGGGGTGATAGTTATAGGACGGATATCAGAGGTAAGTTCTTTACCCAAAGGGTGGTTCGGGAGTGGAATGCCCTGCCTGCAGCAGTTGTAGATGCGCCAAGTTTGGTGGCGTTTAAGAGGTTAATTGATAAGTATGTGGAAGAGAAGGGAATGGTTTAGTTTGGAGGGGCATTGCTTTTTTCATAATTGGTCGGCGCAACATCGAAGGCCGAAGGGCCTGTTCTGTGCTGTATTGTTCTATGTTCTATCTATGTTCTAGTACACCATATTCCGCTTTGACTACATCTTGCACTTGCGGGGCTGATTTAAGAGTCCTATGGACCCGGACCCCAAGATCCTTCTAATCCTCAACACTGCCAAGACTCCTTCCCTTGATATTACACTCCTTCATTCCATTGTTCCTGCCAAAATGGGCCACCACACATTTATGTGCGTTGAAGTCCATCCGCCACTTCTCCGCACAGTCTTGCATCCTATCTACGTCACACTGCAACTTCAGACATCCCTCCAGACTATCCACAACACCGCCAACCTTCGTGTTGTCGGTGAACTTACTAACCCATCCCTCCACTTCCTCATCCAGGTCATTTATGAAAATGACAAACAACAAGGGTCCTAGAACAGATCATTGGGGCACTCCACTGGTGACTGACCTCCATGCAGAAAATGACCCATCCACAACTACTCTCTGCCTTCTGCAGGCAAGCCAGTTCTGGATCCACAAGGCCAAAGCCCCTTGGATCCCATGCCCACTCAGCTCCTCAAGAAGTCTTGCATGGGGGACCTTATCAAACGCTTTGCTGAAATCCACGTAAACCACGTCCACTTCTCTTCCTTCGAAAATGTCACTGAATACATTGACGAAGAACTCAACTAAGGCACGATCTGCCCTTAACAAAGCCCTATTTCTGGTCATATTGAACTTCTCTAAATGCTCGTAAATCCTGTTCCTCAGAATCCTCTCCATCAACTTGCCTACCACTGAGGTCAACTCACTGGTCGGTAATTCCCTGCGCTATCCCTGTTCCCTTCCTTGAAAATAGGCACCACAGCCACAATCCTTCAATCTTCCAGAACCTCTCTTGTCTCCATCGACGACGCAATGATCGTCATCAGGGGCTCTGCAATCACTTCCCTCCCCTCCCACGGTAACCTGGGGTAAATCCCATCCAGTCCCGGCGACTTATCTACCTTGATGGAATTTAACAGTTCCAGCACCTCCTCTTTCTTAATATCCACGTACTCAATCTTTTCAGTTTGCTGCAATCCTGCAGTATAACCTCCCAGATCACTTTCCACTATGAATACTGAGGCAAAGTACTCTGCCATTTCTTCTGGTTCCACACAGACTTTTCCCCCTTCACCTTTTATAGGTTAACATAGAACATAGAACAATACAGCACAGAACAGGCCCTTCGGCCTTCGATGTTGCGCCGACCAAAATAAAAAGCAATGCCCCTCCAAACTAAACCATTCCCTTCTCTTCCATATACTTATCAACTAACCTCTTAAACGCCACCAAATTTGGCGCATCTACAACAGCTGCAGGCAGGGCATTCCACTCCCTAATCACTCTTTGAGTAAAGAACCTACCTCTGATATCCGTCCTATAACTCATACCCCTTAATTTAAAGCTGTGTCCCCCCGTGCTAGCTTTCTCCATCCTAGGAAAAAGGCTATCACTGTCCACCCTATCTAAACTCTAATCATCTTATATGCTTCAATAAGATCCCCTCTTAGCCGCCTCCTTTCTAACGAAAACAACCTCAAATCCTTCAACCTCTCTTCATAGGACCTGCCCTCCATACCAGGAAACATCCTGGTAAACCTCCTCTGTACCCTCTCCAATGCCTCCACATCTTTCTTATAATGTTGGGACCAGAACTGCACACAATACTCCAAGTGCGGCCGCACTAGAGTTTTGTACAGTTGCAACATGATGCTGCGGCTCCTAAATTCAATCCCCCTACCAATAAAAGCTAAGACTCCATAAGCCTTCTTAACAACTTTATCCACTTGACTGCATACTTTCAGGGATCTATTGACACATACACCAAGATCCTTCTGTTCCTCAACATTATTAAGAGCCCTACCATTAGCCCTATACTCTACACATTTATTGTTCCTGCCAAAGTGCATTACCTCACACTTTTCCACATTAAACTCCATTTGCAACCTCTCGGCCCAGCTCTGCAACTTGTCCAAGTCACTCTGTAAACTAAAACACCCCTCTTCACTATCTACCACTCCACCAACTTTAGTATCATTTGCAAATTTACTGATCCATCCCTCAATACCCTCATCCAGATCATTTATAAAAATCACAAACAGCAGCGGCCCCAAAACAGACCCCTGAGGCACACCACTCGTCACCGAACTCCACGATGAATATCTCCCATCAACCACCACCCTCTGTCTTCTATCTGCCAGCCAATTCCTAATCCAATTAGCTAAATCACCCTCTATTCCACACATCTGCATTTTCTGTAGAAGTCTTCCATGGGCCACCTTATCAAACGCCGTACTAAAGTCCATATATACTACATCAACCGCCTTACCCCCATCCACCTCTTGGTCACTTTCTCAAAAAACTCAATGAGGTTAGTAAGGCATGACCTACCCTTCACGAAACCATGCTGACTATCCCCAATCAATTCATTTCTCTCTAAATAACTATAAATCCTATCCCTAATAATTCTCTCCAATCCCTTGCCCACAACAGAAGTAAGACTCACTGGCCTATAATTCCCTGGAAGGTCTCCCTTCCCCTTCTTAAACAATGGGACCACATTCGCTATCCTCCAGTCCTCCGGAACCACACCCGTAACCAACGAGGACCTGAAGATCAGAGCCAGAGGCTCTGCAATCTCCTCTCTTGCCTCCCAGAGAATATCCCTTCTCTTCTCATTCTTTTATTCTTCACATGTTTGTAGAAGGCCTTGGGATTCTCCTTAACCCTATCCGCCAAGGCCTTCTTGTGACCCTTACTGGCTCTTCTAATTTCCTTTTTAAGCTCCCTTCTACAAGTCTTATATGCCGCTAGATCCTTAACATCCCCTAGCTCCCTGAACCTTTTGTACACCTTTCTTTTCTTCCTAACTAGGTTCGTTACAACCTTTGTGCAGCACGGTTCCTGCAACCTACCAAAACTCTTGTCTCACTGGAACGTTGTCGTGCAGAGATCCAGACAAACATTCCTTGAAAATCCGCCACCTTCCTTCAGTACTTTTCCCCAAGAACACCTCCTTTCAGTTTACCTTTCCAATTTCCTTCTTGATTTCGTCATAATTCGCACTAGTCCAGATAAGCATCTTATTCTGCCTGATCCTATTTCTTTCCAATGCTATCGTGAAGGAGATGGAATTATGATCACCATTCCCGAGATGACAGCTTCCTGGTTCATTAGCCAGCACCAGGTCAAGTACAGCCTCTCCTCTCGTAGGCTTATCCACGTACTATGTCAGAAAATCCTCCTGAACACACCTAACAAACTCCTCACCATCCGAACCCCTTACCCTAGGGGCATTCCAGTCGATGTTTGGGAATTAAAGTCTCCCATCACGACAATTCTGTTATTTCTACATCTCTCTAGGATCTGTTTCCTATCTGCACCTCAACATCCCTGTCACTATTGGGTGACCTATATATAAAAAAAAACACCCAGCAAAGTTTTCGACCCCTTGCTGTTCCTAACTTCCACCCACAGAGACTCCATAGACAGTCCTTCCACGGCATCCTCCTCCTCTACAGCTGTGACACTGTCCCTGATCAACAGTGCCACTCCCCCACCTCTTTTACCTTCTTTCCTGTCCTTTCTGAAGCATCTGAATCCGGGCAACTGAAGTACTCAGTCCTGTCCCTGAGCTCAGCGGCTCATCCACTTTATTCACTACACTCCTGGCATTAAAATAGACACAATTCAGACCCTCAGTCTGGGCGTTTCCCTTCTCCATCACCTGTCTAACCTCCCTCTCATACTGTCTACAATCCTTCTCGACTTGGGAGCTAACCTTCCTGCTCCCAGTCACCTCATTTTGATTCCCTCTCCCCAACCTTTCTAGTTTAAAATCCCTTCAGAAGCCCGAGCCAGCCTTCCAGCCAAGATATTGGTCCCCCTGGGATTTAAGTGCCACCTGTCTTTATTGTACAGATCACACCTGCCCCTGAAGAGGTCCCCTAAAAGATATTGTACTCATTCCAAAATGGACCACTATACATTTATCTGCGTTGAAGTCCATTTGCCACTTCTCTGCCCAGCTTTGCATCCTATCTATGTGTTGCTACAACTTCTGATATCCCTCCAGACTTTCCACAACGCCACCGACCTTGGTAAGTCGGCGACTTACGAACCTATCCTTCCACTTCCTCATCCAGGTCATTTAATGCAGACAAATATGAGGTATTGCACTTTAGAACATAGAACATAGAACATTACAGCACAGAACAGGCCCTTCGGCCTTCGATGTTGCGCCTACCAATATAAAAAGCAATGCCCCTCCAAACTAAACCATTCCCTTCTCTTCCATATACTTATCAACTAACCTCTTAAACGCCACCAAACTTGGCGCATCTACAACTGCTGCAGGCAGGGCATTCCACTCCCGAACCACCCTTTGGGTAAAGAACCTGCCTCTGATATCCGTCCTATAACTATCACCCCTTAATTTAAAGCTGTGTCCCCTTGTGCTAGCCCTTTGGAAGGGCAAACCAAAGTAGAACGTACTGGGTAAATGATAGGACTCTGAAGACTGCAGTTGAACAGAGGGATCTTGGAAAACAGGTACAGAATTCCCAGAAGTGACATCACAGGTGGATAGGATTGTAATGAGTGCTTTTGATACATTGACCTTTATAAATTGGAATATCGAATATAAAAGTTGGAGTGTTATGGTAAAGTTATAGAAGGCATTGGTGAGCCTGAATTTAGAGTATTGTGTGCAGTTTTGGTCACCTAGTTACAGGAAGGATGTAAATAAGGTTGAAAGAGTGCAGAAAGGTTCAGGAGGATGTTGCCGGCACTTGAAGAGATTACAGACTTGGGTAACATAGAACATAACAGTGCAGAACAGGCCCTTCGGCCTTTGATGTTGCGCCGACCAATTAAGAAAAAGCAATGACCCTCTAACCTAAACCATTCCCTTTTCATCCATATACCTATCCACTGACGTCTTAAAACGCCCCCAAACTTGGCGCATCTACAACTGCAGCAGGCAGGGCATTCCATACCCTTACCACCCTCTGGGTAAAGAACCTACCTCTGACATCCGTTCTATAACTACCACCCCTTAATTTACTACCCTCTTCACTATCTACCACTCCTCCAACTTTGATGTCATCCGCAAATTTACTAATCCATCCTTCAATACCCTCATCCAGATCATTTATAAAAATTACAAACAGCAGGGGCCCCAAAACAGAACCCTGAGGTACACCACTTGTAACCGAACTCCATGATGAATAATTTCCATCAACCACCACCCTCTGTCTTCTATCAGCTAGCCAATTTCTGATCCAATTAGCTAAATCACCCTCAATCCCATACATCTGCATTTTCTGCAGAAGGCTTCCATGGGCAACCTTATCGAACGCCTTACTAAAGTCCATATATACCACGTCAACTGCCTTACCCCCATCTACCTCTTTGATCACTTTTTCAAAAAACTCAATAAGGTTAGTAAGGCACGACCTACCCTTCACAAAACCATGCTGACTATCCCCAATCAATTCATTTCTCTCTAAATAACTATAAATCCTATCCCTAATAATTCTCTCCAATACTTTGCCCATAACAGAAGTAAGACTCACTGGTCTATAATTCCCAGGAAAGTCTCTCTTCCCCTTCTTGAACAATGAGACAACATTCGCTATCCTCCAGTCTTCCGGTACTATACCTGTAACCAACGACGACTTGAAGATCAGAGCCAGAGGCTCTGCAATCGCCTCTCTTGCCTCCCAGAGAATCCTAGGGTAAATCCCGTCCGGCCCAGGGGACTTATCTATTTTCAAACCCTCAAGAATATCTAGCACCTCCTCCTTATCTACTTCAATACTTTCCAGTTTACAACCCTGTATCCCAGTGTTCTCCACAACTACATTTACATCTCCCTGTGTGAATACCGAAGAGAAATATTTGTTCAGTGCCTCTCCAATTTCTTCAGGTTCCACACGTAACTTCGCACTACAATTTCTTCAGGCTCCATGCATAACTTCCCATTACAGAGAGACTGAATAGGTTAGGATTTTATTCCCTGGAACGTAGAAGAATGTGGGGAGATTTGATAGAGGTGTATAAGATTTTGATGGGTATAGATAGAGTGAATGGAAGCAGGCTTTTTGAGAAAAAAACCAGAGGGCATGAGTTAAGAGTGAAAGAGAAAAATTTAAAGGAATATTATGAGGGGGCTTCTTCACACAGAATGGTGGAGTGTGGAATGAGCTGCCGGACAAAGTGGTAAATGTGAGGTCATGTTAAATATTTAAGAAAAACTCAGACAGGTAAATGGATGAGAGGTGGAGGGACATGGTCCAAGTGCAGGCAAAAAATGATTTGGCACAGACAAGTAGGGCCAAAAGGCCTGTTTCTGAGCTGTAATTTTCTATGGTTCTATGGAAAATCCCACCCAGAATCTCTGCTTTGCTAGCCCACTAATACACCATTCTTTTGAGTGTCACATTGATATTCAAATTCCTTAAAATGATTCTGCTTGTCAGACTAACTTTTGTTTTAAGTTCAATTTTTACACTTTTTTCACTTCACTTTCCAATTTCTTCTTGTGCAGGGTGAAAGATCTACATCTTCAGCTGGTGCTTCCCGTGGGAACATGCCTGCATCTGAGCAGCAGTCATTACCAAATGTCAGGTATGAATAGAAAGCAACCAAATAACCTGAGTTTAATGTTCTAATTTCATTGTTCATTGCTCGTTTTATATTGGCTCTCAAGAGTGATGGATTTTAGAATTTTAATTTCAGGTTGTAGAAAAGCAATAAAATATGTAGTTAAATTAGCATGGAGTGAATTTCTTAACATGCTAAACTGATTCCTGTTACTCGTTTTAGATTTATCTACAAATGAACATGGTTTGAAGAGAATTCATTGTGCATATTACTTTAAAGCTGTGAAATGCAGTAGCGGTGTATTTTAAATCACCTGGAGCCTGCGATGCTGCGTGCAGGTTGGACTGTGGAGTTATGATGATGATGATGACACAGGCTTCAAATTTCTTTCCATCACGTGGCTGACCAGGAATCTGTCTCATTTTTACCACCTGTCTGTGTGCGTCTTGATAGGATTTCATTTTGATGATCAGTCTGTTTGGCCACATTGTGGATTCCCCAAACTCAGCTTCTGACTTGAGCAGGATTGCTACTTGTCGAACTTAGCACAATGTATTTGAAATGAGAGAAAAAGGAATGACTGGAGATCAAACCAGGGGTTTGAACTTTCAGTTACTAACACAGCGACAATGTGGAAAAGTAAGGAACCACTTGAAAAAATTCCTTAAAATGTTTAAGTAGGTTGCAAATAAAGTATTGAATGATCTCACCGAGATCTTCATAAAACCTCAAAAGGCCAAATGCCTACTTCTGCTTCTAGAGTCATAGAGGTTTATTGTATGGAAACAGGCTCTTTGGCCCAACTTGTCCATGCCACCCTTTTTTTAAACCCCAAAGCTAGTCTTGGTTGCCTGCATTTGGCCCATAGAGTCATAGAGGTTTAGGTTCTATGTTTCTTGGAGCAAGAGGATGACTAGGGAAAGAGTGGGACCCATTAGAGACCGAAGCGGTAATTTGAGCATGGAGGCAGAGAACATGGCGAGGTCTTAAGTTCATAAGCTATTGGATGATTAGCCATAATAATTTTCAAAAAAAATTTTACCGGAAGCCGGAAAGTGTCGCAAAGACACGTGAGTAGAGTAGTTTTTTTAAGCTTACTATAAATTGGAGCGGTGGGAAATCCCGATACTCTGCACAGGTAGCATATGCCACTCTCCCCCTCCTCTAACCTAAAAAAGAGAGAGAGAGAGCTGGTAAGATTGTTTTTCTATCTGCTTTTTGTGTACCTGTAAGGGCTTTGGTTCACAGGGCCTAAGCAAAAAGGGTGAGACAGCGTAAGTTATAAGTTTTTATTACTTTTTTTCCTCTGGGTTTCTAGAAGAGGGCAAATAATGGGTGTGAGGCCGGTATGTTGTTGCCAGTGCCAGATGTGGGAGGTCTTGGAGGCTACTGGTCTCACAGACATCCATACCTGTGCTCAGTGTGTAGAGCTGCAGTCCCTAAGGGACAAGGTTAAGGAACTGGAGATGCAGCTTGAGGATCTTCGTCTCATTAGAGAGAACGAGGAGATAATAGACAAGAGCTATCAACAGGTGGTCACACCAGGGCAACGGGAAGAAGGCACGTGGGTGACTATCAGGAAGGGGAAACCTCGGGTGATGGAGAGCACACCGGAGGGAGTCCCCGTTCATAATAAGTACTCCTGCCTGAGTACTACTGGGGGGGACAATTCATCCAAGGGAGGCAGCAGTGGCCCGCTCTCTAAACTTGAGCCAGTACGCCAAAAATCTAAGGAAGAGAGAGGCAAGGCAATACTAATAGGGGACTCCACTGTGAAGGGTTCAGACAGGCGTTTTTGTGAATGAAGGCGAGAGTCGCAGATGGTAGTTTGTCTCTCTGGAGCTGGGATCCGGGATGTCTCTGGACACTTCCCGGACATCCTGAAAGGGGAGGGTGAGGAACCTGAAGTTGTGGTGCGTAAAGGTACTGCAGACATAGTCAGGAAGAGGGAGGCAGTCATGAAAAAGGATTATAGGGAACTGGGTAGGAAGCTGAGGAAGAGAAAAGCGAAGGCAGTAATCTCAGGATTGCTGCCTGCGCCTCGGGAGAATGAGAGCAGGAATGAAATGAGGTGGAGGATGAATGCATGGCTGAGGGACCGGAGCAGGGGGCAGGGATTCAGGTTCATGGATCATTGGGACCTCCTTAGGGGCAGGGGCGACCTGTACAGTAAGGACTAGTGGCACTTGAACATAGAACATTACAGCACAGAACAGGCCCTTCGGCCTTCGATGTTGCGCCGACCAATATAAAAAGCAATGCCCCTCCAAACTAAACCATTCCCTTCTCTTCCATATACTTATCAACTAACCTCTTAAACGCCACCAAACTTGGCGCATCTACAACCGCTGCAGGCAGGGCATTCCACTCCCGAACCACCCTTTGGGTAAAGAACCTGCCTCTGATATCCGTCCTATAACTATCACCCCTTAATTTAAAGCTGTGTCCCCTCGTGCTAGCTTTTTCCATCCTAGGAAAAAGGCTATCACTGTCCACCCTATCTAAACCTCTAATCATCTTATATGTTTCGATAAGGTCCCCTCTTAGCCGCCTCCTTTCTAACGAAAACAACCTCAAATCCCTCAGCCTCTCTTCATAAGACCTGCCCTCCATACCAGGCAACATCCTGGTAAACCTCCTCTGTACCCTCTCCAATGCCTCCACATCTTTCTTATAATGTGGGGACCAGAACTGCACACAATACTCCAAGTGCGGCCGCACTAGAGTTTTGTACAGTTGCAACATGACGTTGCGGCTCCGAAATTCAATCCCTCTACCAATAAAAGCCAAGACTCCATATGCCTTCCTAACAACCTTCTCGACCTGACTGCCTACTTTCAGGGATCTATGCACATACACACCAAGATCCCTCTGTTCATCTAGACTACTAAGAATCCTACCATTTGCCCTATACTCTACACATTTATTATTTCTGCCATAGTGCATTACCTCACACTTTTCCACATTAAACTCCATTTGCCACCTCTCGGTCCAGCTCTGCAACTTGTCCAAGTCCCTCTGCAAACTATAACACCCCTCTTCACTATCTACCACTCCACCGACTTTAGTGTCATCTGCAAATTTACTAATCCATCCTTCAATACCCTCATCCAGATCATTTATAAAAATTACAAACAGCAGGGGCCCCAAAACAGACCCCTGAGGTACACCACTTGTCACCGAACTCCACGATGAATATCTCCCATCAACCACCACCCTCTGTCTTCTATCTGCTAGCCAATTCCTAATCCAATTAGCTAAATCACCCTCTATCCCATACATCTGCATTTTCTGCAGAAGTCTTCCATGGGCCACCTTATCAAACGCCTTACTAAAGTCCATATATACCACATCAACCGCCTTACCCCCATCCACCTCTTTAGTCACTTTTTCAAAAAACTCAATGAGGTTAGTAAGGCACGACCTACCCTTCACAAAACCATGCTGACTATCTCCAATCAATTCATTACTCTCTAAATAACTATAAATCATATCCCTAATTATTCTCTCCAACACTTTGCCCACCACAGAAGTAAGACTCACTGGCCTATAATTCCCTGGAAGGTCTCTCTTCCCCTTCTTGAACAACGGGACCACGTTCGCTATCCTCCAGTCCTCCGGAACCACACCCGTAACCAACGACGACCTGAAGATCAGAGCCAGAGGCTCTGCAATCTCCTCTCTTGCCTCCCAGAGAATCCTAGGGTAAATACCGTCCGGCCCAGGGGACTTATCCAACTTCAAACCCTCGAGAATATCTAGCACATCCTCCCTATCTACTTCGATACCTTCCAGTTTGCTACCCTGTACCTCAGTGTTCTCCATAACTACATTTACATCACCCTGCGTGATTACCAAAGAGAAATATTTATTCAGTACCTCTCCAATCTCCTCAGGCTCCGCGCACAACTTCCCACTGCTGTCTATGACTGGCCCTAATCTTGTCCTAACCAATCTTCTATTCTTAACATATCTAAAGAAAGCTTTAGGATTCTCCCTAATCCTATCAGCCAAAGTCTTCTCGTGTCCCCTCTTAGCTCTCCTCAATTCCCTGTTTAGCTCCCTCCTGGCTAATCTATAGCTATCCATTGCACTAACCGAGCCTTCAATCCTCATCCTGACATAAGCCTCCTTTTTCCTTTTAACCAGCAAATCAACTTTTTTCGTACACCCAAGGAATATCCCAAGGGTAAGGGGTTTGGATGGTGAGGAGTTTGTTAGGTGTGTTCAGGAAGGTTTCCTGACAGTATGTGGAAAAGCCTACGAGAGGAGAGGCTGTACTTGACCTGATGCTCGCTAATGAGCCAGGGCAGGTGTCGGATCTCAGGGTAGGAGAACATCTTGGGAATGGAGATCAGAATTCTATCTCTTTCACGATAGCAACGGAAAGAGATAGGATCAGGCAGGATAGGAAGGTGTTTGTCTGGAGCAAGGGGAAATATGAAAACATTAGGCAGGTAATTGGACGGATAAACTGGAAGGAGGCGTTCTTGGGGAAGAGTACAGAAGGAAAGTGGCGGATATTCAAGGAATGTTTGTCTGGGGAACTGCAAGACAACGTTCTGAGGAGACGAGGAGGTTTTGGTAGATGCGGGAACCGTGGTGCACGAAGGTTGTGGTGAACCTAGTCAGGAAGAAAAGAAAGGTGTATAAAAGGTTCAGAGAGCTAGGAGATGTTAGGGATCTAGAGGAGTATAAGGCATGTAGAAGGGGGCTTAAAAAGGAAATTAGGAGAGCCAGAAGGGGTCATGAGAAGGCCTTGGCAGATAAGATTAAGGAGAATCCCAAGGCCTTCTACAAATATGTGAAAAGTAAAAGGATGAAAAGAGAAGGGATAGGACCTATGAAAGGTGAATCGGGAAAAGTCTGTGAATCCGGAAGAAATGGCAGAGGTGCTTAAAGAGTACTTTGCCTCGGTATTCATGGTGGAAAGTGAACTGGGACGTTGTACTGCAGGTTTGAGGTAAACGGAAAAGATTGAGTATGTGGATGTTAGGAAAGAGGATGTGTTAGACCTGTTAAATTCTATCAAGATAGACAAGTCGCTGGGACCGGATGGGACGTACCCCAGGTTATTGTGGGAGGTGAGGGAAGTGGTTGCAGAACGCCTGCAATGATCTTTGTGTCATCCATGGAAACGGGAGAGGTTCCGGAGGATTGGAGGATTGCGGATGTGGTTCCTATCTTTAAGAAAGGGAACAAGAATAGTCCAGGAAATTACCGACTGGTGAGTTTGACTTCAGTGGTTGGTAAGCTGATGGAGAGGCTTCTGAGGAATAAGATTTATGAACATTTGGAGAAGTTTGGACTGATCAGAAATAGTCAGCATGGTTTTGTCAAGGGCAGGTCATGCCTAATGAGCCTAGTTGAGTTCTCTGAAAATGTGACTGAACACATTGACGAAGGAAGAGTGGTGGACGTAGTGTACGTGGACTTTAGTAAGGCGTTTGATAAGGTCCCCAATGCAAGGCTTCTGGAGAAGGTGAGAGGGCATGGGATCCAAGGGGCTTTGGCCTTGTGGATTTAGAACTGGCTTGCCGGTAGAAGGCAGAGAGTGGTTGTGGATGGGTTTTGTTCTGCATGGAGGTCGGTAACCAGTGGAGTGCCCCAGGGATCTGTTCTGGGACCCCTGCTGTTTGTCATTTTCATAAATGACCTGGATGAGGAAGTGGAGAGATAGGTTAGTAAGTTCGCCGACGATACAAAGATCGGTAGTGTTGTGGATGGGCTGGAGGGATGTCAAAAGTTGCAGCGGGACATAGACAGGATGCAAGACTGGGCGGAGAAGTGGCAGATGAACTTCAACACGGGTAAATGTGTCGTGGTCCATTTTGGCAGGAATAATGGGATGAAGGAGTACAATATAAGGGATAGGAGTCTTAGCTGTGTTGTAGAGCAGAAGGATCTCGGGGTCCGGGTCCATAGGACTCTTAAATCGGCCTTGCAGGTGGAGGAAGTGGTCAAGAAGGCGTACGGTGTACTGGCCTTCATTAATCGAGGAATAGAGTTTAGGAGTCAGGAGGTAATGATGCAGCTCTATAAGACTCTTGTCAGACCCCAGTTGGAGTATTGTGCGCAGTTTTGGTCGCCTCATTATAGGAAGGATGTAGAGGCTATTGAGAGGGTTCAGAGGAGATTTACAAGGATGCTGCCTGGATTGGGAGGCAGGCCTTATGAAGATAGGTTGAGGGAGCTGGGACTCTTCTCACTGGAGAGACATAGGTTGAGAGGTGACCTGATAGAGGTTTATAAAATGTTGAGATGAATAATAGGGTGGATTCTCAGAGGCTATTTCCCCAAGCTGAAATGGTCACTACGAGAGGACACAGATTTCAGGTGCAGGGAAGCAAATACAGAGGAGATGTGAGGGGTAAGTTTTTCACTCAGAGGGTGGTGAGTGAATGGAACTGACTGCCGTCGGACGTTGTTGAGGCAAACTCGCTGGGGTCTTTTAAAAGACTTCTGGATGAGTATATGGAAACGAATGGGATGGGGGTTATATATAGGTCTGTGGATTGGTAGATATAATGTGATCGGCGCAACGCGTGGGCCGAGGGGCCTGTTTGTGCTGTATTATTCTATGTTCTAATAATGAATGGCACAGCAGGCTCAAAGAGCCAAGTGGCTGCCTCCTGCTCCGGTCTTCTATTTTTCAACAGAGGAGCACAATTAGACCATTCAGTGCATCGAGCCTATTCTGCCATTTGATCACAGCTGATATGGTCCTCATTCTCATTTTCCTGCCTTCTCCACAAAACTGTTTGACCCATTCTCAATTAAAAATCTATCTAACTCCGCCTTAAATTTAATCACTGCCCCAGCATACCCCGTATTTTAGGGTAGCGAATTCTACAGATCTTTTGGGCTAAGTAATTTCTCCTCAA
Source organism: Sphyrna mokarran (assembly GCA_024679065.1). Classification (NCBI taxonomy): domain Eukaryota; kingdom Metazoa; phylum Chordata; class Chondrichthyes; order Carcharhiniformes; family Carcharhinidae; genus Sphyrna; species Sphyrna mokarran. The sequence continues at coordinate 1,329,666 of JAGIQG010000001.1, forward strand.
CTCTGTTTTAAATTTGCCATCCCCTATCTAAGACTATGAACCTCTCGTCTTAGAATGTCTCACCACTGAAGCATCCAGTCCATGTCTACCTTATCCATACCTTTTATCATCTTGAATACCTCAATTTGATCTTCTCTCATTGTTCTAAATTCCAGAAATTGTAGAACATAGAACACTACAGCACAAACAGGCCCTTCGGCCCACAAGTTGTGCTGAACACATCAAAACCTGCCCAGCCATAGACCTATCTATAACCCCCAATCCCATTGGATCCCATATACTCATCCAGAAGTCTTTTAAAAGACCCCAGCGAGTTCGCCTCGACCACCACCGACGGCAGCCGATTCCATTCACTCACAACCCTCTGAGTGAAAAACTTTCCCCTAGCATCCCCTCTGTACTTGCTTCCCTGCACCTTAAATCTGTGCCCTCTCGTCGCGACCATTTCAGCCCTGGGAAATAGTCTCTGAGAGTCCAGCCTATCTATTCCTCTCAACATCTTGTAAACCTCTATCAGGTCACCTCTCAACCTTCATCTCTCCAGGGAGAACAGTCCCAGCTCCCTCAACCTGTCTTCATAAGGCATGCCTCCCAATCCAGGCAACATCCTTGTAAATCTCCTCTGCACCCTTTCAATAGCTTCCACGTCCTTCCTGTAGTGAGGCGACCAGAACTGCGCACAGTACTCCAAGTGTGGTCTGACAAGGGTCCTATAAAGCGGCAGCATTACCTCCTGACTCCTGAACTCAATCCCTCGATGAATGAAGGCCAGTACACCGTAAGCTTTCTTAACCACATCCTCCACCTGGGAGGCCGATTTGAGAGTCTTATGGACCCGGACCCCAAGATCCCTCTGCTCTTCCACACAGCTAAGACTCCTACCTTTGATAGTGTACTCATTCATCCCGTCGGATCTGCCAAAATGGACCACAACACATTTATCCGTGTTGAAGTCCATCTGCCACTTCTCCGCCCAGTCTTGCATCCTGTCGATGTCATGCTGCAACTTCTGACATCCCTCCAGACCATTCACAACACCACTGACCTTTGTGTCATCGGCGAACTTACTCACCCATCCCTCCACTTCCTCATCCAGGTCATTTATGAAAATGACAAACAGCAAGGGTCCTAGAACAGATCCCTGGGGCACTCCACTGGTGACAGACCTCCATGCAGAAAAAGAGCCATCCACAACCACCCTCTGCCTTCTGCAGGCAAGCCAGTTCTGGATCCACAAGGCCAAAGCCCCTTGGATCCCATGCCCTCTCACCTTCTCAAGAAGTCTTGCATGGGGGACCTTGTCAAATGCCTTGCTGAAGTCCATGTACACCACGTCCACTGCTCTTCCTTCGTCAATGTGTTCAGTCACATTTTCGAAGAACTCAATTAAGCTCGTAAGGCACGACCTGCCTTTTACAAAACCATGCTGACTATTTCTAATCAACTTAAACTTCTCCAAATGCTCGTAAATCTTGTCCCTCAGAAGCCTCTCCATCAGCTTACCAACCACTGAGGTCAGACTCACCAGTCGGTAATTTCCAGGACTATCCCTGTTCCCTTTCTTGAAAATAGGGACCACATCTGCAATCCTCCGGAACCTCTCCCGTCTCCATCGACGACGCAAAGATCATCGCCAGGGGCTCTGCAATGACATCCCTCACCTCCCACAATAACCTGGGGTACATCCCATCTGGTCCCAGAGACTTGTCTACCTTGATAGCATTTAGAAGTTCTAACACATCCGCTTCCTTAATCTCTACATACTCAATCTTTTCAGTCTGCCGCAAACTTGTAGTGCATCCTCCCAGATCACTTTCCACCGTGAATACTGAGGCCAAGTACTCATTAAGCACCTCTGCCATTTCTTCCGGTTCCATACAGACTTTTCCCCCTTCACCTTTTATAGGTCCTATCCCTTCTCATCCTTTTACTTTTCACATATTTGTAGAAGGCCTTTGGATTCTCCTTAATCCTACCAGCCAAGGCCTTCTCATGACCCCTTCTGGCTCTCCTAATTTCCTTTTTAAGCTCTCTTCTATAAGCCTTGTACTTCTCTAGATCTCCAACATCTCCTAGCTCTTTGAACCTTTTATACACCTTTCTTTTCTTCCTGACTATGTTCGCCACAGCCTTCGTGCACCACGGTTCCCGCATCCTACCAAAACCTCCTTGTCTCACCGGAACATTGTCGTGCAAAGCTCCAGACAAGCATTCCTTGAATATCTGCCACCTTCCTTCTGTGCTTTCCCCCAAGAACACCTCCTTCCAGTTTATTCGCCCCAGCATCTGCCTGATGTCTTCATATTTCCCCTTATTCCAGACAAACACCTTCCTAGCCTGCCTGATCCTATCCTTTTCCAATGCAAGGGTGAAGGAGATAGAATTATGATCTCCTTCCCCAAGATGCTCTCCCACCGAGAGATCCATCACCTGTCCTGGTTCATTAGCTAGTACTAGGTCCAGTACAGCGTTTCCTCTCGTAGGGTCCACGTGCTGTGTCAGGAAACCCTCCTGAACACACCTAACAAACTGCTCCTCATCCAAACCCCTTACCCTTGGGATATTCCAGTCGATTTTTTGGAAATTGAAGTCTCCCATCACAACAATTCTGTTATTTCTATATCTCTCCAGGCGGCGTGGGCTCGTTGGGCCAAAGGGCCTGTTTCCTGTGCTGTGTTGCTTTTTGTTCTTTGTTCTATCTGTTTCCATATCTGCACCTCAACTTCCCTGTCACTATTGGGTGGCCTATAGAATACACCCAGCAACGTAACCGACCCTTTGCTATTCCTAACGTCCACCCACAGAGACTCCGTAGACATTCCCTCCTCGGTATCCACCTTCTCTGCAGCCATGACACTGTCCCTGATGAACAGTGCCACTCCACCACCTCTTTTGCCTCCCTCCCTGTCCTTCCTGAAGGATCTGAATCCCGGGACCTGTAGTACCCAGTTCTGTCCGAGACATCCAAGTCTCTCTAATGGCTACCACATCACAATCCCAAGCAGCAATCCACGCCCCAAGTTCATCCACCTTATTTACTACACGTAAATTATGGGCCTAAACTGTTCGATCTCTCATCACATGACAACCCCTCATCTCTGGAATCAATCTTGTGAACCTCCTTTGAACTCCCCTCAATGCCACAGTAGCTTTCCTCAAACAAGGGGACCAAAACTGTGCACAATACCCCGGGTGCTGCCTCACCGATTGCTGTGTATCGTTGCAACAATGCATAGTACGTAGGACACAACAGCACAAGCAGGCCCTTCAGCCCACAAATTGCACCGACCGTATCCGTACCTACCAGGCCTACCTATAACTCTCAATCCCATTAAATCCTACGTACTGATTCAGAAGTGTCTTAAAGAAACCCCAACGAGTTCGTCTCTACCACCACAGACAGCAGCCGATTCCACTCGCTCAGCACCCTCTGAATGAAAAACTTACTTCTGACTTCTCTGTATCTATTCCCCAGTGACCATTTCAGCCCTGGGAAATAACCTCCGAGAATCCACCCCATCTATACCTCTCAACACCTTATAAAACTCTGAGATCACCTCTCAACCTTTGTCTCTTCAGGGAGAAAAGACCTAGCCCCCTCCACCTGTCTTCCTTATCTTTTTATATGTTATTCCTTCAGTTGTAAATGTCAACATTCTATTCAAAGAACAAAACAGCACGGGAAACAGGCCCTTCGGCCCAACGAGCTCGCGCCGCCACCTCAATGTTCCCACTTCTACACGCGATCTCTGTCCGTGTTTATAGATCTATGGATTAAAAACCAAATTTGACACAATTTAGGGAGAATTTGTTTTGCCAATTAGCCTAAGAGCACATCTTTGGGATGTGGGAGGAAACCGGAGCTCCCGGTGAGTACCCACGCAAGCAGGGGGAGAATGCGCAAACTCCCACAGACACAGGCCCAAATCCATGTATCTGCACAGCACAGCAATAGTCACTGAGCTGTTGTGTTGCCCATCAAATGGTCCAGGTCAAGCGTACACTAACGACGTGAAGCAGTAGGATACTCTCGAAAAAGATCCAAGAGCAGTCCTCTCATGACCCATCGCGTGTATGCCCCTCGTTAGACAACAAGGTGGACCAAAGCACCTGAAGGATAAAAACAAATACATCAATATCATCATCTATTTACACACTTCCCAGGGACTCCCAAGGCTCATGATCCCTATTTTAAATCAGTTTCTATACCCCTCCATTCCCATTCTGTTCATGTGCCCATCTAAGTATTTCTTAAATAACTCCAGACTACCTGCCTCCACCACTTTACTTGGCAGCGCATTTCATACCCCCACCACCCTCTGTGTGAAAAAACTCCCTCTAGCATCCAAAGTATACCTTACCCCCCTCACCCTAAGCCCATGACCCCTCGTGCTATTTGAGTCCATCCTAGGAAAAAGCTTAACCCTATTTACTCTATCTATACCCCTCATAATCTTGTACACCTCTATTAGATCTCCTCTAAGTCTACGTCTTTCTAAGGAAAACAGTTCCAATTTGCCTAACCTCTCCTCGTAACTCAGACCTTCCATACCAGGCAGCATCTGGTAAACCTCCTCTGCACTCTCTCCAGAGTCTCCACGTCCTTTCAGTAGTAAGGCGACCAGAACTGGACGCAGTATTCCAAATGAGGTCTAACCAGCGTTTTATACAACTGCAACATTAAAGGCCAGCTCTTGTACTCTATACCCCTCCCTATAAAGGTAACATACTCTATGCTTTCTTCATAACTTCTTAGGGAGAGGTCCGTAAGAGGCCACAACTCAGGGAGAGGTCACCCTGTTGGGAGTTTTTTATAGGCTTCCAAAAAGTTCCAGAGATGTGGAGGAAAAGATTCCAAGGATGATTCTGGAGAGAAGTGAAAGTAACAGGGAAGTTGTTATGGGGGACTTTAACTTTGCAAATATTGATTGGAAAAGTTATAGTTGAAGCACATTCGAGGGGTCAGTTTTTGTACAATGTGTGCAGGAGGGTTGTATGGCTCAGCATGTAGAACATTACAGCACAGAACAGGCCCTTCGGCCCTTGATGTTGCACCGACCAATATAAAAAGCAATGCCCCTCCAAACTAAACCATTCCCTTCTCTTCCATATACTTATCAACTAACCTCTTAAATGCCACCAAACTTGGCGCATATACAACTGCTGCAGGCAGGGCATTCCACTCCCGAACCACCCTTTGGGTAAAGAACCTACCTCTGATATCGTCCTATAACTATCACCCCTTAATTTAAAGCTGTGTCCCCTCGTGCTAGCTTTCTCCATCCTAGGAAAAAGGCTACCACTGTCCACCCTATCTAAACCTCTAATCATCTTATATGTTTCAATAAGGTCTCCTCTTAGCCGCCTTCTTTCTAACGAAAACAACCTCAAAATCCCTCAGCCTCTCTTCATAAGACCTGCCTTCCATACCAGGCAACATCCTGGTAAACCTCCTCTGTACCTTCTCCAATGCCTCCACATCTTTCTTATAATGTGGGGACCAGAACTGCACACAATACTCCAAGTGCGGCCGCACTAGAGTTTGGTACAGTTGCAACATGACGTTGCGGCTCCGAAATTCAATCCCCCTACAATAAAAGCTAAGACTCCGTATGCCTTCTTAACAACCTTATCGACTTGATTGCCAACTTTCAGGGATCTATGCACATATACACCAAGATCCCTCTGTTCTTCAACACTATTAAGAGTCCTACCATTAGCCCTATACTCTATACATTTGTTATTCCTGCCAAAGTGAATTACCTCACACTTTTCCACATTAAACTCCATTTGCCACCTCTCGGCCCAGCTCTGAAACTTGTCCAAGTCACTCTGCAAACTATAACACCCCTCTTCACTATCTACCACTCCACTGACTTTAGTGTCATCTGCAAATTTACTAATCCATCCTTCAATACCCTCAGCCAGATCATTTATAAAAATTACAAACAGCAGGGGCCCCAAAACAGACCCCTGAGGTACACCACTTGTCACCGAACTCCACGATGAATATCTCCCATCAACCACCACCCTCTGTCTTCTATCTGCTAGCCAATTCCTAACCAATTAGCTAAATCACCCTCTATCCCATACATCTGCATTTTCTGCAGAAGTCTTCCATGGGCCACCTTATCAAACGCCTTACTAAAGTCCATATATACTACATCAACCGCCTTACCCCCCTCCACCTCTCTGGTCACTTTCTCAAAAAACTCAATGAGGTTAGTAAGGCATGACCTACCCTTCACGAAACCATGCTGTCTATCCCCAATCAATTCATTTCTCTCCAAATAACTATAAATCCTATCCCTAATAATTCTCTCCAATACCTTGCCCACCACAGAAGTAAGACTCACTGGCCTATAATTCCCTGGAAGGTCTCTCTTCCCTTTCTTGAACAACGGGACCACATTCGCTATCCTCCAGTCCTCCGGAACCACACCCGTAACCAACGACGACCTGAAGATCAGAGCCAGAAGCTCTGCAACAAGATAAGCCAACAAGAGATGAGGCTACATTGGATTTGGTTCTGGGTAATGAACCAGACCAGGTGTTAGACTTGGAGGTAGGTCAGCACTTTGGTGATAGTGACCACAATTCGGTTACGTTTACCTTAGTGATGGAAAGGGATAGACATATACCAAAGGGAAGAAGTTACAGCCGGGGGAAAGATAATTATGAGGCTATTAGGGCGAGAGTTAGGATACTTAGGGTGGAGTAGGAAACTGCAGGGGCTGGGAACACCTGAAATGTGGAACTTATTCAAGGAACAGCCACTGCGAGTCCTCGATAAATATGTACCTGTCAGGCAGGGAGGAGGTGGTAGAGCCAGGGAACCGTGGTGTACTAAGGAAGTTAGTTCACTAGTGAAGAGGAAAAAGGAGGTTTATATAAAGATGAGATGTGAAGGCTCGGTTAGGGCACTGGACAGTTATAAATTAGCCAGGTGGGAGCTAAAGAGGAAGATAAGAAGAGCTAGAAGAGGACGTGAGAAGACTTTGGCGGGTAGAATTAAGGAGACTCCTAAAGCTTTTTATAGATATGTTAAGAATAAAAGATTGTTAGGTCAAGATTAGGGCCAGTCAAAGACAGTAGTGGAAGTTTTGTGTGGAGCCTGTAGAGATTGGTGAGGCACTGAATGAATATTTTTCGTCTGTCTTCACGCAGGAAACTGTCAACGGAGTTGAGGAGAATACTGGGATACAGGGTTGTAGACTAGACAAGATAGAAGTACATAAGGAGGAGGTGTTAGCTTTTCTTGAGAGTATGAAAATAGATAAATCCCCTAGGCCAGATGGGATTATCCCAGGTTACTCTGGAAGGCTAGAGAGGAGATTGCAGAGCCTTTGGCTTTGATCTTCATGTCTTCGTTTGCTGACAACACCAAAGTCGGAGGAGTTGTAGACAGGATGGATGTTACAGTTTGCAGAGGGACACAGATAAGTTGCAGAGCTGGGCTGAGAAGTGGCAAATGGATTTTAATGTGGAAAAGTGTGAGGTGATTCACTTTGGTAAGAGAAATATGTGTGCAGAATATAGGGCTAATGGTAGGATTCTTAGTAGTGTGGATGAGCAGAGAGATCTCAGTGTACAGGTGCATAGATCTCTGAAAGTTGGTACTCCAGTTAGTAAGGTTGTTAAGAAAGCTAATAGTGTGTTAGCATTTATTGGTAGAGGGATTAAATTTCGGAGCCGAGATGTCATGTTACAACTGTACAAAACTCTGATGCAGCCGCACTTGGAGTATTGTGTACAGTTTTGGTTGCCACAGTATAAGAAAGATGTGGAGGCATTGGAAAGGGTGCAGAGGAAGTTTACTAGGATGTTGCCTGGTATGATGGATAGGCCTTATGAGGAAAGGCTAAGGGACTTGAAGTTATTTTCATTAGAGAGAAGAAGGTTAAGAGGTGACTTAATTGAGACATATAAGATGATCAGAGGGTTAGATAGGGTGGATAGTGAGAGCCTTTTTCCTCGGATGGAGTTGGATAACACGAGGGGACATAGTTTTAAATTAAAGGGTGGTAGTTATAGGACAGTTGCTAATGGTGGGTCTTTACTGAGAGAATAGTAAGGGCATGGAATGCCCTGCCTGCAGCAGTTGTGGACTCGTCCAGTTTAAGGGCGTTCAGATGGTCAGTGGATAGGCATATGCATAACACTGGAATAGTTTGGGACAGAGGGTCATAAAATTGTTTCCATTGGTTGGCGCAACATCGAGGGCTGAAAGGCCTGTACTGCGTTGTAATGTTTATGTTCTATGAAAAGCTTGGACAGGCTCATTGATAAGAGAGGTGTAGAGAGATGTGGTTCAAGTGCAGGTCAGTGGGACGAGGCAAAAAATGTTTTGGCACAAACAAGAAGGGCCAGAAGTCCTGTTTCTGAACTGTAATTTTCTATGGTTCTAAACTTCATCTGCCACGTTTTGGCCCACTCTCCTAACTTTTCTAAGATTCATATTTCCTCGTTGCAACTTATTGTCTGGCCTATTTGTGTCATCATGCAAATCGTCAAAATGCAAATTTGGCGATAGAACCTTCTCTACTTGTATCCGAGCCATTAATACAGATTGTAAATAGCTGGATAGAACATAGAACATAGAACATTACAGCACAGAACAGGCCCTTCGGCCTTCGATGTTGTGCCGACCAAAATAAAAAGCAATGCCCCTCCAAACTAAACCATTCCCTTCTCTTCCATATACTTATCAATTAACCTCTTAAACGCCACCAAACTTGGCGCATCTACAACAGCTGCAGGCAGGGCATTCCACTCCCTAATCACTCTTTGAGTAAAGAACCTACCTCTGATATCCGTCCTATAACTCATACCCCTTAATTTAAAGCCGTGTCCCCTCGTGCTAGCTTTCTCCATCCTAGGAAAAAGGCTATCACTGTCCACCCTATCCAAACCTCTTATCTTATATGCTTCAATAAGATCCCCCCTTAGCCGCCTCCTTTCTAACGAAAACAACCTCAAATCCTTCAACCTCTCTTCATAGGACCCTCTATTCCACACATCTGCATTTTCTGTAGAAGTCTTCCATGGGCCACCTTATCAAAAGCCTTACTAAAGTCCATATATACTACATCAACCGCCTTACCCCCATCCACCTCTCTGGTCACTTTCTCAAAAAACTCAATGAGGTTAGTAAGGCATGACCTACCCTTCACGAAACCATGCTGACTATCCCCAATCAATTCATTTCTCTCTAAATAACTATAAATCCTATCCCTAATAATTCTCTCCAATACCTTGCCCACAACAGAAGTAAGACTCACTGGCCTATAATTCCCAGGAAGGTCTCTCTTCCCCTTCTTAAACAATGGGACCACATTCGCTATCCTCCAGTCCTCCGGAACCACACCCGTAACCAACGAGGACCTGAAGATCAGAGCCAGAGGCTCTGCAATCTCCTCTCTTGCCTCCCAGAGAATCCTAGGGTAAATCCCGTCCGGCCCAGGGGACTTATCCAACTTCAAACCCTCGAGAATTTCTAACACATCCTCCCTATCTACTACAATACTCCCCAATTTGCAACCCTGTACCTCAGTGCTCTCCACAGCTACATTTCCAGCACTCTGCGTGAATACCGAAGAGAAATATTTATTCAGTGCCTCGCCAATCTCTTCAGGCTCCACGCACAACTTCCCACTGCTGTCTATGACTGGCCCTAATCTTGCCCTAACCAATCTTCTATTCTTAACATATCGAAAGAAAGCTTTAGGATTCTCCTTAATCCTATCAGCCAACATCTTCTCGTGTCCCCTCTTAGCTCTCCTCAATTCACTTTTTACCTCCTTCCTGGCTAATCTATAGCTATCCATTGCACTAACTGAGCCTTCAAGCCTCATCCTGACATAAGCCTCCTTTTTCTTCTTAACCAGCAAATCAACTCTTTTCGTACACCAAGGCTCTCTTACTCGTCCATTTCCTCCCTGCCTGACAGGGAGGGAGAATACTGCTTCCATAAGATGCCCCTCTAGCCGCCTCCTTTCAACGAAAACAACCTCAAATCCTCAACCTCTCTTCATAGGAGCTGCCCTCTATACCAGCAACATCTTGGTAAACCTCCTCTGTACCCTCTCCAATGCCTCCACATCTTCTTTATAATTGGCGACCAGAATACACAATACTCCAAGTGCGGCAGCTATGAGTTGGTACAGTTGCAACATGATGCGTGGCTCCTAAATTCAATCCCCTACCAATAAAAGCCAAGACTCCATATGCCTTCTTAATAACTTTATCCACTGACTGCTACTTTCGGGATCTATGACACATACACCAAGATCTTCTGTTCCTCAACACTATTAAGAGCCCTACCATTAGCCCTATACTCTACACATTTATTGTTCCTGCCAAAGTGCATTACCTCACACTTTTCCACATTAAACTCCATTTGCCACCTCTCGGCCCAGCTCTGCAACTTGTCCAAGTCACTCTGTAAACTATAACACCCCTCTTCACTATCTACCACTCCACCGACTTTAGTGTCATCTGCAAATTTACTGATCCATCCCTCAATACCCTCATCCAGATCATTTATAAAAATTACAAAAAGCAGGGGCCCCAAAACAGACCCCTGAGGCACACCACTTGTCACCGAACTCACGATGAATATCTCCCATCAACCACCACCCTCTGTCTTCTATCTGCCAGCCAATTCCTAATCCAATTAGCTAAATCACCCTCTATTCCACACATCTGCATTTTCTGTAGAAGTCTTCCATGGGCCACCTTATCAAACGCCTTACTAAAGTCCATATATACTACATCAACCGCCTTACCCCCATCCACCTCTTTGGTCACTTTTTCAAAAAACTCAATGAGGTTAGTAAGGCACGACCTACCCTTCACAAAACCATGCTGACTATCCCCAATCAATTCATTTCTCTCTAAATAACTATAAATGCTATCCCTAATAATTCTCTCCAATACTTTGCCCACAACAGAAGTAAGACTCACTGGCCTATAATTCCCTGGAAGGTCTCTCTTCCCCTTCTTGAACAATGGGACCACATTCGCTATCCTCCAGTCCTCCGGAACCACACCCGTAACCAACGAGGACCTGAAGATCAGAGCCAGAGGCTCTGCAATCTCCTCTCTTGCCTCCCAGAGAATCCTAGGGTAAATCCCGTCCGGCCCAGGGGACTTATCCAACTTCAAACCCTCGAGAATATCTAGCACATCCTCCCTATCTACTACAATACTTCCCAATTTGCAACCCTGTACCTCAGTGTTCTCCATAGCTACATTTCCAGCACTCTGCGTGAATACCGAAGAGAAATATTTATTCAGTGCCTCACCAATCTCTTCAGGCTCCACGCACAACTTCCCACTGCTGTCTATGACTGGCCCTAATCTTGCCCTAACCAATCTTCTATTCTTAACATATCGAAAGGAAGCTTTAGGATTCTCCTTAATCCTATCAGCCAACATCTTCTCGTGTCCCCTCTTAGCTCTCCTCAATTCACTTTTTAGCTCCTTCCTGGCTAATCTATAGCTATCCATTGCACTAACTGAGCCTTCAAGCCTCATCCTGACATTAGCCTCCTTTTTCTTCTTAACCAGCAAATCAACTTTTTTCGTACACCAAGGCTCTCTTACTCGTCCATTTCCTCCCTGCCTACAGGGACATACTTATCAAGGACTCGCAGCAGCTGCTCCTTGAATAAGCACCACATTCCAGATGTTCCCAGTCCCTGTAGTTTCCTAGTCCAATCTATGCACCCTAATTCTCTCCTGATGGCCTCATAATTCCCCTTCCCCCAGCTATAACTACTGCCCCCAGCTTCATGCCTATCCCTGTCCATCACTAAGGTGAACGTAACCGAATTGTGGTCACTATCACCAAAATGTTCGCTAACTTCCAAGCCTAACACCTGGTCTGGCTCATTGCCCAGCACCAAATCCAATGATCTAAAGGACCAAACCCTTTGGCACCCCAGTTGTTACTTAAATGCATATTTTTCATCTGGTATTCATTAAAGAGAAAGCTCTAAATATAAAAAATGACAATAAAAGTTTTTACAAATGTATGAAGAGGAGGAGACTGGCTAGAGTGAATGTTGGACCCTTGGAGGACGAGTGTGGGGATTAAAAGCTGAGGCTTTAAAGAAGTTTTTTGTGTCGGTCTTCATGAAGGAGAACACAAATAGTTTGCTGGATATTATAGATAGAAGGATGGTAGGAGATGAGGTCCTTAATGCGATTACTGGCACCAGAGACGTATTGCTTGTTGAGTAATGGGACTGAAAGTAGACAAGGCCCCAGGACTGGATGGAATACATCTCAGGGTTCTGAAAGAAATGGCAGACGTGATAGCGGATGCCTTAACAATTATTTATCAAAATTTGCTGGACTTCAGGGAAATGCCAGAAGATTGGAAAATAGCTAATCTCACACCGCTGTTCAAAAAAGGTAGCAGACAAAAGATAGGGAATAATAGGCCAGTTAACGTCTGTAGATGGAAAAATGCTGGAATCGTCATCGAAGAAGAAATAGCGAGGCACCTAGAAAAGAATGGTTTGGTCAAGCAAATGCAGCACAGATTTGTTAAGGGGAAATCGTGTTTAATGAATTTATTGGATTTCTGAGGATGTGACGAGTGCAGTAGACGGAGGGGAACTGGCAGATGTGGTGATTTTTAGATTCCCAGAAGGTGTTTGATAAGGTGTCTCACAAAAGGTTCCTGCAGAAGGTTAGGGTGCATAGAGTTGGGGATAAGGTGTTAGCGTGGATAGAGGATTGGTTGCCTAATAGGAAGCAGAGAGTTGGAATCAATGGGTGCTATTCTGGTTGGCAGTTGGTGACGAGTAGAGTGCCACAGGGATCGGTGGTGGAGCCTCAACTGTTTACCATTTACATAGAAGATTTGGAGCAGGGGGCTGAGTGAAGTGGTGTAGGGCTGGGTGGGATTCTGTTTGGTGCAGAGTCGATGGGCTGAAGGGCCTCTTTCTGCACTATATGGTTCTATGATCTAATAACTTTTCAGGAAAGGAGCTCATTTTTCTATTGTGCCTTAAAATCCCTACTTCGTTGCTAAGAAACCTACTTATGTAGGTTTTCGTTAGAAAGAAGGCGGCTAAGAGGAGACCTTATTGAAACATATAAGATGATTAGAGGTTTAGATAGGGTGGACAGTGATAGTCTTTTTCCTAGGATGGAGAAAGCTAGCACGAGGGGACATAGCTTTAAATTAAGGGGTGGTAGTTATAGGACGGATGTCAGAGGTAGTTCTTTACCCAGAGGGTGGTAAGGGTATGGAATGCCCTGCCTGCTGCAGTTGTAGATGCGCCAAGTTTGGTGGCGTTTAAGAGATTAGTAGATAAGTTTATGGATGAAAAGGGAATGGTTTAGGTTAGAGGGTCACTGCTTGTTCCTAATTGGTCGGCGCAACATCGAAGGCCGAAGGGCCTGTTCTGCGCTGTAATGTTCTATGTAAATGTGGTATGTTCAAGACTATTGCTAATATCTACACACTTCAATTGCCATTGTCTCAAAGAATGTGGCATGTCTGTTGCTGTTCACTTCCCATCATGCTGAGAAAACAGACCATTGTTTGGCCAAGACTCTCAAAGACACTTAAAATGACATTTTGGTTACAATTCTTGTTTAAAAATTCCTTATTATTGATCATATGTGATTAATAGACAACATCTTTGTAAATATTGTATTAGGCACACAATGACTCCTCATTTTATATATCCTTCTTAACCTATTATACTTATTATAATGACTTTAAAACAAAGGCTTTTACACGAGGAGTTCGATATTATCTTGCATCAGAGGGTATCACAGTTGTTGTGGTTTACATTGAGTTCACTAAGGCCTTTGATAAGATCCGACATGGATAAGATCTGACAAAGGGCCCATGGGATCCAAGACAAGTTGGCAAATTGGATCTAAAATTGGCTTGTTAAAAGGAAGCAAATGGTGATGAGGGAGGATTGCTTTTGTGATCGGAAGCCTGTGATCAGTTGCATACCACAAAGATCATTGCTGGAACCTTCACTGTATGTTATATAACTGACGACTTGAATGTGAATGTGGAAGGTATAATTATTAAGTTTTCATATGATGTAGAAATTAGTGTTTTGTTGATTTTGATACTGTCCTTTAAGAAATGTATTTGAGTCATTTGTTGTTCTAGAAGCTATTGTAGCTGTTCTCTGCATTTGCAATCATTCTGCCTATAACCGGCATCCTATTATTGTTGCTGCAGTAGCATCATTGCTTAATCTGAACTAATGCTATTTTTGATGGTTCCCCGGATTTTGCACAATGGGATTTTATTAGGATGATTGACAATTATGGTCATATGACTGGCTTCAACTAGGCTTACACAGAGAAGTCAATCTCAGTCTGCTTTCTGGGAGAAAAAGTGCCTCTGTTTTCTGTCTCTGAAATCTGGAGACTGGGAGCTACGAGAGACTAGATTTACTTCGCTAAAGTTTTGCTGTTTTGAGAAGATATCTTTCTGTGGAAATTGAATCTGGATCTCTATCCAGAAGTCAAAAGGCCAGACATCTAGCATCATGTAAATATCTTTGCTTTCTCTGCTAACTGGTTCTACAGAAGAGATTTATGCCTATTGGGGATAATTTAAATTGCTAAATTGGAACAATAGCGAAAGTTAACTGTTAAGGATTATACTTTGCCATGTTTAAATATTCTTTTTGGAGAGTCCCTATAGTGCAGAAAGGCCACTGATTTTGCACTGACATACCCAGATCCTATCCCACAGATCCTCCCAATTTGCATATCTGGAGCCACTAAGGGGCAGTTTAATATGGCCAATGCATCTAACCCGTATAGAGGTTGATAGATTTGCGGATAGCAGTGAGGACCATCAGAGGATACAGCAGGTTATAGGTCAGTTGGAGACTTGGACAGAGAGATGGCAGATGAAATTTGATCCAGACTAATGTGAGGTAATGCATTTTGGAAGATCTAATATAGATAGGAAATATACAGTAAATGGCAGAACCCTTAAGTGTACTGATGAGCAAAGAGATCTGAGTGTATAGGCACACTGATCACTGAAAGTGGCAACGCAGGTGGAGGAGATAGTCAAGAAGGCGTACAGCATGCTTGTCTTCATCAGCAGGAGCACTGAGTTTAAAAATTGGTAAGTCATATTGCAGCTTAGAACATAGAACAGTACAGAACAATATAAGCCCTTCAGCCCTCGATGTTGTGTCGAGCTATGTTCAAACCCAAGGTCAAGCTGTCCCACTCCCTGTCATTCTGGTGTGCTCCAGGTGCCTATCCAATAACCGCTTCAAAGTTCCTGAAGTGTCTGACTCTACTATCACAGCAGGCAGTGCATTCCACACCCCAACCACTTTATAAAACATTAGTTAGACTGCATTTTAAATAGGTTTCAGTGCTGGTTACCATGCTGACAGAAGGATGTAGAGGCTTTGGAGGGAGTACAGAAAAGATCTACCAGAATGTTGCCTGGTATGGAGAGCATTAGCTCTGAGGAGAGCCTGGAGAAACTTGATTTGCTCTCACTGGAGAAATGGAGATAGAGGTGCGACCTGATAGAAGTCTACAAGATTATGAGAAGCACGGACAGAGTGGATAGTCAGAAGCTTTTTCCCCAGGATGGAAGTGTCAATTGCTAGGGGGCATTGGTTTAAGGGCAAGGATTAAAGGAGATGTATGAGGCAAGTTTTTTTACACAGAGTGGCAGGTGCCTAGAATTTGCTGCTGGGGGAGGTAATGGAAACAGACACGATAGTGAGTTTTAAGGGGCATCTGGACAAATACATAGGATGGGAATGGAAGGATTTGGTCCCTGAAAGAGTAGGGGGTTTTAGTTCAGTTGACTAGCATGGTCAGTGCAGGCTTGGACGGTCGCAGGGCCTGTTTCTATGCTGTAATTTTCTTCTATCTTTGGAATCTGAGGGGAAACTGGAACACCCAGAGGAAATCCACAAGACACGGGGACAACATGCAAACTCCGCACAGTCACCTAAGGTTGGAACTGAACCCAGATCCTTGGCACATTGAGGCAGCAGCAATAACTACTGTGTCACTGTGCTGCCTATGCAATTTTAATTGGTAAAAGTTATGTTTATTCTTTGTTGTATTCTAACTGTGTTGTTAAATAAAGTTTATTTCAATAAAAGCTTCTAGTGGGTCATTTGAATCATACCTGGAGTGAAACATCTTGTGCTCACCAATGCCAAGATCAAATGCATGCATTTAATGTAAATTGCAAACTTCATAATAGTTTCTGATGTGGTCCTGAACAAATTGGGATCTCTTTGGCATTAAAATCTATATTCCTTGTTTGGTGCGGGATTATTGGAATCAAAGATAGTGAGTGATGAGTGTATTTGTGCTTGCTTTCTAGGTGTGGCGTTTGATTTAAATAGGGGATGCTTTGTGCAATATGACTCTTTCAGTAGCTAAAAGTTTCCTGTGTGTGGAAGGAGTCACTCAGGGTGGCTTACACAAAGTTGGTTAAAGCAAAGCTTTTGGAATTGGCAGACAAGACAGAAGTTAGCTCCCAGGTAGGGAAGGACTCTAGGCAGGTTAGATGAGTGGGGGAGAAGAGAAATGTCCAGTCTGAGGGACTGAGGTGTGTCTATTTTAATGCCAGGAGTGTAGTAAATAAGGTGGATGAACTTAGGGCGTGGATTGCTGCTTGGAATTGTGATGTGGTGGCCATTACAGAGACTTGGATGTCTCAGGGACAGGACTGGGTACTACAGGTCCCGGGATTCAGATCCTTTAGGAAGGACAGGGAGGGAGGCAAAAGAGGTGGTGGAGTGGCACTGTTGATCAGGGACAGTGTCATGGCTGCAGAGAAGGTGGATGCCGAGGAGGGAATGTCTATGGAGTCTCTCTGGGTGGAAGTTAGGAATAGCAAAGGGTCGGTGACGTTGCTGGGTGTATTCTATAGGCTGCCCAATAGTGACAGGGAAGTTGAGGTGCAGATATGGAAACGGATACTGGAGAGATGTAGAAATAACAGAGTTGTTGTGATGGGAGACTTCAATTTCCCAAACATTGACTGGAATATCCCAAGGGTAAGAGGTTTGGATGGGGAGGAGTTTGTTAGGTGTGTTCAGGAGGGTTTCCTGACACAGCACGTGGACAAGCCTACGAGAGGAGAGGCTGTACGGGACCTGGTACTAGCTAATGAACCAGGACAGGTGATGGATCTCTCGGTAGGAGAGCATCTTGGGGATGGAGATCATAATTCTATCTCCTTCACCCTTGCGTTGGAAAAGGATAGGATCAGGCAGGCTAGGAAGGTGTTTGTCTGGAATAAGGGGAAATATGGAGACATCAGGCAGATGTTGGGGCGAATAAACTGGAAGGAGGTGTTCTTGAGGAAAAGCACAGAAGGAAGGTGGCAGATATTCAAGGAATGCTTGTCTGGAGCTTTGCACGACAACGTTCCGGTGAGACAAGGAGGTTTTGGTAGGACGCGGGAACCGTGGTGCACGAAGGCTGTGGTGAACATAGACAGGAAGAAAAGAAAGGTGTATAAAAGGTTCAAAGAGCTAGGAGATGTTGGGGATCGAGAGAAGTATAAGGCTTTTAGAAGAGAGCTTAAAAAGGAAATTAGGAGAGCCAGAAGGGGTCATGAGAAGGCCTTGGCTGGTAGGATTAAGGAGAATCCCAAGGCCTTCTACAAATATGTGAAAAGTAAAAGGATGAGAAGAGAAGGGATAGGACCTATAAAAGGTGAATGGGGAAAAGTCTGTATGGAACCGGAAGAAATGGCAGAGGTGCTTAATGAGTACTTTGCCTCAGTATTCACGGTGGAAAGTGATCTGGGAGGATGCACTACAAGTTTGCGGCAGACAGAAAAGATTGAGTATGTAGATATTAAGGAAGCGGGTGTGTTAGAACTTTTAAATGCTATCAAGATAGACAAGTCTCCGGGACCAGATGGGATGTACCCCAGGTTATTGTGGGAGGTGAGGGATGTCATTGCAGACCCCCTGGCGATGATCTTTGCGTCGTCGATGGAGACAGGAGAGGTTCCGGAGGATTGCGGATGTGGTCCCTATTTTCAAGAAAGGGAACAGGGATAGTCCTGGAAATTACCGACTGGTGAGTCTGACCTCAGTGGTTGGTAAACTGATGGAGAGGCTTCTGAGGGACAAGATTTACGAGCATTTGGAGAAGTTTAGGTTGATTAGAAATAGTCAGCATGGTTTTGTAAAAGTCAGGTCGTGCCTTACGAGCTTAATTGAGTTCTTCGAAAATGTGACTGAACACATTGACGAAGGAAGAGCAGTGGACGTGGTGTACGTGGACTTCAGCAAGGCATTTGACAAGGTCCCCCATGCAAGACTTCTTGAGAGGTGAGAGGGCATGGGATCCAAGGGGCTTTGGCCTTGTGGATCCAGAACTGGCTTGCCTGCAGAAGGCAGAGGGTGGTTGTGGATGGCTCTTTTTCTGCATGGAGGTCGGTCACCAGTGGAGTGCCCAGGGATCTGTTCTAGGACCCTTGCTGTTTGTCATTTTCATAAATGACCTGGATGAGGAAATGGAGGGATGGGTGAGTAAGTTCGCCGATGACACGAAGGTCGGTGGTGTTGTGGATGGTCTGGAGGGATGTCAAAAGTTGCAGCAGGACATCGACAGGATGCAAGACTGGGCGGAGAAGTGGCAGATGGACTTCAACGCGGATAAATTTGTTGTGGTCCATTTTGGCAGATCCAACGGGATGAATGAGTACACTATCAAAGGTAGGAGTCTTAGCTGTGTGGAAGAGCAGAGGGATCTTGGGGTCCGGGTCCATAAGACTCTCAAATTGGCCTCCCAGGTGGAGGATGTGGTTAATAAAGCTTACGGTGTACTGGCCTTCATTCATCGAGGGATTGAGTTCAGGAGTCAGGAAGTAATGCTGCAGCTTTATAGGACCCTTGTCAGACCCCACTTGGAGTACTGTGCGCAGTTCTGGTCGCGTCACTATAGGAAGGACGTGGAAGCTATTGAAAGGGTGCAGAGGAGATTTACAAGGATGTTGCCTGGATTGGGAGGCATGCCTTATGAAGACAGGTTGAGGGAGCTGGGACTGTTCTCCCTGGAGAGACGAAGGTTGAGAGGCGACCTGATAGAGGTTTACAAGATGTTGAGAAGAATAGATAGGGTGGACTCTCAGAGACTATTTCCCAGGGCTGAAATGGTTGCGACGAGAGGGCACAGATTTAAGGTGCAGGGAAGCAAGTACAGAGGAGATGCTAGGGGAAAGTTTTTCACTCAGAGGGTGGTGAGTGAATGGAATCGGCTGCCATCGGTGGTGGTCGAGGCGAACTCACTGGGGTCTTTTAAACGACTTCTGGATGAATATATGGGATCCAATGGGATTGGGGGTTATAGATAGGTCTATGGCTGGGTAGGTTTTTGATGTGTTCGGCACAACTTGTGGGCCAAAGGGCCTGTTTGTGCTGTAGTGTTGTATGTTCCATGACAAGCTGCCATTGACATTACTTGAAGGGGTGAGGAAGAGGGTGATAATGAGAGTGAGAGCTCAGCATTTAAAAATCAACAGAAACATAGAATCATCGGAAATGGCTAAAATTCAATTACAAAGGAAATAGATTGAATTGAAAGCAGAAGGAAGGTAGGGAGTAGCTAAAGCAAACAAGAGGGAGCCAATTGCATTGGAACTAAGTGCAAAATAAATAATAGAACATGGAACAATACAGCACAAACAGGCCCTTTGTCCCACGAGTTGCGCCGATCACACCTACCAATCCACAGACCTACCTATAACCCCCTATCCTATTCTTTTCCATATATAAGTCTCTTAAAAGACCCCAGTGAGTTTGCCTCAACAACCTCTGATGGCAGTCGGTTCCATTCACTCACCACCTTCTGAGTGAAAAACTTATCCCTGACATCTCCTTTTGTATTTGCTTCCCTGCACCTTAAATCTGTGTCCTCTCGTAGTGACCATTTCAGCTTGAGGAAATAGTCTCTGAGAGTCCACCCTATCTATCCCTCTCAACATTTTAGAAATCTCTATCAGGTCGCCTCTTAACCTACGCCTCTCCAGTGAGAAGAGTCCCAGCTCCCTCAACCTATCTTCGTAAGGCCTGTCTCCCAATCCAGGCAGCATCCTTGTAAATCTCCTCTGAACCCTCTCAATAGCCTCTACATCTTTCCTATAATGACGTGACCAGAACTGCGCACAATACTCCAAGTGGGGTCTGACAAGAGTCTTATAGAGCTGCATCATTACCTCCTGACTCCTAAACTCTATTCCTTGATTAATGAAGGCCAGTACACCGTACGCCTTCTTGAACACTTCCTCCACCTCCGAGGCCGATTTAAGAGTCCTATGGACCCGGACCCCGAGATCCTTCTGCTCTACATCACAGATAAGACTCCTACCCCTTGTATTGTACTCCTTCATCCCATTATTCCTGCCAAAATGGACCAATACACATTTATTTGAGTTGAAGTCCATCTGCCACTTCTCCACCCAGTCTTGCATCCTGTCTATGTCCCGCTGGCATCCCTCCAGACCATCCACAACACCACCGACCTTTGTATCGTCGGTGAACTTACTAACCCATCCCTCCACTTCCTCATCCAGGTCATTTATGAAAATGGCAAACAGCAGGGGTCCCAGAACAGATCCCTTGACACTCCACTGGCTACCGATCTCCATGCAGAACAATACGGCTTGAATAAAACAGTTTGAAATGAACAAAACAGCACGGGAAACAGGCCCTTTGGCCCAACGAGCCCCCGCCGCCACCCTGATGTTCCCACCTCTACCCGCGATCCTTGTCAATGTTTATAGTTCTATGGATTAAAAACCAAATTTGAGATCATTTAGGGAGAGTTTGTTTTGCCAATTATCCTAAGAGCACATCTTTGGGATGTGGGAGGAAACCGGAGCACCCGGAGAAAACCCATGCAAGCACAGGGAGAATGCGCAAACTCCCACAGACACAGGCCCAAATCCATGTATCCGCACAGCACAACGATAGTCACTGAGCTGTCGTGTTGCCCATCAAATGGTCCAGGTCAAGCGTACACTAACGACATGAAGCACTAGGATACTCTTGAAAAAAATCCAAGAGCAGCCCTCTCACGACCCATCGCGTGTATGTCCCTCGTTAGACAACAAGGTGGACCAAAGCACCTGTAGGATAAAAACAAGTACATCAATATCATCATCTATTTACACACTTCCCAAGGACTCCCAAGGCTCATGATCCCTATTTTAAATCAGTTTTCTATACCCCTCCATTCCATTCTGTTCATGTGCCCATCTAAGTATTTCTTAAATAACTCCAGAGTACCTGCCTCCACCACTTGGCAGCGCATTCCATACCCCCACCACCCTCTGTGTGAAAAAACTCCCTCTAGCATCCAAATTATACCTTACCCCCCCCACCCTAAGCCCGTGACCCCTCATGCTATTCGAGTCCATCCTAGGAAAAAGCTTAACCCTGTTTACTCTATCTGTACCCCTCATAATCTTGTACACCTCTGTTAGATCTCCTCTAAGTCTACGTCTTTCTAAGGAAAATAGTCCCAATTTGCCTAACCTCTCCTCGTAACTCAGACCTTCCATACCAGGCAGTATCCTAGTAAACCTCCTCTGCACTCTCTCCAGAGTCTCCACATCCTTCCAGTAGTAAGGCGACCAGAACTGGACGCAGTATTCCAAATGAGGTCTAACCAGCGTTTTATACAACTGCAACATTAAAGGCCAGCTCTTGTACTCTATACCCCTTCCTATAAAGGCTAGCATACTATATGATTTCTTCACAACCTTCTCCACTTGCTCTGCCACCTTCAGAGACTTGTTCACCTGCACCCCCAGGTCCCTCTGCATTTCTATACTCTTAATAGGTCTACCCTTTATCATATACCTCCCCTCTACATTCTTTCTCCTGAAATGCATCACGTCGCATTGATCAGGATTGAATTCCATCTGCCATCTATCTGCCCAAGCTACCAGCTTATCTATGTCCTGCTGCATCGCCTGACAATGCTCTTCACTATCCGCAAGTCCAGCCATCATTGTATCGTCTGTAAACTTGCTGATCCCTCCACTTACTCTCTCTTCCAAGTCATTTATATATATTACAAATAGAAGAGGTCCCAGTACCGAGCCCTGCGGCACACCACTAGTGACCGACCTCCAACAAGAAAAGCACCATTCCACTATTACTCTCTGTCTCCTACATATCCATCTAGCTACCTGTCCTTGTATCCCTTGACCTTCTCAACTAACCTCCCATGAGGGACGTTGTCAAACGCCTTACTAAAATCCATATAGACGACATCAACGGCTCGCCCTTGGTCCACCCTTTTTGTCACCTCCTCAAAAAAGTCTACCAGATTTGTAAGGCACGACCTCCCCTTCACAAATCCATGCTGCGTAATCCCCTCCAACAGCTTGCCTACCACTGACGTCAAACTCACCGGCCTATAATTCCCAGGGTTATCCCTACTACCCTTTTTAAACAGCAGTACAACATTAGGTATTCTCCAGTCCTCTGGGACCTTACCTGTGTCCAAAGAAGAGACAAAGATTTGCGTCAGAGGCCAGCAATTTCACCTTGCACCTCCCTAAGCAGCCTGGGATAAATGCCATCAGGCCCCGGAGATTTATCAGTTTTAATAGAACATAGAACATAGAACATTTCAGCACAGAACAGGCCCTTCGGCCTTCGATGTTGTGCCGACCAAAATAAAAAGCAATGCCCCTCCAAACTAAACCATTCCCTTCTCTTCCATATACTTATCAATTAACCTCTTAAACGCCACCAAACTTGGCGCATCTACAACAGCTGCAGGCAGGGCATTCCACTCCCTAATCACTCTTTGAGTAAAGAACCTACCTCTGAGTTGTTGCCGACCAAAATAAAAAGCAATGCCCCTCCAAACTAAACCATTCCCTCTCTTTCCATATACTTATCAATTAACCTCTTAAATCGCCACCAAACTTGGCGCATCTACAACAGCTGCAGGCAGGGCATTCCACTCCCTAATCACTCTTTGAGTAAAGAACCTACCTCTGATATCTGTCCTATAACTCATACCCCTTAATTTAAAGCTGTGTCCCCTCGTGCTAGCTTTCTCCATCCTAGGAAAAAGGCTATCACTGTCCATGCTACCTAGTTTTAATGCTACCTAGAAGCTCTAACACTTCCTCCCTCGGTATGGATATTTGTCTCAACTGTCCACTGCTCCCTCAGAGACAGGAGCTGTCAACAAGCCCCTCTCCTTCGTGAATACGGACGCAACATATTCATTCAGGATCTCCGCCATTCCCTCGGGCTCTAAGCACAGTTCCCCTCCCCTGTCCCTAAGAGGTCCGATTATCCCTCTAACCACCCTTTTATTCCTAACATAGGAATAAAAAGCCTTTGGATTTTCCTTAATCCTATCCACCAAAATCATTTCATCCACTGCCTTCGATGTATAAAACTATGAAGGGCATAGATAGGGTGAACAGTGGTAAGCTTTTTCTCAGGTGGGAGGTGACAATCATGAGGGGTCACACGTTCAAGATGAGGGGGCAAAATTTTACTCAGATATCAGAGGGACGTATTTTACACTTAGATTGGTGGGGGCCTGGAATGCACTGCCAAGCAGGGTACTGGAGACGGACATGCTGGGATCGTTTAAAAGTTTTTAAAAACTTTTTAAACTTGTAAACCCGCAAGGTGTTGCAAAGCACCTTGGGTAGTGTAGTTTTTTTTCAACCTTTAAAAGTTACTCACCTTGGGAATTCGACCTAATTGTTCCTTGGGAGCACTGTGGAGTGGCAGCGATTTGCGAGTGGAGAGCTTGTGAGTGAGTAGAGCAATTTTTTTAAGTCTAAATTTTACTAGTTTTTTAAAACTTTTTAAACTTTTAAACCTGGAAGGTGTTGCAAAGCACTTTGGGTAGTGTAGTTTTTTTTCAACCTCACTATAAATTGGGGTGGTGTGGAATCCCGATACTCTACACAAGTAGATTATCCCAACCCCCCCTCCAAATCTAACCTAAAAAAGAGAGAGAGAGAGAGGAGAGCTCTGAGAAGGAGCAGGTAAGTTTGTTTTTGTGTGAGCTGTAAGGTCCTTGGCTCACACGGCCTAAGCAAAAAGGGGAGGCAAGGTAAGTTTTTTTAATCTTTCTTACTTTTTTTTCCTCTGGGTTACTAAAAAGGGGCAAGCATGGGTGTGAGGCCAGCATGTTGTTGCCAGTGTAACATGTGGGAGGTCTTGGAGGCTCCTGGTCTCCCAGATGTCCATACCTGTGATCGCTGTGTGGAGCTGCAATCCCTACGGGACCAGGTAAAAGAACTGAAAATGCAGCTTGAGGACCTTCGACTCATTAGGGAGAATGAGGAGATTATTGATAGGAGCTACAGACAAGTAGTCACACCAGGGCAAAGGGGAGAAGGCACATGGGTAACTATTAGGAAGGGGAAACCTCAGGTGATGGAAAGTACACCGGTGGATGTCCCCCTTCAAAATAAGTACTCTTGCCTGAGTACTACTGTGGGGGACAGCTCATCCAAGGGAGGCAGCAGTGGCCAGCTCCCTGGAGCTAAACAAAAACCTAAAAAATAGAGCAAAAAGGCAGTGCTTATAGGGGAGTCCCTAGTGAGGGGGGCGGACAGGTGTTTTTGTGGACACAGACGGGAGTCGCGGATGGTGGTATGTCTCCCTGGAGCTGGGATTCGGGATGTCTCTGGATGCGTCCCGGACATCCTGAAAGGGGAGAGTGAGGAACTGGAAGTTGTAGTACATATAGGTACTACTGACATAGGCAGGAAGAGGGAAGTGGACATGAAAAGGGATTATAGGGAACTGGGTAGGCAGCTGAGAAAGAGGAAAGCGAAGGTAGTAATCTCAGGATTGCTGCCTGTGGCTCGGGAGAGTGAGAGCAGGAATAGTATGTGGTGGAGGTTGAATACGTGGCTGAGGGACTGGAGCAGGGGGCAGGGATTCCGGTTCCTGGATCATTGGGACCTCTTTAGGGGCAGGTGTGACCTGTACAGCAAAGATGGGTGGCACCTGAATCCCAGGGGGACTAATATCTTGGCGGGAAGACTGGCTAGGGCTACTGGGGGGACTTTAAACTAGAAAGGTTAGGGGGAGGGAATAGTGATGTGGAGACTGGGAGCAAGGAAGTTAGCTCCCAGGTAGGGAAGCACTCTAGGAAGGATGAGAGGCAGGTTAGACGAGTGGGGGAGAAGGGAAATGTCCAGTGTGAGGGACTGAGGTGTGTCTATTTTAATGCCAGGAGTGTAGTAAATAAGGTGGATGAACTTAGGGCGTGGATTGCTGCTTGGGATTGTGATGTGGTGGCCATTACAGAGACTTGGATGTCTCAGGGACAGGACTGGGTACTACAGGTCCCGGGATTCAGATCCTTCAGGAAGGACAAGGAGGGAGGCAAAAGAGGTGGTGGAGTGGCACTGTTGATCAGGGACAGTGTCATGGCCTCAGAGAAGGTGGATACTGAGGAGGGAATGTCTACGGAGTCTCTGTGGGTGGAAGTTAGGAATAGCAAAGGGTCGGTGACGTTGCTGGGTGTATTCTATAGGCACCAATAGTGACAGGGAAGTTGAGGTGCAGATATGGAAACAGATACTGGAGAGATGTAGAAATAACAGAGTTGTTGTGATGGGAGACTTCAATTTCCCAAACATTGACTGGAATATCCCAAGGGTAAGGGGTTTGGATGTGGAGGAGTTTGTTAGGTGTGTTCAGGAGGGTTTCCTGACACAGCATGTGGACAAGCCTACGAGAGGAGAGGCTGTACTGGACCTGGTACTAGCTAATGAACGAGGACAGGTGATGGATCTCTCGGTAGGAGAGCATCTTGGGGATGGAGATCATAATTCTATCTCCTTCACCCTTGCATTGGAAAATGATAGGATCATAGAACACAGAACATAGAACATTACAGCACAGATCAGGCCCTTCGGCCTTC
>JAGIQG010000001.1:1355697-1399170 GCA_024679065.1 Sphyrna mokarran
CTTCAATACAGCACAGAACAGGCCCTTCGGCCTTCGATGTTGTGCCGACCAAAATAAAAAGCAATGCCCCTCCAACTAAACCATTCCCTTCTCTCCATATACTTATCAATAACCTCTTAAACGCCACCAAACTTGGCGCATCTACAACAGCTGCAGGCAGGGCATTCCACTCCCTAATCACTCTTTGAGTAAAGAACCTACCTCTGATATCCGTCCTATAACTCATACCCCTTAATTTAAAGCTGTGTCCCCTCGTGCTAGCTTTTTCCATCCTAGGAAAAAGGCTATCACTGTCCACCCTATCTAAACCTCTAATCATCTTATATGCTTCAATAAGATCCCCTCTTAGCCGCCTCCTTTCTAACGAAAACAACCTCAAATCCTTCAACCTCTCTTCATAGGACCTGCCCTCCATACCAGGCAACATCCTGTAAACCTCCTCTGTACCCTCTCCAATGCCTCCACATCTTTCTTATAATGTGGGACCAGAACTGCACACAATACTCCAAGTGCGGCCGCACTAGAGTTTTGTACAGCTGCAACATGATGCTGCGGCTCCTAAATTCAATCCCCCTACCAATAAAAGCTAAGACTCCATATGCCTTCTTAACAACTTTATCCACTTGACTGCCTACTTTCAGGGATCTATTGACACACACCAAGATCCTTCTGTTCCTCAACACTATTAAGAGCCCTACCATTAGCCCTATACTCTACACATTTATTGTTCCTGCCAAAGTGCATTACCTCACACTTTTCCACATTAAACTCCATTTGCCACCTCTCGGCCCAGCTCTGCAACTTGTCCAAGTCACTCTGTAAACTAAACACCCCTCTTCACTATCTACCACACCACCAACTTTAGTATCATCTGCAAATTTACTGATCCATCCCTCAATACCCTCATCCAGATCATTTATAAAAATTACAAACAGCAGGGGCCCCAAAACAGACCCCTGAGGCACACCACTCGTCACCGAACTCCACGATGAATATCTCCCATCAACCACCACCCTCTGTCTTCTATCTGCCAGCCAATTCTAATCCAATTAGCTAAATCACCCTCTATTCCACACATCTGCAAAAAAAAAAAAAAAAAAAAAAAAAAAAAAAAAAAAAAAAAAAAAAAAAAAAAAAAAAAAAAAAAAAAAAAAAAAAAAAAAAAAAAAAAAAAAAAAAAAAAAAAAAAAAAAAAAAAAAAAAAAAAAAAAAAAAAAAAAAAAAAAAAAAAAAAAAAAAAAAAAAAAAAAAAAAAAAAAAAAAAAAAAAAAAAAAAAAAAAAAAAAAAAAAAAAACATTGTTCCATTGGAGCAGCACGGAGAGGCAGCGATTTGGGAGATAGCGAAGAAGTTCGATTGTTAAGTAGTTTTTTAACTTTTCTTTTGTTTAAAATAGCGAGCGGGGGTAGTTTTTGCTGTTTTTTATTTAAACTAACAAGAAACCGGAAGTCGTCATAGGAGGCTGCCGGTAGTTGTAGTTTTCTCTGACTCTATAAATTGGTCCAGAGAGGAAACCCGATACTCTACACAGGTAGAGTATCCCACCCTCCCCCCTCCTCTAACCTAATAATAAAAGTGTGTGGGAAGTTTTTTTTTCTCTCCTTAAATTAAAGTCAGGGATGGCAGTGCAGGCAGTACTGTTGCACCTCCTGTAGTATGTACGAGGTGAGGGACACCAGTAGTGTTCCTGCTGATTATACTGCAGGAAGTGTGCCCATTTGCAGCTCCTTGAGGATCGTGTTAAGGAGCTGGAGCTGGAATTAGAGGAACTCAGGATAATCGAGAGGTTGAGGAGGATATTGGCAGGAGTGACAAGAGATAGTCACTCCTAAAAGTGATTCTTGGGTAACTATTAGGAGGAGGGGTAAGAAGCAATCGGGTAGACAATCCCCTGGGCTGTTCCCCTCCAAAACAAATTTTCTGTCCTGGAGGCTACAGTTGAGGAAGAATCAACTGGAGATGACCAAAGGGAGCAGGTCTCTGGGGGTGAGCCTGCTGAGAATGCTCAGGTGGGTAGGGGGAATAAGAGATTGGGCCTAGTATTGGACTCCATAGTTAGAGGGACAGATAGGAGAGTAAATAGTAATAAAAGGACTCAGGGCTGGTGTGTTGCCTCCCAGGGGCTGGGGTCCAGGATGTCGCAGATCGGGTTTTTAAGATTCTTAAGGGAGAGGGGAGTCAGCCCCAAGTCATAGTTCATGTGGGGACACATGATGTAGGTAGGACAAGGGAAGGGGATATTAAGCAGAAATTTATGGAGTTGGGTGGAAGCTTAGGCCAAAACGGCAGAGTGGTTATCTCTGACTCTTGCCTGTGCCAAGGATAGTTTAGAGAAGAACAGAGAGAGGGATGTTTGAACTCGTGGCTGCGGGATGGTGCAGGAGGGAGGGGTTCAGGTTCCTGAACAATTGGGACTCATTCTGGGATAGGTGGGACCTCTACAAGAGAGATGGTCTACACCTGAACCAGAGGGGAACTAATATCTTGGGGGGAAAATTTGCTAAGGCTATGCAGGGGGCTTTAAACTGATTCGGGGGGGGGTGGGATCCTAAGTAGTTGGGGTGCTAAGAGGGATGAGAGTAAGGGGTCATAGAGAGGTTGTAAAGCACAGCAGCGTACGGGTGGGGTGGGGCATGGTTTGAAATGCGTATACTTTAATGCAAGAGTATTCGCAATAAGGGGGAGGAACTTGCAGCTTGGACCAGTACCTGGAACTTCGATGTTGTGGCCATTTCAGAGACTTGGGTAGAGCAGGGACAGGAATGGATGTTGCAGGTTCCGGGGTTCAAATGCTTTAGTCGGAGTAGAGAAGGAGGTAGAAGGGGGGGAGGAGTGGCATTATTAGTCAAAGACTGTATCACGGTGATAGAAAAGAAGTTTGATGAGGACTTGTCTGTGAGGTAGTATGGGCTGAGATTAGAAACAGGAGAGGAGAGGTCACCCTGTTGGGAGTCTTTTATAGACCTCCTAATAGTTCTAGAGAGGTTGAGGAAAGGATTGCGAAGTCAATTCTGATTAGGAGTGAAAGTAGTAGGGTAATTGTGATGGGGGACTTTAACTTTGCTAATATTGATTGGAATAGCTATAGCTCTAGCTCGTTAGAGGGGTCAGTTTTCGTACAGAGTGTGCAGGAAGGTTTTTTGACTCAGTATGTAGATAGGCCAACTAGAGGTGAGGCTACATTGGATTTGGTGCTGGGCAATGAGCCAGACCAGGTGTTAGGCTTGGAAGTTAGTGAACATTTTGGTGATAGTGACCACAATTCGGTTACGTTCACCTTAGTGATGGACAGGGATAGGCATGAAGCTGGGGGCTGTAGTTATAGCTGGGGGAAGGGTAATTATGAGGCCATCAGGAGAGAATTAGGGTGCATAGATTGGACTAGGAACTACAGGGACTGGGAACATCTGGAATGTGGTGCTTATTCAAGGAGCAGCTGCTGAGAGTCCTTGATAAGTATGTCCCTGTCAGGCAGGGAGGAAATGGACGAGTAAGAGAGCCTTGGTGTACGAAAAGAGTTTGATTTGCTGGTTAGAAGAAAAAGGAGGCTTATGTCAGGATGAGGCTTGAAGGCTCAGTTAGTGCAATGGATAGCTATAGATTAGCTAGGAAGGAGGTAAAAAGTGAGTTGAGGAGAGCTAAGAGGGGACACGAGAAGATGTTGGCTGATAGGATTAAGAGAATCCTAAAGCTTTCTTTAGATATGTTAAGAATAGAAGATTGGTTAGGGCAAGATTAGGGCCAGTCATAGACAGCAGTGGGAAGTTGTGCGTGGAGCCTGAAGAGATTGGTGAGGCACTGAATAAATATTTCTCTTCGGTATTCACGCAGAGTGCTGGAAATGTAGCTGTGGAGAGCACTGAGGTACAGGGTTGCAAATTGGGGAGTATTGTAGTAGATAGGGAGGATGTGTTAGAAATTCTCGAGGGTTTGAAGTTGGATAAGTCCCCTGGGCCGGACGGGATTACCCTAGGATTCTTGGGAGGCAAGAGAGGAGATTGCAGAGCCTCTGGCTCTGATCTGCAGGTCCTCGTTGGTTACGGGTGTGGTTCCGGAGGACTGGAGGATAGCGAATGTGGTCCCATTGTTTAAGAAGGGGAAGAGAGACTTCCTGGGAATTATAGGCCAGTGAGTCTTACTTCTGTTGTGGGCAAGGTATTGGAGAGAATTATTAGGGATAGGATTTATAGTTATTTAGAGAGAAATGAATTGATTGGGGATAGTCAGCATGGTTTCGTGAGGGTAGGTCATGCCTTACTAACCTCATTGAGTTTTTTGAGAAAGTGACCAGAGAGGTGGATGGGGGTAAGGCGGTTGATGTAGTATATATGGACTTTAGTAAGGCTTTTGATAAGGTGGCCCATGGAAGACTTCTACAGAAAATGCAGATGTGTGGAATAGAGGGTGATTTAGCTAATTGGATTAGAAATTGGCTGGCAGATAGAAGACAGAGGGTGGTGGTTGATGGGAGATATTCATCGTGGAGTTCGGTGACGAGTGGTGTGCCTCAGGGGTCTGTTTTGGGGCCCCTGCTGTTTGTAATTTTTATAAATGATCTGGATGAGGGTATTGAGGGATGGATCAGTAAATTTGCAGATGATACTAAAGTTGGTGGTGTGGTAGATAGTGAAGAGGGGTGTTTTAGTTTACAGAGTGACTTGGACAAGTTGCAGAGCTGGGCCGAGAGGTGGCAAATGGAGTTTAATGTGGAAAAGTGTGAGGTAATGCACTTTGGCAGGAACAATAAATGTGTAGAGTATAGGGCTAATGGTAGGGCTCTTAATAGTGTTGAGGAACAGAAGGATCTTGGTGTATGTGTCAATAGATCCCTGAAAGTAGGCAGTCAAGTGGATAAAGTTGTTAAGAAGGCTTATGGAGTCTTAGCTTTTATTGGTAGGGGGATTGAATTTAGGAGCCGCAGCATCATGTTGCAGCTGTACAAAACTCTAGTGCGGCCGCACTTGGAGTATTGTGTGCAGTTCTGGTCCCCATTATAAGAAAGATGTGGAGGCATTGGAGAGGGTACAGAGGAGGTTTACTAGGATGTTGCCTGGTATGGAGGGCAGGTCCTATGAAGAGAGGTTGAAGGATTTGAGGTTGTTTTCGTTAGAAAGGAGGCGGCTAAGGGGGGATCTTATTGAAACATATAAGATAATTAGAGGTTTGGATAGGGTGGACAGTGATAGCCTTTTTCCTAGGATGGAAAAAGCTAGCACGAGGGACACAACTTTAAATTAAGGGGTATGAGTTATAGGACGGATATCAGAGGTAGGTTCTTTACTCAAAGAGTGATTAGGAGTGGAATGCCCTGCCTGCAGCTGTTGTAGATGCGCCAAGTTTGGTGGCGTTTAAGAGGTTAGTTGATAAGTATATGGATGAGAAGGGAATGGTTTAGTTAGGAGGGGCATTGCTTTTTATTTTGGTCGGCACAACATCGAAGGCCGAAGGGCCTGTTCTGTGCTGTATTGTTCTATGTTCTATGTTCTATGTTCTAAAGGTTCAAAGAGCTAGGAGATGTTGGGGATCTAGAGAAGTATATGGCTTATAGAAGAGAGCTTAAAAAGGAAATTAGGAGAGCCAGAGGGTTCATGAGAAGGCCTTGGCTGGAAGGATTAAGGAGAATTCCAAGGCCTTCTTCAAATATGTGAAAAGTAAAAGGATGAGAAGAGAAGTGATAGGACCTATAAAAGGTGAAGGGGGAAAAGTCTGTATGGAACCGGAAGAAATGGCAGAGGTGCTTAATGAGTACTTTGCCTCAGTATTCACGGTGGAAAGTGATCTGGGAGGATGCACTACAAGCTTGCGGCAGACTGAAAAGATTGAGTATGTAGATATTAAGGAAGCGGATGTGTTAGAACTTCTAAATGCTATCAAGATAGACAAGTCTCCGGGACCAGATGGGATGTACCCCAGGTTATTGTGGGAGGTGAGGGATGTCATTGCAGAGCCCCTGGCGATGATCTTTGCGTCGTCGATGGAGACGGGAGAGGTTCCGGAGGATTGGAGGATTGCGGATGTGGTCCCTATTTTCAAGAAAGGGAACAGGGATAGTCCTGGAAATTACCGACTGGTGAGTCTGACCTCAGTGGTTGGTAAGCTGATGGAGAGGCTTCTGAGGGACAAGATTTATGAGCATTTGGAGAAGTTTAGGTTGATTAGAAATAGTCAGCATGGTTTTGTAAAAGACAGGTCGTGCCTTACGAGCTTAATTGAGTTCTTCGAAAATGTGACTGAACACATTGGCGAAGGAAGAGCAGTGGACGTGGTGTACATGGACTTCAGCAAGGCATTTGACAAGGTCCCACATGCAAGACTTCTTGAGAAGGTGAGAGGGCATGGGATCCAAGGGGCTTTGGCCTTGTGGATCCAGAACTGGCTTGCCTGCAGAAGGCAGAGGGTGGTTGTGGATGGCTCTTTTTCTGCATGGAGGTCGGTCACCAGTGGAGTGCCCCAGGGATCTGTTCTAGGACCCTTTGCTGTTTGTCATTTTCATAAATGACCTGGATGAGGAAGTGGAGGGATGGGTGAGTAAGTTCGCCGATGACACGAAGGTCTGTGGTGTTGTAGATGGTCTGGAGGGATGTCAGAAGTTGCAGCATGACATCGACAGGTTGCAAGACTGGGCGGAGAAGTGGCAGATGGACTTCAACGCGGATAAATGTGTTGTGGTCCATTTTGGCAGATCCAACAGGATGAATGAGTACACTATCAAAGGTAGGAGTCTTAGCTGTGTGGAAGAGCAGAGGGATCTTGGGGTCCGGGTCCATAAGACTCTCAAATCAGCCTCCCAGGTGGAGGATGTGGTTAAGAAAGCTTACGGTGTACTGGCCTTCATTCATCGAGGGATTGTGTTCAGGAGTCAGGAGGTAATGCTGCAGCTTTATAGGACCCTTGTCAGACCACACTTGGAGTACTGTGCGCAGTTCTGGTCGCCTCACTATAGGAAGGACGTGGAAGCTATTGAAAGGGTGCAGAGGAGATTTACAAGGATGTTGCCTGGATTGGGAGGCATGCCTTATGAAGACAGGTTGAGGGAGCTGGGACTGTTCTCCCTGGAGAGACGAAGGTTGAGAGGCGACCTGATAGAGGTTTACAAGATGTTGAGAGGAATAGATAGGGTGGACTCTCAGAGACTATTTCCCAGGGCTGAAATGGTCGCGACGAGAGGGCACAGATTTAAGGTGCAGGGAAGCAAGTACAGAGGGGATGCTAGGGGAAAGTTTTTCACTCAGAGGGTGGTGAGTGAATGGAATCGGCTGCCGTCGGTGGTGGTCGAGGCGAACTCGCTGTGTCTTTTAAAAGACTTCTGGATGACTATATGGGATCCAATGGGATTGGGGGTTATAGATGGGTCTATGGCTGGGTAGGTTTTGATGTGTTTGGCACAACTTGCGGGCCGAAGGGCCTGTTTGTGCTGTAGTGTTCTATGTTCTATGTTCTATGTTTAAGACTTATCTTGATAGTCACATGAACAGACTGGGAATGGAGGGATACAAACGGTTGATCTAGTTGGACCAATGAGCGGCGCAGGCTTGGAGGGCCGAAGAGCCTGTTTCCTGTGCTGTATTGTTCTTTGTTCTATCCTCATCAATCATCTTGTCAGTTCCTCGAAAAACTTGCCCACCTTATTGAGACATGATCTATCCTGCATAAAACCATGTTGCCTCTTGTTAGTATGTCCATTTTCTCTCAAGTGCGAATAAATCCTGTCTCGAAGAATCCTCTCCAATAATTTTTCCTCCATGGTGTAAGGCTCACCAGCTTGTAATTACATGGATTATTCTTGCTACCGTTCTTAAGCAGGTCCACCTTGTTGTCTAACAAGGGGCATACACGCGATGGGTCGTGAGAGGGCTGCTCTTGGATTTTTTTCGAGAGTATCCGAGTGCTTCACGTCGTTAGTGTACGCTTGACCTGGACCATTTGATGGGCAACACGACAGCTCAGTGACTATGGCTGTGCTGTGCAGATACATGGATTTGTGCCTGTGTCTGTGGGAGTTTGCTCATTCTCCCCATGTTTGCGTGGGTTTTCTCCGGGTGCTCCAGTTTCCTCCCACATCCCAAAGGTGCGCTCTTAGGCTAATTGGCAAAACAAATTCTCCCTAAATTGTCTCAAATTTGGTTTTTAATCCATAGATCTATAAACACGGACAGGGATTGCGGGTAGAGGTGAGAACATCGGGGTGGCGGCGTGGGCTCTTTGGGCCGAAGGGCCTGTTTCCCGTGCTGTTTTGTTCTTTGTTCTTTGAACAATATTGGCTATTCTCCAATCCTCTGGGATCTACCCTATAGTCAGTGAGGATAGATAGGTCTATGGCTGGGTAGGTTTTGATGTGTTCAGCACAACTTGTGGGCCGAAGGGCCTGTTTGTGCTGTAGTGTTCTATGTTCTATGTTCTATGATACGAAGGTTTCTCTCAAGGTCCCAGGAATTTCGACCTTTGTCTCTCAGTATTCTGGGTATATCCTGGGGACTTGTCTATCTAAACGTTTCTCTAGAACATAGAACATTACAGCGCAGAACAGGCCCTTCGGCATTTGGTATTGCGCCGACCAATTAAGAAAAAGCAATGACCCTCTAACCTAAACCATTCCCTTTTCATCCGTAAACTTATCTACTAACCTCTTAAACGCCACCAAACTTGGCGCATCTACAACTGCAGCAGGCAGGGCATTCCATACACTTACGACCCTCTGGGTAAAGAACCTACCTCTGACATCCGTCCTATAACTACCACCCCTTAATTTAAAGCTATGTCCCCTCGTGCTAGCTTTCTCCATCCTCGGGAAAAAGCTATCACTGTCCACCCTATCTAAACCTCTAATCATCTTATACGTTTCAATAATGTCTCCTCTTAACCGCCTTCTTTCCATCGAAAACAACCTCAAATCCCTCAGCCTCTCTTCATAAGATCTGCCTTCATACCAGGCAACATCCTGGTAAATCTCCTCTGTACCCTCTCCAATACCTCCACATCTTTCTTATAATATGGTGACCAGAACTGTACACAATACTCCAAGTGCGGCCGCACTAGAGTTTAGTACAGTTGCAACATGACATTGCGGCTCCGAAATTCAATCCCCCTACCAATAAAAGCCAAGACTCCATATGCCTTCTTAACAATCTTATCGACTTGATTGCCAACTTTCAGGGATCTATGCACACATACACCAAGATCCCTCTGTTCATCAACAATATTCAGTAAGAATTTAGCAACTGAGTTCTTACCACCCCAATCCAACGCCGGCATCTTTACATCATCAACAATATTAACAGTCCTACCATTAGCCCTATACTCTACGTATTTGTTATTCCTGCCAAAGTGACTTACCTCACACTTTTCCGCTTTAAACTCCATTTGCTACCTCTCGGCCCAGCTCTGCAATTTGACCAAGTCTCTCTGCAAACTATAACACCCCTCTTCACTATCTACCACTCCTCCGACTTTGGTGTCATCCGCAAATTTACTAATCCATCCTTCAATACCCTCATCCATATCATTTATAAAAATTACAAACAGCAGGGGCCCCAAAACAGATCCCTGAGGTACACCACTAGTAACCGAACTCCATGATGAATATCTCCCATCAACCACCACCCTCTGTCTTCTATCAGCTAGCCAATTCCTAATCCAATTAGCTAAATCACCCTCAATCCCATACATCTGCATTTTCTGCAGAAGCCTTCCATGGGGCACCTTATCGAACACCTTACTAAAGTCCACGTATACCACATCGACTGCCTTACCCCCATCCACCTCTTTCGTCACTTTTTCAAAAAACTCAATAAGGTTAGTAAGGTACGACCTACCTTTCACAAAACCATGCTGTCTATCCCCAATCAATTTGTTTCTTTCTAAGTAACTATAAATCCTATCCCTAATAATTCTTTCCAATACCTCCTCAATACCACCTCCTTTTTGATCTCAAAAGCATGTTTTGTACAAGGGAAATCATTTCTCACTAATAAAACTGAGTTTTTAAAGAAGGTGACAAAAATGATTGGTGGGGGAAGGGTTGTGGATGTTGTCCACAGGGACTTTAACAAAGTATATTACAAAGTCCTTCATGGCAGGCTGGTGCAAAAGATTAAATCACAAGGGATCAGGGATGATCTAGCTAGATTGATTCAGAACTGGCTTGGCTGTAGCGTTGAAAAATGTTTTTCTGAATGGAAAATGGTGTTCCACCGGGATCAGTTCTGGGATCTTTGCTGTTTGTAATATATATAAATGACTTGGAAGAAAACATAAACTGGTCTGATTAGCAAGTTTGCTGATGACACTAAAGATACGGTGTGGCCAAACTCCCCTCCAACTCGATTTTCAAGTTTTCTGACAACACTACTGTGGTGGATTGAATGTCAAACAATGACGAGACAAAGTACAGAAATGCGTTAGAGAATCTGGTGAACTTTGTCAATGTCAACGAAATGAAAAAGATTGTTATCGATTTCAGGAAGTATAAAGGAGAACATGCTCCTATCCACATCAACAGGGATGAAGTAAAAATGGTTGAGCGAGTCAAGGTTTTCAGTGTCCAGATCACCAACAACGTGTCCTGATCCCCCTCATGCCGACACTATAGTTAAGAAAGCCCACAAATGCTTCTACTTTTTTAGAAGACTAAGGATATTTGGCATGTCAATTACAACTCTCAGCTTTTACAAATGCACCATAAAAAGCATTCTTGCTGGTTGTATCACAGCTTGATATGGTTTCTGCTCTACCCAAGACTGCAAGAAACTACAAAAAGTCACGAATATAGTCCAGTCTGTCACGCAAACCAGCCTCCCATCCATTGACTCTGTCTATACCTCCCACTGTCTCGGCAAAGCAGTCAAAATAATTAAGGACCTCACCCACCTGGACCTTCTTCTGCCGGGGATATGATACAAAAGTCTGAGATCATGTACCAACCAACTCAAGAATAGCTTCATCCCTGTTGCCATCAGACTTTTGAATGAACTTACCTTGTATTAAGCTGATGGATAGGGATCGCGGGTAGAGGTGGGAACATCGGGGTGGCGGCGCGGGCTCGTTGGGCCGAAGGGCCTGTTTCCCGTGCTGTTTTGTTCTTTTTCTATTTCTATGTTTTTTGCTCTATAATCCTGAGATAGCTGCCTTTTGTGTCCTAGTTTTCACTTGCTTTCTAGCTACCTAAATTCTGCTTTTGGATAAGAGAGGGCAGAAAGGGACATCAGTTTTCAGTATCTTGGGCACAGTTGGACGCAGTGAGCTATTAAGACAAACAGTGTCATTTATATCATATGGCAACCCATTACTGGTACACAGGTCCAGGAAGCTTTATGTTGCAGATAGGCATCATAGATAGGACAATTTAAACAGTCTTGATTTCTCCTCTCATGATTCATCCTGTTCCTGATGTTCCAAGAAACAGAAAAATATTTTTCATTTTCCCTTTTTATAAATGGTGGCCTATTTCCCAAATCTGTAAGGTGCTTGTGTTCCAATACTCTGCAAATAATGTGCTCAGCAAACCAGAGATAAGGTGCAAGTTAACGTTCTACAGAGATAAGGTTCTACAAATATGTGAAAAGTAAAAGTATAAGAGAAGGGATAGGGCCTATAAAAGGTGAAGGGGGAAACGTCTGTGTGAATCCGGAAAGTCAACTGGGAGATTGCACTGCAGGTTTGAGACATACGGAAAAGATTGAGTATGTGGATGTTAGGAAAGAGGATGTGTTAGACCTGTTAAATTCTATCAAGATAGACAAGTCGCCGGGACCGGATGGGATGTACCCCAGGTTATTGTGGAGGTGAGGGAAATGGTTGCAGAGCCCCTGGCGATGATCTTTGCTTCGTCCATGGAAACGGGAGAGGTTCCGGAGGATTGGAGGATTGTGGATGTGGTTCCGATCTTTAAGAAAGGGAACAGGGATAGTCCACGAAATTGCCGACCGGTGAGTCTGACTTCAGTGGTTGGTAAGCTGATGGAGAGACTTCTGAGGGATAAGATATATGAACATTTGGAGAAGTTTGGACTGATTAGAAATAGTCAGCATGATTTTGTCAAGGGCAGGTCATGCCTTACGAGCCGAGTTGAGTTCTTCAAAAATGTGACTGAACACATTGACGAAGGAAGAGCGGTGGACGTAATGTACATGGACTTTAGTAAGGCATTTGATAAGGTCCCCCATGCAAGGCTTCTGGAGAAGGTGAGAGGGCATGGGATCCAAGGGGCTTTGGCCTCGTGGATCCAGAAATGGCTTGCCTGCAGTAGGCAGAGGGTGGTTGTGGATGGGTCTTGTTCTGCATGGAGGTCGGTAACCAGTGGAGTGCCCCAGGGATCTGTCCTGGGATCCCTGCTGTTTGTCATTTTCATAAATGACCTGGATGAGGAAGTGGAGGGATGGGTTAATAAGTTCGCCGATGATACAAAGGTCAGTGGTGTTGTGGATGGTCTGGAGGGATGCAGCGGGACATAGACAAGATGCAAGCTTGGGCGGAAAAGTGGCAGATAGACTTCAACGTGGAAAAATGTGTAGTGGTCCATTTTGGCAGGAATAATGGGATGAAGGAGTACAATATAAGGGGTAGGAGTCTTAGCTGTGTTGTAGAGCAGAAGGATCTCGGGGTCTGGGTCCATAGGACTCTTAAATCGGCCTCGCAAGTGGAGGAAGTGGTCAAGAAGGCGTACAGTGTACTGGCCTTCATTAATCGAGGAATAGAGTTTAGGAGTCAGGAGGTAGTGATGCAGCTCTATAAGACTCTTGTCAGACCCCACTTGAAGTACTGTGCGCAGTTCTGGTCGCCTCATTATAGGAAGGATGTAGAGGCTATTGAAAGAGTTCAGAGGAGATTTACAAGGATGCTGCCTGGATTGGGAGGCAGGCCTTATGAAGATAGCTTGAGGGAGCTGGGACTCTTCTCACTGGAGAGACGTAGGTTGAGAGGCGACCTGATAGAGGTTTATAAAATGTTGAGAGGAATAGATAGGGTGGACTCTCAGAGACTATTTCCCTGAGCTGAAATGGTCACTACGAGAGGACACAGATTTAAGATGCAGGGAAGCAAATACAGAGGAGATGTTAGGGGTAAGTTTTTCACTCAGAGGGTGGTGAGTGAATGGAATCGGCTGCCATCGGAGGAGGTAGAGGCGAACTCGCTGGGGTCTTTGAAAAGATTTCTGGATGAGTATATGGAAACGAATGGGATAGGGGGTTATAGATAGGTCTGTGGATTGGTAGATGTGATCGGCGCAACTCGTGGGCCGAAGGGCCTGTTTGTGATGTGTTGTTCTATGTTCTATGTTCTAAAAGAGGTTGTTTTTGTTCACAGAGTCATAAAGGTTTACAGCCCGCCTTGTCCATGTCCTCCAGTTTTTAGCATTTAAGCTAATCTCAATTACCCACATTTGGCCCATATCCCTCTATACCCATTGTACCCATGTAACTATCTAAATGCTTTTTAAAAGACAAAATTGTATCTGCCTGTACTACTATCTCTGGCAGCTTGCTGCGGACACTCAGCACCTCTGGACACTTTTGTATGTCCCCCCATACCTTAAACCTATGCACTCTAGTTTTAGACTCCCCTGCTTTAGAACATAGAACATAGAACAATACAGCACAAACAGGCCCTTCGACCCACAAGTTGCGCCGATCACATCGACCAATCCACAGACCTATCTATAAACCCCTATCCTATTCTTTTCCATATACTCATCCAGAAGTCTCTTAAAAGACGCCTCAACAACCTCCGACGGCAGTCAGTTCCATTCACTCACCACCCTCTGAGTGAAAAACCTACCCCTGACATCTCCTTTGTATTTGCTTACCTGCACCTTAAATCTGTGTCCTCTCGTAGTGACCATTTCAGCTCGGGGAAATAGTCTCTGAGAGTCCACCCTATCTATTCCTCTCAACATTTTATAAACCTCTATCAGGACACCTCTCAACCTACGTCTCTCCAGTGAGAAGAGTCCCAGCTCCCTCAACCTAACTTCATAAGGCCTGCCTCCCAATCCAGGCAGCATCCTTGTAAATCTCCTCTGAACTCTCTCAATAGCCTCTACATCCTTCCTATAATGAGGCGATCAGAACTGCGCACAATACTCCAAGTGGGGTCTGACAAAAGTCTTATAGAGCTGCATCATTACCTCCTGACTCCTAAACTCTATTCCTCAATTAATGAAGGCCAGTACACCATACGCCTTCTTGACCACTTCGTCCACCTGCGAGGCCGATTTAAGCGTCCTAGGGACCCGGACCCCGAGATCCTTCTGCTCTACAACACAGCTAAGACTCCTATACCTTATGTTGTACTCCTTCCTGCCAAAATGGACCACTACACATTTATCTGCGTTGAAGTCCATCTGCCACTTCTCCACCCAGTCTTGCATCCTGTCTATGTCCCGCTGCAACTCTTGGCATCCCTCCAGACCATCCACAACACCACCGATCTTTGTATCGTCGGCGAACTTACTAACCCATCCCTCCACTTCCTCATTCAGGTCATTTATGAAAATGACAAACAGCAGGGGTCCCAGAACAGATCTCGGGGGCACTCCACTGGTTACCGACCTCCATGCAGAACAAGACCCATCTCTGTGCCTTCTGCCGGCAAGTCAGTTCTGGATCCACGAGGCCAAAGCCCCTTGGATCCCATGCCCTCTCACCTTGTCCAGAAGCCTTGCATGTGGGACCTTATCAAATGCCTTACTAAAGTCCATGTACACTATTTCCACCGCTGCTCCTTCGTCAATGTGTTCAGTCACATTTTCGAAGAACTCACCTAGGCTCGTAAGGCATGACCTGCCCTTGACAAAACCATGCTGACTATTTCTAATCAGTCCAAACTTCTCCAAATGTTCATATATCTTATCCCTCAGAAGCCTCTGCATCAGCTTACCAACCACTGAAGTCAGACTCACAGGTCGGTTATTTCCTGGACTATCCCTGTTCCCTTTCTTAACGATCGGAACCACATCCGTAATCCTCCGGAACCTCTCCCGTTTCCATGGACGTTGCAAAGATCATCGCCAGGGGCTCTGCAACCACTTCCCTCACCTCCCACAATAACCTGGAGTACATCCCATCCGGTCCCGGCGATTTGTCTATCTTGATAGAATTTAACAGGTCTAACACATCCTCCTTCCTAACATCCACATACTCAATCTTTTCCGTATGCCGCAAACCTGCAGTGCAATTTCCCAGTTCACTTTCCACCTTGAATACCGAGGCAAAGTACTCGTTAAGCACCTCTGCCATTTCTTCCAGATTCACACAGACTTTTCCCCCTTCACCTTTTATAGGCCTTCTCATCCTTTTACTTTTCACATATTTGTAGAAGACCTTGGGATTCTCCTTAATCTTCCCTGACAAGGCCTTCTCATGACCCCTTCTGACTCTCCTAATTTCCTTTTTAAGTTCCCTTCTACACACCTTATACTCCTCTAGATCCCTAACATCCCCTAGCTCTCTGAACCTTTTATGTACCATTTTTTTCTTCCTAACTAGGTTCACCACTACCTTCGTGCACCACGGTTCCCGCGTCCTACCAGAACCTCCTTGACTCCTCGGGACGTTGTCTTGCAGTGCCCTAGACAAACATTCCTTGAAAAACCGCCACTTCCCTTCTGTACTCTTCCCCAAGAACACCTCCTTCCAGTTTATGCATCCAATTACCTGCCTAATGTTTTCATATTTCCCCTTACTCCAGACATACCCCTTCCTAGCCTGCCTGATCCTATCTCTTTCCATCGCTATCGTGAAAGAGATAGAATTATGATCCCCATTCCCAAGATGCTCACCTACCATGAGATCTGACACCTGCCCTGGCTCATTAGCAAGCACCAAGTCAAGTACAGCCTCTCCTCTCGTAGGCTTTTCCACGTACTGTGTCAGGAAACCTTCCTGAACACACCTAACAAACTCCTCCCCATCCAAACCCCTTACCCTTGGGATATTCCAGTCGATGTTTGGGGAATTGAAATCTCCCATCATGACAACCCTGTTATTTCTACATCTGTCTAGGATCTGTTTCCCTATCTGCACCTCAAGTTCCCTGCCGCTGTTGGCGGCCTATAGAATACACCCAGCAAAGTTATCGAGCCT
Source organism: Sphyrna mokarran (assembly GCA_024679065.1). Lineage (NCBI taxonomy): Eukaryota > Metazoa > Chordata > Chondrichthyes > Carcharhiniformes > Carcharhinidae > Sphyrna > Sphyrna mokarran. Next base: position 1,371,776 of record JAGIQG010000001.1, read on the forward strand.
TTGCTGTTCCTAACTTCCACCCACAGAGACTCCGTAGACAATCCCTCCCCATCTTCCATCTTCTCTACAGCCATGACACTGTCCCTGATCAACAGTGCCACTTCACCTCCTCTTTTTCCCCCCAACCCTGTCCCTCCTGAAGCACCTGAATCCCGGCACCTGAAGTACCCAGTCCTGTCCCTGAGACAACAAAGTCTCTGTAATGGCCACCACATCACACTCCCAAGCAGCAATCCACGCCCTAAGCTCATCTACCTTATTCTACCTTATTTACTACACTCCTGGCATTAAAATAGACACACCGCAGCCCCTCAGTCAGGATATTTCCCTTTTCCACCACCTGCCTAACCCCCCTCTCAGAGTACCTACAGTCCTTCCCTACCTGGGAACTAACCTCCTTATTCACCGTCCCATCGGTATTCCCACCCCCCAGCTTTTCTAGTTTAAAGACTCCCCAGTAGCCCTAGCTAGTCTACCTGCCAAGATATTAGTCCCCCTAGACTTTAGGACTTTAGTAAGGCGTTTGATAAGGTGGCCCTTGGAAGACTTCTGCAGAAAATGCAGATGTATGGGATACAGGGTGATTTAGCTAATTGGGTTAGGAATTGGCTGGCAGATAGAAGACAGAGGGTGGTGGTTGATGGGAGATATTCATCGTGGAGTTCGGTGAAGAGTGGTGTGCCTCAGGGGTCTGTTTTGGGGCCCCTGCTGTTTGTAATTTTTATAAATGATCTGGATGAGGGTATTGTGGGATGGATCAGTAAATTTGCAGATGATACTAAAGTTGGTGGTGTGGTAGATAGTGAAGAGGGGTGTTTTAGTTTACAGAGTGACTTGGACAAGTTGCAGAGCTGGGCCGGGAGGTGGCAAATGGAGTTTAATGTGGAAAAGTGTGAGGTAATGCACTTTGGCAGGAACAATAAATTTGTAGAGTATAGGGCTAATGGTAGGGCTCTTAATAGTGTTGAGGAACAGAAGGATCTTGGTGTATGTGTCAATAGATCCCTGAAAGTAGGCAGTCAAGTGGATAAAGTTGTTAAGAAGGCATATGGAGTCTGAGCTTTTATTGGCAGGGGGATTGAATTTAGGAGCCGCAGCATCATGTTGCAACTGTACAAAACTCTAGTGCGGCCGCACTTGGAGTATTGTGTGCAGTTCTGGTCCCCACATTATAAGAAATATGTGGAGGCATTGGAGAGGGTACAGAGGAGGTTTACCAGGATGTTGCCTGGTATGGGGGGCAGGTCTTATGAAGAGAGGCTGAGGGATTTGAGGTTGTTTTCGTTAGAAAGGAGGCGGCTAAGAGGTGATCTTATTGAAGCATATAAGATGATTAGAGGTTTAGATAGGGTGGACAGTGATAGCCTTTTTCCTAGGATGGAGAAAGCTAGCACGAGGGGACACAGCTTTAAATTGAGGGGTATGAGTTATAGGACGGATATCAGAGGTAGGTTCTTTACTCAAAGAGTGATTAGGAGTGGAATGCCCTGCCTGCAGCTGTTGTAGATGCGCCAAGTTTGGTGGCGTTTAAGAGGTTAGTTGATAAGTATATGGAAGAGAAGGGAATGGTTTAGTTTGGAGGGGCATTGCTTTTATTTTGGTCGGCACAACATCGAAGGCCGAAGGGCCTGTTCTGTGCTGTAATGTTCTATGTTCTATGGTCTATGTTCTAAAGTCGGTGGAGTGGTAGCTAGTGAAAAGGGGAGTTATAGTTTGCAGAGGGACTTGGACAAGTTGCAGAGCTGGGCCGAGAGGTGGCAAATGGAGTCTAATGTGGAAAAGTGTGAGGTAATGCACTATGGCAGAAATAATAAATGTGTAGAGTATAGGGCAAATGGCCGGATTCTTAGTAGTCAAGATGAACAGAGGGATCTTGGTGTGTATGTGCATAGATCCCTGAAAGTAGGCAGTCAGGTCGAGAAGGTTGTTAGGAAGGCATATGGAGTCTTGGCGTTTATTGGTAGAGGGATTGAATTTCGGAGCCGCAACGTCATGTTGCAACTGTACAAAACTCTAGTGCGGCCGCACTTGGAGTATTGTGTGCAGTTCTGGTCCCCACATTATAATAAAGATGTGGAGGCATTGGAGAGGGTACAGAGGAGGTTTACCAGGATGTTGCCTGGTATGGAGGGCAGGTCTTATGAGGAGAGGCTGAGGGATTTGAGGTTGTTTTCGTTAGACAGGAGGAGGCTAAGAGGGGACCTGATCGAAACATATAAGATGATTAGAGGTTTAGATAGGGTGGACAGTGATAGCCTTTTTCCTAGGATGGGAAAAGCTAGCACGAGGGGACACAGCTTTAAATTAAGGGGTGATAGTTATAGGACGGATATCAGAGGCAGGTTCTTTACCCAAAGGGTGGTTCGGGGGTGGAATGCCCTGCCTGCAGCGGTTGTAGATGCGCCAAGTTTGGTGGCGTTTAAGAGGTTAGTTGATAAGTATATGGAAGAGAAGGGAATGGTTTAGTTTTGGAGGGGCATTGCTTTTTATATTGGTCGGCGCAACATCGAAGGCCGAAGGGCCTGTTCTGTGCTGTAATGTTCTATGTTCTATGTTCTAGGGTTGAAGTGCCACCCGTCCTTACTGTACAGGTCACACCTGTCCCGAATGGAAGAGGGGTAAGAAGCAATCAGGGAGACAATCCCCCGGAGCTGTTCCTCTCCAAAACAAGTTTTCTGTCCTGGAGGGTACAGTTGAGGAGGAATCAACTGGAGATGGCCAAAGGGAGCAGGTCTCTGGGGGTGAGCCTGCTGGGAATGCTCAGGTGGGTAGGGGGAATAGGAGATTGGGCCTGGTAATTGGAGACTCCATAGTTAGGGGGACAGATAGGAGAGTAAATAGTAATGAACGGGACTCAGGGCTGGTGTGTTGCCTCCCAGGGGCCGGGGTCCAGGATGTCTCAGAGCGGGTTTTTAAGATTCTTAAGGGAGAGGGGAGTCAGCCCCAAGTCATAGTTCATGTAGGGACACATGATGTAGGTAGGGCAAGGGAAGGGGATATTAAACAGAAATTTATGGAGTTGGGGTGGAAGCTTAGGGCCAAAACAGACAGAGTGGTTATCTCTGGACACTTGCCTGTGCCACGGGATAGTTTAGAGAAGAACAGAGAGAGGGAATGTTTGAACTCGTGGCTGCGGGGATGGTGCAGGGGGGAGGGGTTCAGGTTCTTGAACAATTGGGGCTCATTCTGGGATAGGTGGGACCTCTACAAGAGAGATGGTCTACACCTGAACCAGAGGAGAACCAATATCTTGGGGGGAAAACTTGCAAAGGCTATGCAGGGGGATTTAAACTGATTCAGAGGTGGGGTGGGATCCTGTGTAGTTTGGATGTTAAGAGGGACGAGAATAGGGGGGTCATAGATGAGAACTGTAAAGCACAGCAGCGTACGGGTGGAGTAGGGCATGGTTTGAAATGAGTATACTTTAATGCAAGGAGTATTCGCAATAAGGTGGAGGAACTTGCAGCTTGGACCAGTACCTGGAACTTCGATGTTGTGGCCATTTCAGAGACATGGATAGAGCAGGGACAGGAATGGTTGTTGCAGGTTCCGGTGTTCAAATGCTTCAGTCAGAGTAGAGAAGGAGGTAGAAGGGGGCGAGGAGTGGAATTATTAGTCAAAGACTGTATCACAGTGACAGAAAGGAAGTTTGATGAGGACTTGTCTGTTGAGGTAGTATGGGCTGAGATTAGAAACAGGAGAGGAGAGGTCATTCTGTTGGGAGTCTTTTATAGAACATAGAACATAGAACAATACAGCACAGAACAGGCCCTTCGGCCTTCGATGTTGTGCCGACCAAAATAAAAGCAATGCCCCTCCAAACTAAACCATTCCCTTCTCTTCCATTACAATTAACCCTCTTAAACGCCACCAAACTTGGCGCATCTACAACAGCTGCAGGCAGGGCAATTCCACTCCCTAATCACTCTTTGAGTAAAGAACCTACCTCTGATATCCGTCCTATAACTCATACCCCTTAATTTAAAGCTGTGTCCCCTCGTGCTGCTTTCTCCATCCTAGAAAAAGGCTATCACTGTCCACCCTATCTAAACCTCTAATCATCTTATATGCTTCAATAAGATCCCCTCTTAGCCGCCTCCTTTCTAACGAAAACAACCTCAAATCCTTCAACCTCTCTTCATAGGACCTGCCCTCCATACCAGGCAACATCCTGGTAAACCTCCTCTGTACCCTCTCCAATGCCTCCACATCTTTCTTATAATGTGGGACCAGAACTGCACACAATACTCCAAGTGCGGCCGCACTAGAGTTTTGTACAGTTGCAACATGATGCTGCGGCTCCTAAATTCAATCCCCCTACCAATAAAAGCTAAGACTCCATATGCCTTCTTAACAACTTTATCCACTTGACTGCCTACTTTCAGGGATCTATTGACAAAGATCCCTTATAGAGCTCCTAAAAGTTCTAGAGAGGTAGAGGAAAGGATTGCAAAGTCGATTCTGGACAGGAGTGAAAGTAATAGGGTAATTGTTATGGGGGACTTTATCTTTACTAATATTGATTGGAATAGCTATAGCTCTAGCACGTTAGGTCAGTTTTTGTGCAACGTGAGCAGGAAGGTTTTTTGACTCAGTATGTAGATACGCCAACCCGAGCTGAGGCTACATTGGATTTGGTGCTGGGCAATGAGCCAGACCAGGTGTTAGGCTTGGAAGTTTGAACATTTTGCTGATAGTGACCACAATTCGGTTACGTTCACCTTAGTGATGGATAGGGATAGCCATGAAGCTGGGAGCAGTAGTTATAGCTGGGGGAATGGTAATTATGAGGCCATAAGGAGGGAATTAGGGTGCATCGGTTGGACTAGGAAACTACAGGGACTGGGAACATCTGAAACGTGGAGCTTCTTCAAGGAACAGCTACTGCGAGTTCTTGATAAGTATGTCCCTGTCAGGCAAGGAGGAAATGGTCGAGTAAGGGAACCATGGAGTACTAAAAACGTTAATTTGCTGGTTAAAAGGAAAAAGGAGGCTTATGTCAGGATGAGGCTTGAAGGCTCAGTTAATGCAATGGATAGCTATAGATTAGCCAGGAGGGAGCTAAAGAGTGAGTTGAGGAGAGCTAAAAGGGGACACGAGAAGACTTTGGCTGATAGGATTAAGGAGAATCCTAAAGCTTTCTTTAGATATGTTAAGAATAGAAGATTGGTTAGGGCAAGATTAGGGCCAGTCATAGATAGCAGTGGGAAGTTGTGCGTGGAGCCTGAAGAGATTGGAGAGGCACTGAACAAATATTTCTCTTCGGTATTCACACAGGGAGATGTAAATGTAGTTGGGAGAACACTGGGATAGAGGGTTGCAAACTGGAAAGTATTGAAGTAGATAAGGAGGATGTGCCAGATATTCTTGAGGGTTTGATGTTAGAACATAGAACATTACAGCGCAGAACAGGCCCTACGGCCCTCGATGTTGCGCCGACCAATTAGGAACAAGCTGTGACCCTCTTACCTAAACCATTCCCTTTTCATCCATAAATTTATCTACTAACCTCTTAAACACCACCAAACTTGGCGCATCTACAACTCAGGTAAGGCAAGGCATTCCATACCCTTACCACCTTCTGGATAAAGAACCTACCTCTGACTTCTGTCCTAAAACCACCACCCCTTAATTTAAAGCTATGTCCCCTCGTGCTATGTCCCCTTCTCCATCCTAGGAAAAAGGCTATCACTGTCCACCCTATCTAAACCTCTAATCATCTTATTTGTTTCAATAAGGTCTCCTCTTAGCCGCCTTCTTTCTAACGAAAACAACCTCAAATCCCTCAGCCTCTCTTCATAAGACCTGCGTTCCATACCAGGCAACATCCTGGTAAACCTCCTCTGTACCCTCTCCAATGCCTCCACATTTTTCTTATAATGCGGGGACCTGAACTGTACACAATACTCCAAGTGCGGCCGCATTGGAGTTTTGTACAGTTGCAACATGACGTTGCGGCTCCGAAATTCAATCCCCCTACCAATAAAAGCTAAGACTCCGTATGCCTTCTTAACAACCTTATTGACTTAGATAAGTTCCCTAGGCCGGACGGGATTTACCCTAGGATTCTCTGGGAGGCGAGAGAGGCGATTGCACAGCCTCTGGCTCTGATCTTCAGGTCGTCGTTGGTTACGTGTATAGTGCCGGAAGATTGGAGGATAGCGAATGTGGTCCCATTGTTCAAGAAGGGGAGGAGAAACTTTCTGGGGGATTATAGGCCGGTGAGTCTTTCTTCCGTTGTTGGCAAAGTATTGGAGAGAATTATTAGGGATGGGACTTATAGTTATTTGGAGAGAAATGAATTGATTGGGTATAGTCAGCATGGTTTTGTGAAGGGTAGGTCGTGCCTTACTAACCTTATTGAGTTTTTTGAAAAAGTGACCAAAGAAGTGGATGGGGGTAAGGCAGTTGATGTGGTATATATGGACTTTAGTAAGGCGTTCGATAAGGTGGCCCATGGAAGGCTTCTGTAGAAAATGCAGATGTATGGGATTGAGGGTGATTTAGCTGATTGGATTAGGAATTGGCTAGCAGATAGAAGACAGAGGGTGGTGGTTGATTGAAGATATTCATCGTGGAGTTCGGTTACAAGTGGTGTACCTCAGGGATCTGTTTTGGGGCCCCTGCTGTTTGTAATTTTTATAAATGATCTGGATGAGGGTATTGAAGGATGGATTAGTAAATTTGCAGATGACACCAAAGTTGGAGGAGTGGTAGATAGTGAAGAGGGGTGTTATAGTTTTCAGAGCGACTTGGACAAGTTGCAGAGCTGGGCCGAGAGGTGGCAAATGGAGTTTAGTGTTGAAAAGTGTGAGGTAATTCACTTTGGCAGGATTAACAAATGTGTAGAGTATCGGGCTAATGATAGGAATCTTAATAGAACATAGAACATAGAAAATTACAGCACAGAACATGCCCTTCGGCCTTCGATGTTGCGCCGACCAATATAAAAAGCAATGCCCCTCCAAACTAAAGTCCAAATGGACTTTAGTAAGGCGTTTGATAAGGTGGCCCATGGAAGACTTCTACAGAAAATGCAGATGTGTTGAATAGAGGGTGATTTAGCTAATTGGATTAGGAATTGGCTGGCAGATAGAAGACAGAGGGTGGTGGTTGATGGGAGATATTCATCGTGGAGTTAGGTGACGAGTGGTGTGCCTCAGGGGTCTGTTTTGGGGCCCCTGCTGTTTGTAATTTTTATAAATGATCTGGATGAGGGTATTGAGGGATGGATCAGTAAATTTGCAGATGATACTAAAGTTGGTGGTGTGGTAGATAGTGAAGAGGGGTGTTTTAGTTTACAGAGTGACTTGGACAAGTTGCAGAGCTGGGCCGAGAGGTGGCAAATGGAGTTTAATGTGGAAAAGTGTGAGGTAATGCACTTTGGCAGGAACAATAAATGTGTAGAGTATAGGGCTAATGGTAGGGCTCTTAATAGTGTTGAGGAACAGAAGGATCTTGGTGTATGTGTCAATAGATCCCTGAAAGTAGGCAGTCAAGTGGATAAAGTTGTTAAGAAGGCATATGGAGTCTTAGCTTTTATTGGTAGGGGGATTGAATTTAGGAGCCGCAGCATCATGTTGCAACTGTACAAAACTCTAGTGCGGCCGCACTTGGAGTATTGTGTGCAGTTCTGGTCCCCATTATAAGAAAGATGTGGAGGCATTGGAGAGGGTACAGAGGAGGTTTACCAGGATGTTGCCTGGTATGGAGGGCAGGTCCTATGAAGAGAGGTTGAAGGATTTGAGGTTGTTTTCGTTAGAAAGGAGGCGGCTAAGGGGGGATCTTATTGAAGCATATAAGATGATTAGAGGTTTGGATAGGGTGGACAGTGATAGCCTTTTTCCTAGGATGGAGAAAGCTAGCACGAGGGACACAGCTTTAAATTAAGGGGTATGAGTTATAGGACGGATATCAGAGGTAGGTTCTTTACTCAAAGAGTGATTAGGAGTGGAATGCCCTGCCTGCAGCTGTTGTAGATGCGCCAAGTTTGGTGGCGTTTAAGAGGTTAGTTGATAAGTATATGGATGAGAAGGGAATGGTTTAGTTTGGAGGGGCATTGCTTTTTATTTTGGTCGGCACAACATCGAAGGCCGAAGGGCCTGTTCTGTGCTGTATTGTTCTATGTTCTATGTTCTATTTGGTTGGTGGGTGTTGGGGTTGGGTTGGTTTGGGGTTGGTTGGGGGGGGGTTGGGGTTGGTGGTGGTTGGGTGGTTTTTGTGGTGGTGGGGGGGTGGTTGGTGGGGGGTTGTTGGGGGTGGGGTGTTTGGTTTTGTGTTTGGTGGGTGTGGGGTGTTGTTTGGGGTGGTTGGTTGTGTTTGGGGGTGTGTTGTTTTTGTTGTGGTTGGGGTGGGTGTGGTTTTGTGGGGGTGGGGTGTTTGGGTGGGTGTTTTGGTGTGTGGGGGGGGGTTGGGGTTGGGGTTGGGTGTGGTTTTTTGGGGGGGTGTTGGTTGGGTGGTTGTGTGGTTGGTGTGTGGGGGTTTGGGGGTTTGGTTTGGGGTTTGGTTGTTGTGTGTGGTTTTGTGGGGTGTGTTGGTTTTGGTTTGTGTGTGTTGGGGGGGTGGGTGGTGTTGGTTGGGTTTGGGTTGGTTTTGGGGTGGGGTGGGTGGGGTTTGGTTTGTGGTGTGGTTGTGGGGGGGGTGGTTGTGGTGGTTTTTTTGTGGGGTGGTGTGGGTGGGGTTGTTTGGTTGTGTTTTGTTTTTTTGTGGTGGGGTGGGGGTGGGTGGTGTTTGGTGGGGTGTGGTGTTGTGGGTTGGGGGTGTGTTGGTGTGGGTGGTGGGGGGGTGGGTGGTTGGGTTGTGTTGTGGTTTTTGGGTGGGTGTGGTTTGGTGGGTTTGTGTGTGGGGGGGGTTTGGGGTGGGTTGTTTTGGTGTGGGGTGTGGTTGGTTGGTGTTGGTTTTTGGGGTTGGTTGGGTGGGGTTGTGGTTTTGGTTTGTTTGGGTTGTGGGTTTGGTGTTTGGGGGTGGGTTTGGGGTGGGGGTTTGGTGTTGTGGTTGGGGGTGTTTGGGGTTGGGGTGGGTGTTTTGGGGGGTTGGGGGTGTGGGTTTGTGTTGGGGTGTGGGTGGTTGGTTTTGGGTGTGGTGGGGGGGGTTTGGTGGGGGGTGGGGTGTGGGGTTTTTTGGGGTGGTGGTGTGGTGGTGGTGGTGGTGGTGGGGTGTGGGGTTTTTGTTTGGTGGTTTGGTTGGGTTGGGGGTTTGTGGTTTGGTGGGTGGTTTTGTGTGTTGTTGTGGGGGGGTGTTTGTGTGTGTGGTTTGTTTTGTTTTTGTTTTGTTTTGTGTTGGTGGGTGGGGGTGGTTGTTGTTGGTGGGGGGTGGGGGGGTGTTTTGTTGTTGTTTTTGTTTTTTTTTTTGTGTTTGTTGTTTGGGTGGTTTGTTGTTGTTTGTTGTTGTTTTTTTGTGGTTGGTGGTGTTTTTTTTGGGTTGGTTGTGGTTTGGTTTGTTTGTTGTTTGGGTTTTGTGGTTGGGTTGGTGGGTGTGGGGGTGTTTGGTTTTTTTGGGGTGTGTGTTGTGTTGTGTTGTTGTGGTTGTGGGTGGTGTGTTGGTGTGTGTGGTTGGTTGTGGTGTGTTGTGGGGTTTGTTTTTGTTGGTGGGTTTTTGTGTGTGTTTTTGGTGGTTTGGTTTGGTTTTTTGTTTTTGGTTTTTTTGTTTGGGGGGTTGGGGTGGTGGTGGGTGGTGTGGGGTGGGTTGGGGGGTGTTGTGTGTTTTGTTTTGGTTTTGTTTGGTTTTTTTGGTTTTGTGTGGGTGTGGGTTGGTGGGTGGTTTTGTGTGTTTGTTGTGGTGGGGGGTTGTGTGTTGTGTTTGTTTGTTTTGTGGGTTTTTGGTTGGTTTGGTGTGTTGTTTTGGGTTTGGGGTTGTTTTTGTTTTTGAACATAGAACATTACAGCGCAGAACAGGCCCTTCGGCTTTGATTTGGCCGACCAATTAAAAAGCAATGCCCTCCCTAAACCATTCCTTTTCTTCCGTATACTTATCTATTAACCTCTTAAACGCCACCAAACTTGGCGCTCTACAACTGCTGAGGCAGGGCATTCCATCTTTATCACTCTTTGGGTAAAGAACCTACCTCTGATATCCTTCCTATAACCCACCCCTTAATTTTAAAGCTATTCCCTCGTGCTATCTTTCTCCATCCTGGGAAAGGGCTATCACTGTCCCCCTATCTAAACCTTTAATCATCTTATATGTTTCGATAGTCTCCTCTTTAGCGGCCTTCTTGCATCGAAAACAACCTCAAATCCCTCAGCCTCTCTATAAGATCTGCCTTCATACAGGCAATCCTGGTAAATCTCCTCTGTACCCTCTCATGCCTCACATTTTCTTATAATGTGGGGACCAGAACTGTACACAATACTCAGTGCGGCCGCCTAGGTTTTGTACAGTTTGAACATGACGTGTGGCTCCGAATTCATCCCCCTACCAAAAAGCAAGACTCCGTATGCTTCTTAACAATCTTATCGACTTGATTGCCTACTTTCAGGATCTATGCACAATTACACCAAGATCCCTCTGTTCATCAACATATTAAGAATCCTACATTAGCCCTATACTCTACGTATTTTTGATTCCTGCAAAGTGTTACCTCACACTTTTCCGCTTTAAATTCCATTTGCTACCTCTCGGCCAGCTCTGCAATTGTCCAAGTCTCTCTGCAAACTATAACACCCCTCTTCACTATCTACCACTCCTCCACTTTGGTGTCATCCGCAAATTTACTAATCCATCCTTCTACCCATCCAGATCATTTATAAAATTGGGGGTGGGTTTGTTGTGTGTTTTTTGTTTTTGTGTTTTTTGTTTTTTTGTTTTTGGGTGTGGGGGTTGTTTGTGTTTGGTGTTGTTTTTGTTTTTTTTGGTTGTGTTGTTTTTGTGTTTTTTGTTTTTTGTTTTTTTTTTTTTTTTTTTTTTGTTGTGTTTTGTTGGGTTTGTTTTGGTTTTGGGTGTGTTGGGGGGGGGGGGGTGTGGTGTTGTTGGGTTTGTTTTGTTGGGGTGGTGGTTTGGGTGGGGTTGTTTTGTGTGGTTGGTGTGGTTGGTTTTGTGGTGGGTTGGGTGTTTGGTTTTGTGTTTTGTTTTTTGTTGGGTTGTTGTTGGTTTGTGTGTGTTTTTGGTTGTGGTTTTGTTTTGTTTTTGTTGTGGTGGTTGTGTTGGGGTGGTGGTTGGTTGGGGTTTGTTGTGTGGGTGTTGTTTGGGTTGTGGGGGTTTTGGTTGGTTGGTTTGGGTGGTTTTGTGTGTGTGTTGTTTGGTTTGTGTGGTGTTTTTTTTTTTGGGTGGTTTTGGGGGTTTTTGTTTTTGTGTTTTTTTTGTGGTTTTGTGTTGTTGGTTTGTTGTGGTGTGTTGTGTGTGGTTTTGTTGGTTTTGTGTGGGGTTTGGTTGGTTTTTGGGGGTTGTTGTTGGTTGTTTTGTTTGTTGTGTTTTGTGTTTTGTTGTGTGGTGGGTGGGGTGGGTGGGGTGGTGGGGGTGGGGGGGTGTGGGGGGTGTTTGGTGTGTTTGTTTTTTTGTTTTTTTGTTTTTTTGTTTTTGGTGGGTTTTGTGTTGTTTTTTTGTTTTGTTTTTGTTTTGGTGGGGGGGGGGTGTTTGTTTTGGGGTTGGGGTGGTTTGGTGTTTTTTTTTGGTTTGTTGGTGGGTTGTTGGTGGTTGTGGTTTGTTGTTTTTTTGTTTTGTTTGTGTTGGTTTTTTTTTTTTTTTTGGTGGTTTTTTTGTGGTGTTGTGTTTTTGTTGTGTGGGTGTGGTTGTTTGGTGGTTTTTTGTGGTGTTGGGGGTTTTTTTGGGTTGGTGTGGGGGGGGTGTGTGTGGGTTGGGGTTGTGGGTTTGGTGGGTGGTTGTGTGTTGGGGGTGTGTTGTGTTTTTTGTGGTGGGGGGTGGGTGTGGTTTGGTGGGGTGGGGGGTTGGGTGGGTGTTTTGTTGTTGGGGGGGGTTGGGGGGTTGGGGTGTGGTGTGGTTGTTTTGGGGGGGTGTGGTTGGGGTGGTTGTTGTGGTTGTGTGTGGGGTTTGGGGTGTTTGTTTGGGGTTTGGTGTTGTGTGTGTTTTGTGGGGGTGTTGGGTTGGTTTTTGTGTGTGGGGGGGGTGGGTTGTTGGTTTGTTGGTTTGTGGGTTGTGTTTGGGGTGGGGGTGGGTTGGGGTTTGGTGTGGTGTGGTTGGGGGGGGGTGGTTGTGGTGGGTTTGTTTGTGGGGTGGTGTGGGTGGGGGTTGTTGGTTGTGTTTGTTTTTTTGTGGGGTGGGGTGGGGGTGGGTTTGTGTTGGTTGGTGTGGTGTTGTGGTGTTGGGGGTGGGGGGTGGTGGGTGGGGGGGTGGGTGTTGGTTGTGTGTGGTTTTGGGGTTGGGTTTGGGGTTTTTGGGGTGGGTTTGTGTGTTGTGGGGGTTGGTGTGGGTTGGTTTTGTGGTGGGTGGTGGGGTGGTTTGGTTGGGTGGTTTTTGGTGGGGTGTGGTTTGTTTGTGTTGGGTTTGTGGGTTTGGTGTTTGGGGTGTGGGTTTGGGTGGGGGTTTGGTGTGTGGGTGGGGGGGTTTGGTGGTTGGGGGTGGGGTTTTGTGGTTGGGGGTGTGGGTTTTTGTGGGTGTGGGTGGTTGGGGTTTTGGTGTGTTGGGGTTTGTGGGTGTGGGGTGTTGGGTGTTTTTTGGGTGGTGGTGTGGTGGTGTGGGGGTGGGGTGTGGGTTTTTGTTTTGGTGGTTTGGTGGTGGGGGTTTGTGGTTGTGGTTGGTGTGTGTGGGTGTGGGGGGTTGTGTGTGTTGTTTTGTTTTGTTTGGGTTGTTTTTGTGGTTGGTTTGGTTGTTGTTGTTTTGTTGTTTGTTTTTGGTTTTTTTTTGTTTTGTGTTTTGTTGTTTGTGTTTTTGGGTTGTGTGGTGTTGGTTTGTTGTTTTTTGTTGTTTTGTTGTTTTGTGTGTGGGTTGGGTTGGTTTTGTTTTTTTTTTTTTTTTTGGTTTTTGTGGGTTGGGGGTTTTTTTGGTGTTTTTTTGTTTTGTTTGTTTTGTGTTTGTGTGTTTGTGGGTGTTTGGGTTTTTTTTTTTTTTTTGGTGTTTGTTTGTGGGGTGTTTTTTGGTGTTGGGTTTGTTTTTGTTTGTTTTTTTGGGGGTGGTTGTGGGGTTGGGTTTGGTGTTTTTGTTTTTTTGTTTGGGGTGTGTTTTGTTTTGGGGGTTTGGTTTGGGGGGTTTTGTTGTGTTTTTGTTTGTTTGTGGTTTTTTGGTTGGTTTGTTTGGTTTGTTGTTTGTGTGTTTTGTGTGTTTGTTGTGGGTTTTTTTTTGGTTTTTGTGGGGGGTGGTTGGGGTTGGTGTTGGGTTTTGTTTGGGGGTTTGGTGGGGTTGGTTGTTTTTGGTTTGTGTGGGTTTTGTTGTGTGTGTTGTTTTTGTTGTGTTGTTTTTGGTTGGTGTGGGTGTTGTGTGTTTTTTTTTTGTTTTTTTTGGTTTGTTTGGTGTGGTGGTTTTTGGTTTGTTTTTTTTGGTGTTGGTTGTTTTGGGTTGGGGGTTGTGTTTTTTGGGGTTTGGTGGTTGTTTTTGTGTTTGTTTTTTTTTTTTTTTTGTTGTGTGGTGTGTTTTTGTGTTGGGGTTTTGTTGTTTTTGGTTGTTTTTTTTTTTGGTTTTTTTTTTTTTTTTTGTGGGTTGGGTTTTTTTGGGTTTTGTTTGGTTTTTTTTTTTGTTTTTTGTTTTTTTGTTTTGTTTTGTTTTTTTTTTTTTTTTGTGGTTGTTTGGTGGTTGGTTTTTGTTTGGGTTGTGTGTGTGGTTTTGTTTGTTTTTGTGTTTTGTTTGTTTTTGTTGTGTGTTTTTTTTTTTGTTTGTGTGTTTTTTTTGGGGTGGGGTTTTGTTTGTGTTTGGGTGTTGTTGGTTTTGTGTGGTGTGTTTTTGTGTTGTGTGTGTGTGGTTGTTTTTTTGGGTTTGTGTGTTTGGGTTGGTTTTTGTTTTTTTTTGTTTGTTTTTTGTTTTTGTTTTGGGGGTTGTTGGTGTTTGTTTTTTGGTGTGTTTTTTTTTTGGTGTGTTGTGTGTTTTTTGTTTGTTTTGGGTTGTGGGTGTGTGTTGTTGGTTTTGTGGTTGTGTGTGTTTTTTTTTGGTTTGGTGTTGTGGTTTTTTTTGTTTGTTTTGGTTTTTGGGGTTTTGTGTTTTTTTTGTTTGTGTGTGTTTTGGTTTGTTGTTTGGACTTTAGTAAGGCGTTTGATAAGGTGGCCCATGGAAGACTTCTACAGAAAATGCAGATGTGTGGAATAGAGGGTGATTTAGCTAATTGGATTAGGAATTGGCTGGCAGATAGAAGACAGAGGGTGGTGGTTGATGGGAGATATTCATCGTGGAGTTCGGTGACGAGTGGTGTGCCTCAGGGGTCTGTTTTGGGGACCCTGCTGTTTGTAATTTTTATAAATGATCTGGATGAGGGTATTGAGGGATGGATCAGTAAATTTGCAGATGATACTAAAGTTGGTGGTGTGGTAGATAGTGAAGAGGGGGGGTTTAGTTTACAGAGTGACTTGGACAAGTTGCAGAGCTGGGCCGAGAGGTGGCAAATGGAGTTTAATGTGGAAAAGTGTGAGGTAATGCACTTTGGCAGGAACAATAAATGTGTAGAGTATAGGGCTAATGGTAGGGCTCTTAATAGTGTTGAGGAACAGAAGGATCTTGGTGTATGTGTCAATAGATCCTGAAAGTAGGCAGTCAAGTGGATAAAGTTGTTAAGAAGGCATATGGAGTCTTAGCTTTTATTGGTAGGGGGATTGAATTTAGGAGCCGCAGCATCATGTTGCAACTGTACAAAACTCTAGTGCGGCGCACTTGGAGTATTGTGTGCAGTTCTGGTCCCCACATTATAAGAAAGATGTGGAGGCATTGGAGAGGGTACAGAGGAGGTTTACCAGGATTTGCCTGGTATGGAGGGCAGGTCCTATGAAGAGAGGTTGAAGGATTTGAGGTTGTTTTCGTTAGAAAGGAGGCGGCTAAGAGGGGATCTTATTGAAGCATATAAGATGATTGAGGTTTAGATAGGGTGGACAGTGATAGCCTTTTTCCTAGGATGGAGAAAGCTAGCACGGGGACACAGTTTAAATTAAGGGGTATGAGTTATAGGACGGATATCAGAGGTAGGTTCTTTACTCAAAGAGTGATTATGGAGTGGAATGCCCTGCCTGCAGCTGTTGTAGATGCGCCAAGTTTGGTGGCGTTTAAGAGGTTAATTGATAGTATATGGAAGAGAGGGAATGGTTTAGTTTGGAGGGGCATTGCTTTTTATTTTGGTCGGCACAACATCGAAGGCCGAAGGCCTGTTCTTTGCTGTATTGTTCTATGTTCTATGTTCTATAACTAAACCATTCCCTTCTCTTCCATATACTTATCAACTAACCTCTTAAACGCCACCAAACTTGGCGCATCTACAACTGCTGCAGGCAGGGCATTCCACTCCCGAACCACCCTTTGGGTAAAGAACCTACCTCTGATATCCGTCCTATAACTATCACCCCTTAATTTAAAGCTGTGTCCCCTCGTGCTAGCTTTCTCCATCCTAGGAAAAAGGCTATCACTGTCCACCCTATCTAAACCTCTAATCATCTTATATGTTTCGATTAGGTCCCCTTTTAGCCGCCTCCTTTCTAATGAAAACAACCTCAAATCCCTCAGCCTCTGTTCATAAGACCTGCCCTCCATACCAGGCAACATCCTGGTAAACCTCCTCTGTACCCTCTCCAATGCCTCCACATTTTTCTTATACTGTGGGGTAAAAGTGTTGATGAACAGAGGGATCTTGGTGTATATGTGCATAGATCCCTGAAAGTTGGCAATCAAGTCGATAAGGTTGTTAAGATGGCATACTGTGTCTTAGCTTTTATTGGTAGGGGGATTGAATTTCGGAGCCGCAACGTCGTGTTGCAACTGTACAAAACTCTAGTGCGGCCGCACTTGGAGTATTGTGTGCAGTTCTGGTCCCCGCATTAGAAGAAAGATGTGGAGGCATTGGAGAGGGTACAGAGAAGGTTTACCAGGATGTTGCCTGGTATGGAAGGCAGGTCTATTGAAGAGAAGCTGAGGGATTTGAGGTTGTTTTTGTTAGAAAGAAGGCGGCTAAGAGGAGACCTGATTGAACCATATAAGATGATTAGAGGTTTAGATAGGGTGGACAGTGAAAGCCTTTTTCCTAGGATGGAGAAAGCTAGCACGAGGGGATAAAGCTTTAAATTAAGGGGTGGTGTTTTCCCACGGATGTCAGAGGTAGGGTCTTTATCCAGAAGGTGGTAAAGGTATGAAATGCCCTGCCTGCGTCAGTTGTAGATGCGCCAAGTTTGGTGGCGTTTAAGAGGTTAGTAGATAAGTTTATGGGCGAAAAGGGAATGGTGTAGGTTAGAGGATCATTGCTTTTTCCTAATTGGTCGGCGCAACGTCCAAGTCCGAAGGGCCTGTTCTGCGCTGTAATGTTCTATGTTCTAAAGAGGTCCCAATGATCTATGAACCTGAATACCTGCCCCCTGCTGCAGTCCTCAGCCATGCATTCATCCTCCACCTCATTTGATTCCTGCTCTCATTCTCCCGAGGCGCAGGCAGCAATCCTGAAATTTCTGCCTTCGCTTTTCTCTCCCTCAGCTTCCTACCCAGTTCTCTATAATCCCTTTTGATGACTGCCTCCCTCTTCCTCCTTATGTCTGCAGTACCTATATGCACCACAACTTCAGGTTCCTCACCCTCCCCTTTCAGAATGTCTGGGAGGCGTCCAGAAACATCCCGGAACCCAGCTCCAGGGAGACAAACCACCATCTGCGACTTTCTCCTGCGTCCACAAAAATGCCTGTCTGAACCAGGGAAAAGATATTGACTATGTGTCAATAGGCATGAAGGCTCAATTAGTGCACTGGAAAGTTATAGATTAGACAGGAGGGAGCTAAAGAGTGAGTTAAGAAGAGCTAAAAGAGGACGTGAGAGAACTTTGGCTGTCAGGATCAAGGAGAATCCTAAAGCTTTCTTTAGATATGTTAAGAATACAAGATTGGTTAGGGCAAGATTAGGGCCAGTCAGAGACAGCAGTGGGAAGTTGTGTGTGGAGCCTGAAGAGATCGGAGAGGCACTGAACAAATATTTCTCTTCGGTATTCACGCAGGGGACGTAAATGTAGTTGTGGATAACACTGGGATACAGGGTTGTCAACTGGAAAGTAGATAAGGAGGAGGTGTTAGATATTCTTGAGGGTTTGAAAATAGGTAAGTTCTGTGGGCCAGACAGGATTTACCCTAGGATTCTCTGGGAGGCAAGAGAGGCGATTGCAGAGCCTCTGGCTCTGATCTTCAGGTCGTCGTTGGTTACAGGTATAGTGCCGAAAGACTGGAGGTTAGCGAATGTTGTCCCATTGTTCAAGAAGGGGAGTAGAGACTTTCCTGGGAATTATAGACAGGTGAGTGTTACTTCTGTTGTGGGCAAAGTATTGGAAAGAATTTTTAGGGATAGGATTTATCGTTATTTAGAGAGAAATGAATTCATTGGGGATAGTCAGCATGGTTTTGTGATGGGCAGGTCGAGCCTCACAAACCTTATTGAGTTTTTTGAAAAGGTGACCAAAGAGGTGGATGGGGGTAAGGTAGTTGACGTGGTATATATGGACTTTAGCAAGGTGTTCGATAAGGTTCCCCATGGAAGGCTTCTGCATAAAATGCAGATGTATGGGATTGAGTGTCATTTAGCTAATTGGATTAGGAATTGGCTAGCGGATAGAAGACAGAGGGTGGTGGTTGATGGGAATTATTCACCATGGAGGTTACAAGTGGTGTACCTCAGGGATCTGTTTTGGGGTGTCTGCTGTTTGTAATTTGTATAAATGATCTGGATGAGGTTATTGAAGGATGAATTAGTAAATTTGTGGATGACACCAAAGTCGGAGGAGTGGTAGATAGTGAAGAGAGGTGTTATAGTTTTCAGAGCGACTTGGACAAGTTGCAGAGCTGGGCCGAGAGGTGGCAAATGGAGTTTAATGCGGAAAAGTGTGCGGTAATTCACTTTGGCAGAAATAACAAATGTATAGAGTATAGGGCTAATGGTAGGACTCTTAATAGTGTTGACGAACAGAGGGATCTAGGTGTATATGTGCATAGATCCCTGAAAGTTGGCAATCAAGTTGATGAGGTTGTTAAGAAGGCATATGGAGTCTTAGCTTTTATTGGTAGGGGGATTGAATTTCTGAGCTGCAACGTCATGTTGCAACTGTACTAAACTCTAGTGCGGCCGCACTTGGAGTATTGTGTACAGTTCTGGTCGCCATGTTATAAGAAAGATGTGGAGTCATTGGAGAGGGTGCAGAGGAGGTTTGCCAGGATGTTGCCTGGTATGGAGGGAAGGTGTTATGAGGAGAGGCTGAGGGATTTGAGGTTGTTTTCATTAGAAAGAAGGCATCTAACAGGAGACCTTATTGAAGCATATAAGATGATCAAAGGATTAGATAGGTTGGACAGTGATAGCCTTTTTCCTCGGATGGAGAAAGCTAGCACGAGGGGACATAGGTTTAAATTAAGGGGTTGTAGTTATAGGATGGATGTCAGAGGGTGGTTCTTTACCCAGAGAGTGGTAAGGGTATGGAATGCCCTGCCTGCTGCAGTTGTAGGTGCGCCAGGTTTTGGGGCGTTTAAGAGGTCAGTGGATAGGTTTATGGATGAAAAGAGAATGGTTTAGGTTAGAATGTCATTGCTTTTTCTTAATTGGTTGGCGCAACATCGAGGCCCGAAGTGCCTGTTCTGCGCTGTAATGTTCTATGTCCTATGTAGCTGATCTGTGCTCCTCATTATAGACCTCTATAAGATCTCTCTTCAGTCTCCTACGCTGCAGAGAAAATAGCCTGTCTATCCAGTTTCTCCTTATAACTCAATCGATCAAATCCCGTAACATCCTAGTAAATCTTTTCTGCACTCTTTCTAGCTTAATAATATCCTTTCTATAATAGGGTGAGCAGAATTGCACACCATATTCCAAGTGTGACCTTGCCAAAGTCTATCCAGCCTCATTTAAAATTCAAACCATCAAGTCCTGGTAGCAAAGAACACAGATTACAGAAAATTATAGCACACGAACAGGCCCTTCACCCCTCCCAACTGCACCGACCGTGCTACCCGACTGTACTAAAACCCTACCCTTCTGGGGATCATATCCCTTTAATCCCATCCTATTCATGTATTTGTCAAGACGTCCCTTAAAAGTCACGATGCTATCTGCTTCTGCTTTTTCCCCTGGCAATGAATTCCAGGCACCTACTACTCTCTGTGCAAAAAATCTACCTCGTACATTTCTTTTCAACCTTGCCGTTTGCACCTTAAACCTGTGCTCCCGAATAATTGACTGTTCCACAGTGGAAGAAAGCTTCTGACCATCCACTCTGTTTATGCCCCTTAAAATGTTGTAGACTCCTATCAGGTCACCCCTCAACCTCCGTTGTTCCAGTGAGAACATCCAAGTAAATCTTTTCTGCATTCTTTCTAGTTTAATAATGTCCTTTCTATAACCAGAACTATACACAGTATTCCAACTGTGACCTTACCAATGTACAACTTCAACAAGACGTTCTAAC
Organism: Sphyrna mokarran; assembly: GCA_024679065.1. NCBI lineage: Eukaryota > Metazoa > Chordata > Chondrichthyes > Carcharhiniformes > Carcharhinidae > Sphyrna > Sphyrna mokarran. The sequence goes on from JAGIQG010000001.1 coordinate 1,391,277, forward strand.
TCCTGTATTCAGTGTTCTGACCAATGAAACCAAGCATGCCGAATGCCTTCTTCACCACTCTGTCCACCTGTGACTCCACTTTCAAGGAGCTGTGAACGTGTACCCCTAGACCTCTTTGTTCTAAAACTCTCCCCAGTGCCTCACCATTAACTAAGTCCTGTCCTGGTTCAGTCTACCAAATTATATCACCTTGCATTTATCTAAATTAAACTCCTTCTGCCATTCTTCAGTCCACTGGTGGATCAAGATTGCATCGCAATTGGAGATAACTTTCTTCACTGTCCACTATGCCACCAATCTTGGTGTCATCTGCAACTTACTAACCATGCCTCCTATATTCTCATCAAAATCATTAATATAAATGGCAAATAATAGCGGATCCAGCACTGATCCCTAAGGCACACCGCTGGTCACAGGCCTTCAGTTTGAAAAATAACCTTCTGCAAGGTTGATGCAACCTTTTGTCATCAAGCCAATTTTGTGTCCAGTCGACTATCTCACCCTGCATCCCATGAGATTTAATCTTTTTCGGCATCTTCATGCGGGAAAATGTCAACGGAGTTGGGGAGAATACGGAGATAGAGGGTTGTAGACTAGACAGGATAGAGAACATAGAACATAGAACAATACAGCACAGAACAGGCCCTTCGGCCTTCGATGTTGTGCCGACCAAAGAGGTACATAAGGAGGAGGTGTTAACTATTCTTGAGAGTATGAAAATAGATAAGTCCCCTGGGCTGGATGGGATTTATCCCAGGTTACTCTGGGAGGCTAGAGAAGAGATTGCATAGCCTTTGGCTTTGATCTTCATGTCGTCGTTGGCTACAGGTGTAGTCATGATGTAGAGATGCCGGCGTTGGACTGGGGTAGTAAGAACTCAGTAAGAATTTAGCAACACCAATTTTATTTATTTGATAGTAAATTTGTGAGCTTTCGACACTGTATGTCACAAAACCATGCTGACTATCCCCAATCAATTCATTTCTCTGTGTCTTTGTCAGGCAAATGCAGTGTTCTGCATTTGCCTTACATTGCCTGACAAAGACACAGAGAAATGAATTGATTGGGGATAGTCAGCATGGTTTTGTGAAGGGTAGGTTGTGCCTTACTAACCTTATTGAGTTTTTTGAAAAAGTGACCAAAGAGGTGGATGGGGGTAAGGGAGTTGATGTGGTATATATGGACTTTAGTAAAGCGTTCGATAAGGTGGCACATGAAAGGCTTCTGCAGAAAATGCAGATGTATGGGATTGAGGGTGATTTCGCTAATTGGATTAGGAATTGGCTAGCTGATAGAAGACAGAGGGTGGTGGTTGATGGAAGTTATTCATCATGGAGTTCGGTTACAAGTGGTGTACCTCAGGGATCTGTTTGGGGGCCCTGCTGTTTGTAATTTTTATATATGATCTGGATGAGGGTATTGAAGGATGGATTAGTAAATTCGCGGATGACACCAAAGTCGGAGGAGTGGTAGATAGTGAAGAGGGGTGTTATTGTTTGCAGAGAGACTTGGACAAGTTGCAGAGCTGGGCCGAGAGGTGGCAAATGGAGTTTAATGTGGAAAAGTGTGAGGTAATTCACTTTGGCAGGATTAACAAATGTGTAGAGTATAGGGCTAATAGTAGGATTCTTAATAGTGTTGATGAACAGAGGGATCTTGGTGTATTTGTGCATAGATCCCTGAAAGTTGGCAATGAAGTCGATAAGGTTGTTAAGAAGGCATACGAAGTCTTAGCTTTTATTGGTAGGGGGATTGAATTTCGGTGCCGCAACGTCATGTTGCAACTGTACAAAACTCTAGTGCGGCTGCACTTGGAGCATTGTGTGCAGTTCTGGTTCCCGCATTATAGGAAAGATGTGGAGGCATTGGAGAGGGTGCAGAGGAGGTTTACCAGGATGTTTCCTGGTATGGAGGGCAGGTCTTATGAAGAGAAGCTGAGGGATTTGAGGTTGTTTTTGTTAGAAAGAAGGTGGCTAAGAGGAGACCTTATTGAAACATATAAGATGATTAGAGGTGTAGATAGGGTGGACAATGATAGCCTTTTTCCTAGGATGGAGAAAGCTAGCACAAGGGGACATCGCTTTAAATTAAGGGGTGGTAGTTATACCACGGATATCAGAGGTAGGTTCTTTACCCAGAGGGTGGTTAGGGTATGGAACGCCCTGCCTGCGTCAGTTGTAGATGCGCCAAGTTTGGTGGCGTTTAAGAGGTTAGTAGATAAGTTTATGGACGAAAAGGGAATGGTTTAGTTTGATGGGTCATGGCTTTTTCCTAATTGGGGGTCGGCGCAACATCGAAGACAAAGGGCCTGTTCTGCGCTGTAATGTTCTATGTTCTATGTTCAGAGTGTCGAAAGCTCACAAATTTACGATCAAATAAATTGGTTGGATTTAAAATTGGTGTTGCTAAATTCTTACTGAGTTCTTACAGGTGTAGTGCCAGAGGACTGGAAGATAGCAAATGTTGTCTTGTTTAAAAAGGGGAGTAGAGACCATCCTGCAAATTATAGACCAATGAGCCTTACATCTGTTGTGGGGAAAGTTTTGGAAAGAATTATAACGGATAGGATTTATAGTCATTTAGAAAGAAATGAATTGATTAGGGATAGTGAGCATGGATTTGTGAAGGGAAGGTCATGCGTCACAAACCTTATTGAGTTTTTTGAAAAAGTGACCAAAGAGGTGGATAAGGGTAAGGCAGTTGATGTGGTGTATATGGATTTTAGTAAAGCGTTTGATAAGGTTCCCCATAGAAGACTACTGCAGAAAATGCAGATGCATGGGATTGAGGGAGATTTAGCTTCTTGGATTTAGGAATTAGCTAGCTGATAGAAGACAGAGCGTGGTGGTTGATGGGATATATTCAACCTGGAGTTTAGTTACAAGTGGTGTACCTCAGGAATCTGTTTTGGGGCCACTTTGTTTGTTATTTTTATAAATGACCAGGATGAGGGTGTAGAGGGATGGGTTAGTAAATTTGCTGACGACACCAAAGTTGGAGGAGTTGTAGACAATGAGGATGGATGTTACAGTTTGCAGAGGGACATAGATAGGTTGCAGAGCTGGGCCAAGAAGTGGCAAATGGAGTTTAATGTGGAAAAGTGTGAGATGATTAACTTTGGTAAGAGAAATATGTGTGCAGAATATAGGGCTAATGGTAGGACTCTTAGCAGTGTAGATGAGCAGAGAGACCTCGGTGTACAGGTGCATAGATCCCTGAGAGTTGGTACTCAAGTTGATAAGGTTGTTAAGAAGGCATACAGATGTGTTAGCATTTATTGGTAGAGGGATTAAATTTCGGAGCCGAGATGTCATGTTACAACTGTACAAAACTCTGATGCAGCCGCACTTGGAGTATTGTGTACAGTTTTGGTTGCCACATTATAGAACATAGAACATAGAACAATACAGCACAGAACAGGCCCTTCGGCCTTCGATGTTGTGCCGACCAAAATAAAAAGCAATGCCCCTCCTAACTAAACCATTCCCTTCTCATCCATATACTTATCAACTAACCTCTTAAACGCCACCAAACTTGGCGCATCTACAACAGCTGCAGGCAGGGCATTCCACTCCCTAATCACTCTTGAGTAAAGAACCTACCTCTGATATCCGTCCTATAACTCATACCCCTTAATTTAAAGCTGTGTCCCCTCGTGCTAGCTTTTTCCATCCTAGGAAAAAGGCTATCACTGTCCACCCTATCCAAACCTCTAATTATCTTATATGCTTCAATAAGATCCCCCCTTAGCCGCCTCCTTTCTAACGAAAACAACCTCAAATCCTTCAACCTCTCTTCATAGGACCTGCCCTCCATACCAGGCAACATCCTAGTAAACCTCCTCTGTACCCTCTCCAATGCCTCCACATCTTTCTTATAATGTGGCGACCAGAACTGCACACAATACTCCAAGTGCGGCCGCACTAGAGTTTTGTACAGCTGCAACATGATGCTGCGGCTCCTAAATTCAATCCCCCTACCAATAAAAGCTAAGACTCCATAAGCCTTCTTAACAACTTTATCCACTTGACTGCCTACTTTCAGGGATCTATTGACACATACACCAAGATCCTTCTGTTCCTCAACACTATTAAGAGCCCTACCATTAGCCCTATACTCTACACATTTATTGTTCCTGCCAAAGTGCATTACCTCACACTTTTCCACATTAAACTCCATTTGCCACCTCTCGGCCCAGCTCTGCAACTTGTCCAAGTCACTCTGTAAACTAAAACACCCCTCTTCACTATCTACCACACCACCAACTTTAGTATCATCTGCAAATTTACTGATCCATCCCTCAATACCCTCATCCAGATCATTTATAAAAATTACAAACAGCAGGGGCCCCAAAACAGACCCCTGAGGCACACCACTCGTCACCGAACTCCACGATGAATATCTCCCATCAACCACCACCCTCTGTCTTCTATCTGCCAGCCAATTTCTAATCCAATTAGCTAAATCACCCTCTATTCCACACATCTGCATTTTCTGTAGAAGTCTTCCATTATAAGAAAGATGTGGAAGCATTGGAAAGGGTGCAGTGGAAGTTTACCAGGATGTTGCATGGTATGTTGCGTGGGAGTAGTTTTTGCTGTTTTTTATTTGAACTAACTTGTAACCGGAAGTCGTCACTAGGAGGCTGCCGGTAGTTGTAGTTTTTAAGCTATATAAGTACTAACCTCTGGGTATCGGCCTCATTGTTCCATTGGAGCAGCACGGAGAGGCAGCGATTTGGGAGAGCGAGAAGTTCGATTGTTAAGTAGTTTTTTAACTTTTCTCTTTGTTTAAAACAGCGAGCGGGAGTAGTTTTTGCCGTTTTTTATTTAAACTAACTTGTAACCGGAAGTCGTCACTAGGAGGCTGCCGGTAGTTGTAGTTTTTCTCTCTGACTCTATAAATTGGTCCAGAGAGGTAACCCGATACTCTACACAGGTAGAGTATCCCACCTCCTCTAACCTAATAATAAAAGTGTGTGAGAAGTTTTTTTTTCTCTCCTGGAAATTAAAGTAACAGTGATGGCAGTGCAGGCAGTACGTTGCACCTCCTGCGGTATGTATGAGGTGAGGGACACCAGTAGTGTTCCTGCTGATTATACCTGCAGGAAGTGTGCACATTTGCAGCTCCTTGAGGATCGTGTTAAGGAGCTGGAGCTGGAATTAGAGGAGCTCAGGGTAATTCGAGAGGTTGAGGAGGATATAGGCAGGAGTAACAAAGAGATTGTAACTCCTATAAGTGATAATTGGGTAACTATTAGGAGGAGGGGTAAGGAGCAATCGGGGAGACAATCCCCTGGGGCTGTTCCCCTCCAAAATAAATTTTCTGTCTTGGAGGCTACAGTTGAGGAAGAATCAACTGGAGCTGACCAAAGGGAGCAGGTCTCTGGGGGTGAGCCTGCTGAGAATGCTCAGGTGGGTGGGGGGAATAAGAGATTAGGCCTAGTTATAGGAGACTCCATAGTTAGAGGGACAGATAGGAGGGTAAATAGTAATAAACAGGACTCAGGGCTGGTGTGTTGCCTCCCAGGGGCTGGGGTCCAGGATGTTGCAGATCGGGTTTTTAAGATTCTTAAGGGTGAGGGGAGTCAGCCCCAAGTCATAGTTCATGTGGGGACACATGATGTAGGTAGGACAAGGGAAGGGGATATTAAACAGAAATTTATGGAGTTAGGGTGGAAGCTTAGGTCCATAACAGGCAGAGTGGTTATCTCTGGACTCTTGCCTGTGCCAAGAGATAGTTTAGAGATGAACAGAGAAAGGGATAGTTTGAACTCATGGCTGCGTGGATGGTGCAGGAGGGAGGGGTTCAGGTTCCTTAACAATTGGGACTCATTCTGGGATAGGTGGGACCTCTTCAAGAGAGATGGTCTACACCTGAACCAGAGGGGGACTAATATCTTGGGGGGAAAATTTGCTAAGGCTATGATGGGGGCTTTAAACTGATTCGGGGGGGGGGTGGGATCCTAAGTAGTTGGGGTGCTGAGAGGGATGAGAGTAAGGGGGTTATAGAAGAGAGTTGTAAAACACAGCGGCGTACGGGTGGGGTGGGGCATGGTTTGAGATGCGTATACTTTAATGCAAGGAGTATTCGCAATAAGGGGGAGGAACTTGCAGCTTGGACCAGTACCTGGAACTTCGATGTTGTGGCCATTTCAGAGACTTGGGTAGAGCAGGGACAGGAATGGATGTTGCAGGTTCCGGGGTACAAATGCTTTAGTCGGAGTAGAGAAGGAGGTAGAAGGGGGGGAGGAGTGGCGTTATTGGTCAAAGACTGTATCACGGTGATAGAAAAGAAGTTTGATGAGGACTTGTCTGTTGAGGTAGTATGGGCTGAGATTAGAAACAGGAGAGGAGAGGTCACCCTGTTGGGAGTCTTTTACAGACCTCCTAATAGTTCTAGAGAGGTTGAGGAAAGGATTGCGAAGTCAATTCTGATTAGGAGTGAAAGTAGTAGGGTAATTGTGATGGGGGACTTTAACTTTGCTAATATTGATTGGAATAGCTATAGCTCTAGCTCGTTAGAGGGGTCAGTTTTCGTACAGAGTGTGCAGGAAGGTTTTTTGACTCAGTATGTAGATAGGCCAACTAGAGGTGAGGCTACATTGGATTTGGTGCTGGGCAATGAGCCAGACCAGGTGTTAGGCTTGGAAGTTAGTGAACATTTTGGTGATAGTGACCACAATTCGGTTACGTTCACCTTAGTGATGGACAGGGATAGGCATGAAGCTGGGGGCAGTAGTTATAGCTGGGGGAAGGGTAATTATGAGGCCATCAGGAGAGAATTAGGGTGCATAGATTGGACTAGGAAACTACAGGGACTGGGAACATCTGGAATGTGGTGCTTATTCAAGGAGCAGCTGCTGCGAGTCCTTGATAAGTATGTCCCTGTCAGGCAGGGAGGAAATGGACGAGTAAGAGAGCCTTGGTGTACGAAAAAAGTTGATTTGCTGGTTAAGAAGAAAAAGGAGGCTTATGTCAGGATGAGGCTTGAAGGCTCAGTTAGTGCAATGGATAGCTATAGATTAGCCAGGAAGGAGGTAAAAAGTGAATTGAGGAGAGCTAAGAGGGGACACGAGAAGATGTTGGCTGATAGGATTAAGGAGAATCCTAAAGCTTTCTTTCGATATGTTAAGAATAGAAGATTGGTTAGGGCAAGATTAGGGCCAGTCATAGACAGCAGTGGGAAGTTGTGCGTGGAGCCTGAAGAGATTGGTGAGGCACTGAATAAATATTTCTCTTCGGTATTCACGCAGAGTGCTGGAAATGTAGCTATGGAGAACACTGAGGTACAGGGTTGCAAATTGGGAAGTATTGTAGTAGATAGGGAGGATGTGTTAGAAATTCTCGAGGGTTTGAAGTTGGATAAGTCCCCTGGGCCGGACGGGATTTACCCTAGGATTCTCTGGGAGGCAAGAGAGGAGATTGCAGAGCCTCTGGCTCTGATCTTCAGGTCCTCGTTGGTTACGGGTGTGGTTCCGGAGGACTGGAGGATAGCGAATGTGGTCCCATTGTTTAAGAAGGGGAAGAGAGACCTTCCTGGGAATTATAGGCCAGTGAGTCTTACTTGAGTGAGGATAGTGAGGAGTGAGGATGGCCAGTGAGGATGGAAAAAGCTAGCACGAGGGGACACAACTTTAAATTAAGGGGTATGAGTTATAGGACGGATATCAGAGGTAGGTTCTTTACTCAAAGAGTGATTAGGGAGTGGAATGCCCTGCCTGCAGCTGTTGTAGATGCGCCAAGTTTGGTGGCGTTTAAGAGGTTAGTTGATAAGTATATGGATGAGAAGGGAATGGTTTAGTTTGGAGGGGCATTGCTTTTTATTTTGGTCGGCACAACATCGAAGGCCGAAGGGCCTGTTCTGTGCTGTATTGTTCTATGTTCTATGTTTA
>JAGIQG010000001.1:1399270-1441963 GCA_024679065.1 Sphyrna mokarran
ATAAGAAAGATGTGGAGGCATTGGAGAGGGTACAGAGGAGGTTTACCAGGATGTTGCCTGGTATGGAGGGCAGGTCCTATGAAGAGAGGTTGAAGGATTTGAGGTTGTTTTCGTTAGAAAGGAGGCGGCTAAGAGGGGATCTTATTGAAGCATATAAGATGATTAGAGGTTTAGATAGGGTGGACAGTGATAGCCTTTTTCCTAGGATGGAGAAAGCTAGCACGAGGGACACAGCTTTAAATTAAGGGGTATGAGTTATAGGACGGATATCAGAGGTAGGTTCTTTACTCAAAGAGTGATTAGGGAGTGGAATGCCCTGCCTGCAGCTGTTGTAGATGCGCCAAGTTTGGTGGCGTTTAAGAGGTTAGTTGATAAGTATATGGAAGAGAAGGGAATGGTTTAGTTACATAGAACATTAGAACATAGAACATTACAGTGCAGAACAGGCCCTTCGGCCTTCGATGTTGCGCCGACCAATTAGGAAAAAGCAATGACCCTCTAACCTAAACCATTCCTTTTTCGTCCATAAACTTATCTACTAACCTTTTAAACGCCACCAAACATGGCGCATCTACAACTGCAGCAGGCACGGCATTCCATACCCTTACCACCCTCTGAGTAAAGAACCTACCTCTGACATCCGTCCTATAACTACCACCCCTTAATTTAAAGCTATGTCCCCTCGAACTAGCTTTCTCCATCCTAGGAAAAAGGCTATCACTGTCCACCCTATCTAAACCTCTAATCATCTTATATATTTCAATAAGGTCTCCTCTTAGCCGCCTTTTTGCTAAAGAAAACAACCTGAAATCCCTCAGCCTCTCTTCATAAGACTTGCCTTCCATACCAGGCAACATCCTGGTATGTAACATGTGGGAGGTCTTGGAGGCTCCTGGTCTCCCAGATGTCCATACCTGTGATCGCTGTGTGGAGCTGCAATCCCTACGGGACCAGGTAAAAGAACTGAAAATGCAGCTTGAGGACCTTCGACTCATTAGGGAGAATGAGGAGATTATTGATAGGAGCTACAGACAAGTAGTCACACCAGGGCAAAGGGGAGAAGGCACATGGGTAACTATTAGGAAGGGGAAACCTCAGGTGATGGAGAGTGCACCGGTGGATGCCCCCCTTCAAAATAAGTACTCTTGCCTGAGTACTACTGTGGGGGACAGCTCATCCAAGGGAGGCAGCAGTGGCCAGCTCCCTGGAGCTGAACACAAACAAAAACCTAAAAAACAGAGCAAAAAGGCAGTGCTTATAGGGGAGTCCCTAGTGAGGGGGGCGGACAGGCGTTTTTGTGGACGCTTACGGGAGTTGCGGATGGTGGTATGTCTCCCTGGAGCTGGGATTCGGGATGTCTCTGGACACGTCCCGGATATCCTGAAAGGGGAGGGTGAGGAACTGGAAGTTGTGGTACATATAGATACTACTGACATAGGCAGGAAGAGGGAAGTGGACATGAAAAGGGATTATAGAGAACTGGGTAGGCAGCTGAGAGAGAGGAAAGTGAAGGTAGTAATCTCAGGATTGCTGCCTGCGGCTCGGGAGAGTGAGAGCAGGAATAGTATGAGGTGGAGGTTGAATACGTGGCTGAGGGACTGGAGCAGGGGGCAAGGATTCCAGTTCCTGGATCATTGGGACCTCTTTAGGGGCAGGTGTGACCTCTACAGCAAAGATGGGTGGCACCTGAATCCCAGGGGGACTAATATCTTGGCGGGAAGACTGGCTAGGGCTACTGGGGGGACTTTAAACTAGAAAGGTTAGGGGGAGGGAATAGTGATGTGGAGACTGGGAGCAAGGAAGTTAGCTCCCAGGTAGGGAAGGACTCTAGGCAGGATGAGAGGCAGGTTAGATGAGTGGGGGAGAAGGGAAATGTCCAGTCTGAGGGACTGAGCTGTGTCTATTTTAATGCCAGGAGTGTAGTAAATGAGGTGGATGAACTTAGGGCGTGGATTGCTGCTTGGGATTGTGATGTGGTGGCCATTACAAAGACTTGGATGTCTCAGGGACAGGACTGGGTACTACAGGTCCCGGGATTCAGATCCTTCAGGAAGGACAGGGAGGGAGGCAAAAGAGGTGGTGGAGTGGCACTGTTGATCAGGGACAGTGTCATGGCTGCAGAGAAGGTGGATACCGAGGAGGGAATGTCTACGGAGTCTCTGTGGGTGGAAGTTAGGAATAGCAAAGGGTCGGTGACGTTGCTGGGTGTATTCTATAGGCTGCCCAATAGTGACAGGGAGGTTGAGGTGCAGATAGGTTGAGGTGCTGTGAGGGGACACAGCTTTAAATTAAGGGGTATGAGTTATAGGACGGATATCAGAGGTAGGTTCTTTACTCAAAGAGTGATTAGGGAGTGGAATGCCCTGCCTGCAGCTGTTGTAGATGCGCCAAGTTTGGTGGCGTTTAAGAGGTTAATTGATAAGTATATGGAAGAGAAGGGATTGGTTTAGTTTGGAGGGGCATTGCTTTTTATTTTGGTCGGCACAACATTGAAGGCCGAAGGGCCTGTTCTGTGCTGTAATGTTCTATGTTCTATATGGAAACAGATACTGGAGAGATGTAGAAATAACAGAGTTGTTGTGATGGGAGACTTCAACTTCCCAAACATCGACTGGAATATCCCAAGGGTAAGGGGTTTGGATGGGGAGGAGTTTGTTAGGTGTGTTCAGGAGGGTTTCCTGACACAGCACGTGGACAAGCCTACAAGAGGAGAGGCTGTACTGGACCTGGTACTAGCTAATGAACCAGGACAGGTGATGGATCTCTCGGTAGGAGAGCATCTTGGGGATGGAGATCATAATTCTATCTCCTTCACCCTTGCATTGGAAAAGGATAGGATCAGGCAGGCTAGGAAGGTGTTTGTCTGGAATAAGGGGAAATATGAAGACATCAGGCAGATGTTGGGGCGAATAAACTGGAAGGAGGTGTTCTTGGGGAAAAGCACAGAAGGAAGGTGGCAGATATTCAAGGAATGCTTGTCTGGAGCTCTGCACGACAACGTTCCGGTGAGACAAGGAGGTTTTGGTAGGACGCGGGAACCGTGGTGCACGAAGGCAGTGGTGAACATAGTCAGGAAGAAAAGAAAGGTGTATAAAAGGTTCAAAGAGCTAGGAGATGTTGGGGATCTAGAGAAGTATATGGCTTATAGAAGAGAGCTTAAAAAGGAAATTAGGAGAGCCAGAAGGGTTCATAGAACATAGAACATAGAACAATACAGCACAGAACATCGGCCTTCGATGTTGTGCCGACCAAAATAAAAAGCAATGCCCCTCCAAACTAAACCATTCCCTTGTCTTCCATATACTTATCAACTAAACATCGACTGAGATGTTCATGAGAAGGCCTTGGCTGGTAGGATTAAGGAGAATCCCAAGGCCTTCTACAAATATGTGAAAAGTAAAAGGATGAGAAGAGAAGGGATAGGACCTATAAAAGGTGAAGGGGGAAAAGTCTGTATGGAACCGGAAGAAATGGCAGAGGTGCTTAATGAGTACTTTGCCTCAGTATTCACAGTGGAAAGTGATCTGGGAGGATGCACTACAAGTTTGCGGCAGACTGAAAAGATTGAGTATGTAGATATTAAGGAAGCGGATGTGTTAGAACTTTTAAATGCTATCAAGATAGACAAGTCTCCGGGACCAGATGGGATGTACCCCAGGTTATTGTGGGAGGTGAGGGATGTCATTGCAGAGCCCCTGGCGATGATCTTTGTGTCGTCGATGCAGACGGGAGAGGTTCCGGAGGATTGGAGGATTGCGGATGCGTTCCCTATTTTCAAGAAAGGGAACAGGGATAGTCCTGGAATTTACCGACTGGTGAGTCTGACCTCAGTGGTTGGTAAGCTGATGGAGAGGCTTCTGAGGGACAAGATTTACGAGCATTTGGAGAAGTTTAGGTTGATTAGAAATAGTCAGCATGATTTTGTAAAAGGCAGGTCGTGCCTTACGAGCTTAATTGAGTTCTTCGAAAATGTGACTGAACACATTGACGAAGGAATAGCAGTGGACGTGGTGTACATGGACTTCAGCAAGGCATTTGACAAGGTCCCACATGCAAGACTCCTTGAGAAGGTGAGAGGCCATGGGATCCAAGGGGCTTTGGCCTTGTGGATCCAGAACTGGCTTGCCTGCAGAAGGCAGAGGGTGGTTGTGGATGGCTCTTTTTCTGCATGGAGGTCGGTCACCAGTGGAGTGCCCCAGGGATCTGTTCTAGGACCCTTGCTGTTTGTCATTTTCATAAATGACCTGGATGAGGAAGTGGAGGGATGGGTGAGTAAGTTCGCCGATGACACGAAGGTCGGTGGTGTTGTGGATGGTCTGGAGGGATGTCAGAAGTTGCAGCATGACATCGACAGGATGCAAGACTGGGCGGAGAAGTGGCAGATGGACTTCAACGCGGATAAATGTGTTGTGGTCCATTTTGGCAGATCCAACGGGATGAATGAGTACACTATCAAAGGTAGGAGTCTTAGCTGTGTGGAAGAGCAGAGGGATCTTGAGGTCCGGGTCCATAAGACTCTCAAATCGGCCTCTCAGGTGGAGGATGTGGTTAAGACAGCTTACTGTGTACTGGCCTTCATTCATCGAGGGATTGAATTCAGGAGTCAGGAGGTAATGCTGCAGCTTTATAGGACCCTTGTCAGACCACACTTGGAGTACTGTGCGCAGTTCTGGTCGCCTCACTATAGGAAGGACGTGGAAGCTATTGAAAGGGTGCAGAGGAGATTTACAAGGATGTTGCCTGGATTGGGAGGCATGCCTTATGAAGACAGGTTGAGGAGCTGGGACTGTTCTCCCTGGAGAGACAAGGTTGAGAGGCGACCTGATAGAGGTTTACAAGATGTTGAGAGGAATAGATAGGGTGGACTCTCAGAGACTATTTCCCAGGGCTGAAATGGTCGCGACGAGGGGCACAGATTTAAGGTGCAGGGAAGCAAGTACAGAGGGATGCTAGGGAAAGTTTTTCACTCAGAGGGTGGTGAGTGAATGGAATCGGCTGCCGTCGGTGGTGGTCGAGGCGAACTCGCTGGGGTCTTTTAAAAGACTTCTGGATGAGTATATGGATCCAATGGGATTGGGGGTTATAGATAGGTCTATGGCTGGGTAGGTTTTGATGTGTTCGCACAACTTGTGGGCCGAAGGGCCTGTTTGTGCTGTAGTGGTCTATGTTCTATGTTTCTATGTTTTAAGACTATCTTGATAGTCACATGACAGACTGGGAATGGAGGGATACAAACGGATTGATCTAGTTGCGACCAATGAGCGGCGCAGTGGAGGGAAGAGCCTGTTTCTGTCTGTATGTTCTTTGTTCTATCCTTCATCCAAATCATTTGTAAGTTCCTCGAAAAACTTGCCCACCACCTTTGGAGACATGAGTCTACCTGATAAAACCATGTTGCTCTTGTTAGTATGTCCCATTTTCTCTCAAGTGCGAATAAATCCGGTCCGAAGAAATCCGCTCCAAAATTTTTCCTCCATGGGTTAAGGCCTCATCCGCTGGTAATTACAGGATTATGTCTTGCTTACCGTTCTAAGCAGGTTCCACCCTTGTGGTCTAACAAGGGCATTACACGCGATGGGTCGTGAGAGGGCTGCTCTTGGATTTTTTTCGAGAGGATCCGTCAGTGCTTCACGTCGTTACGTGTATCGCTTGACCTGGACCATTGATGGGCTAACACGACAGCTAGTGACTATGGCTGTGCTGTGCAGATACATGGATTGTGGCCTGTGTCTGTGGGAGTTTGCTTAATCTCCCCTGTTGAGTGGGTTTTATCCGTGTGCTCCAGTTTCCTCCACATCCCAAAGGTGCGCTCTTAGGCTAATTGGCAAACCAAATTCTCCTAAATTGTCTCAATTTGGTTTTTAAATCCATAGATCTATAAACACGGGACAGGGATTGCGGGTAGAGTGAGAACAATCGGCCGTGGTGTGCGGCGTGGGCCTTGCGCGAAGGGCCTGTTCCAGTGCTGTTTTGTTCTTGGTCTTTGAACAATATTGGCTATTCTCCAATCCTCTGGATCTACCTATAGTCAGTGAGGATAGATAGGGCTATGGCTGGGTAGGTTTTGATGTGTTTCAGCACAACTTGTGGTGCCGAAGGGCCGTTGTGCTGTATGTGTCTATGTCTATGTTCTCTGATACGAAGGTTTCTCTCAAGGTCCTAGGAATTTCGGACCTGTGTCCTCAGTATTCTGGGTATATCCGGGGACTTGTTCTATCTAAACGTTTCTCTAGAAACATAGAACATTACAGCGCAGAACAGGCCCTTCGGCATTTGGTATTTCGCCGACCCAATTAAGAAAAGGCAATGACCCTACCCTAAACCATTCCTTTTCATCCGTAAACTTATCTACTAACCTCTTAAACGCCACCAAACTTGGCGCTCTACAACTGCAGAGGCAGGGCATTCCATACTTTACCACCCTCTGGGTAAAGAACCTACCTCTGACATCCGTCCTATAACTACCACCCCTTAATTTTAAAGCTATTCCCCTCGTGCTAGCTTTCTCCATCCTGTGGAAAAAGCTATCACTGTCCACCCTATCTAAACCTCTAATCATCTTATACGTTTCAATAATTGTCTCCTCTTAACCGCGGCCTTCTTCCATCGAAAACAACCTCAAATCCCTCAGCCTCTCTAATAAGATCTGCCTTCCATACCAGGCAAATCCTGGTAAATCTCCTCTGTACCCTCTCCAATTTTTACCTCCACACTTTCTTATAATCATGGTGGACCAGAACTGTACACAATACTCCAGTGCGGCCGCCTAGGTTTCAAAGTACAGTTGGAACATGACATGCGGCTCCGAATTCATCCCCCTACCAATAAAAGCAAGACTCCGTATGCATTCTTAACAATCTTATCGACTTGATTGCCAACTTTTCAGGATCTATGCACAATTACACCAAGATCCCTCTGTTCATCAACAATATTCAAGTAAGAATTTAGCAACTGAGTTATTACCACCCCATCCACCGCCGGCATCTTTACATCATCAACAATATAACAGTCCTACATTAGCCCTATACCTCTACGTATTTTTGTATTCCTGCAAAGTGACTTACCTCACACTTTTCCGCTTTTTAAACTGCCATTTGCTACCTCTCGGACCAGCTCTGCAAATTTGACCAAGTCTCTCTGCAAACTATAACACCCCTCTTCACTATCTACCACTCCTCCGGACTTTGGTGTCATCCGCAAATTTACTTAATCCATCCGGTTCTACCCATCCAGATCATTTATAAAAATTACAAACAGCAGAGGCCCCAAAACAGATCCCGAGGTACACCACTTAGTAACTGAACTCCACGATGATTTTCCATCAACCACCACCCTGTCTTCTATCAGCTAGCCATTCCTAATCCAATTAGCTAAATCACCCTCAATCCCATACATCTGCATTTTCTGCAGAAGCCTGCCATGGGGGCACCTATCGAACACCTTACTAAAGTCCACCGTATACCCATCGAGTGCCTTACGCCCCATCCACCTCTTTCGTCACTTTTTCAAAAAACTCAATAAGGTTAGTAAGTTCAGACTACCTTTCCACAAAACCATGCTGTCTATCACCAATCAATTGTTTCTTTCAAGTAACTATAAATCCTATCCCTAATAATTCTTCCAATACCTCCTCAATACCACTTACTTTTGATCTCAAAAGCATGTTTTGTACTAAGGGAAATCATTGCTCACTAATAAAAAACTGAGTTTTAAAGAAGGTGACAAAAATGATTGGGGGGGAGGGAGGGTGTGGATGTTGTTCCAAAGGGACTTTAAACAAAGTATATTACAAAGCCTCATGGCAGGCTGGTGCAAAAGATTAAATCACAAGGGATCAGGGAGATCTCGCTATATTGATCAGAAACTGGTTGGCTGTAGCGTTGAAAAGTTTCTGAATGGAAAATGGGTTCACCGGGATCAGTTCTGGATCTTTGCTGTTTTGTAATATATATAAATGACTTGGAAGAAAACAATAAACTGTCTGATTAGCAAGTTTGTGATGACACTAAAGATACTCCTCCCTCCCTCGGTTGTGGCCAAACTTCCCCTCCAACTCAGATTTTAAAGTTTTTGACAACATACTGTGGTGGATTGAATGTCAAACAATGACGAGACAAAGTGAAGAAATGCGTTAGAGAATATGGGGAACTTTGTCATGTCAACGAAATGAAAAAGAGTGTATCGATTTCAGGAAGTATGTAAAGGCGGAACAGCTCCTATCACATCAACAGGTATGAAGTAAAAATGGTTTGAGCAGTCAAGGTTTTCAGTGTCCAGATCACCAACAAAGTGTCATGATCCCCTCATGCCGACATTATAGTGTAAGAAAGCCACAATGCTTTTCTACTTTTTTAGGAAGACTAAGGATATTTGGGCAGGTCAATTACAACTCTCAGCTTTTACAAAATGCACATAAAAAGCATTTTTTCCTTGCTGGTTTTGTACACAGACTTGATTGGTTCTGCTCTACCCAAGACTGCAAGAAACTACAAAAAAAAGTCACGAATTAAGTCCGTCGTCACGCAAACCAGCCTCCCATCCATTGACTCTGGTCCTATACCTCCCACGTAGCTCGGCAAAGCAGTCAAAATAATAAGGACTCACCCACTGGACCTTCTTCTGCGGGGATATGATTACAAAAGTATGCAGATCATGTACCAACCACTCACTAATAGCTATCCCTGTTGCCATCCGAACTTTTGAATGAATTACCTTGATTAAGCTGATGGATAGGGATCGCGGGTAGAGGTGGGGAACATCGGTGCGGGGTCGGCGGCGCGGCTCGTGGGCCGAAGGCCTGTTTGCGTGCTGTTTGTTCTTTTTCGTATTTCTATTGTTTTTTTGCTCTATAATCCTGAGATAGAGGCTTTTGTGTCCTAGTTTTTCACTTGCTTTCTAGCTACCTAAATTCTGCTTTTGGATAAGAGAGGGCAGAAAAGGGGACATCAGTTTCAGTATCTTGGGCACAGTTGGACGCAGTGAGCTATTAGACAAACAGCTGTTCATTTAATATATATGGCAACCATTAATGTTACACAGGTCCAGGAAGCTTAGTTGCAGATAGGCATCATAGATAGGACAATTTAAACAGCTTGATTTCTCCTCTCATGATTCATCCTGTTCCTGCATGTTCAAAGAAACAGAAAAAATATTTTCATTTTCCCTTTTTATAAAATGGTGGCTTATTTCCCAAATCTGTAAGGTGCTTGTGTTCCAATACTCTGCAAATAATGTGCTCAGCAAACCAGAGTAAGTGCAAGTTAACGTTCTACAGAGATAGGTTTCTACAAATATGTGAAAAGTAAACGTATAGAGAGGGAAAACAATATAATCATATAACAAAAAATAATAGGGCCTATAAAAGGTGAATGGGGGGGAAAACGCTGTGTGACATCCGGAAAGTCAAATGGGAGATTGCACTGCAGGTTTGAGACATACGGAAAAGATGAGTATGTGATGTTAGGAAAGAGGATGTGTTAGACCTGTTAAATTCTATCAAGATGACAAGTCGCCGGGACCGGATGGGATGTACCCCAGGTTATCGGTGGAGGTGAGGGAAAGGTTGCAGAGCCCCTGGCGATGATCTTTGCTTCGTCCATGCGAAACGGGAGAGGTTCGGGGAGGATTGGAGGATGTGGATGTGGTTCCGATCTTTAAGAAAGGGAACAGGGATAGTCCACGGAAAATTGCCGACCGGTGAGTCTGACTTCAGTGGTTGTAAGCTGATGGAGAGACTTCTGAGGGATAAGATATATGACATTTGGAGAAGTTTGGACTGATTAGAAATAGTCAGCATGATTTTGTCAAGGGCAGGTCACGCCTTACGAGCCAGTTGAGTTCTTCAAAAATGTGACTGAACACATGACGAAGGAAGAGCGGTGGACGTAATGTACATGGACTTTAGTTAAGGCATTTGATAAGGGTCCCCCATGCATAAGCTTTGGAGAAGTGAAGAGGGCATGGGATCCAATGGGGCTTTGGCCTCGTGGATACAGAAATGGCTTGCCGCAGAGGCAGAGGGTGGTTGTGGATGGGTCTTGTTCTGCATGGAGGTCGGTAACCAGTGGAGTGCCCCAGGGGATCTGTCCTGGATCCCATGCTGTTTGTCATTTTCATAAATGACCTGGAGGATGACGGACGTGGAGGGTAGGGTTTGCTAAGTTACGCCGATTACAAAGGTCAGTGGTGTTGTGGATGTCTGGAGGGATGCAGCAGCGGGACATAGAAAGAATGCAAGCAAGCTGGGGCGGAAAAGTGGCAGATAGACTTCAACGCAGATAAATGTGTAGTGGCCATTTTGGCAGGAATAATGGGATATTGAAGGAGTACATTTATAAGGGGTAGGAGTCTTAGCTGTGTTGTAGAGCAGCAGGATCTCAGGTGTCCGGGTCCATAGGATTCTTACGTCGGCCTCGCAGGAAATGGTCAAGAAGGCGTACGGTTACTGGCCTCATAAACGGGAATAGAGTTTTTCGAGTCAGGAGGTAAGATGCAGCTCTATAAGACTCTTGTCAGACCCACTTGGAGTATTGTGCGCAGTTCTGGTCGCCTCACTATAGGAAGGATGTAGAGGCTATTGAGAAGTGCAGAGGGATTTACAAGGATGCTGCTGGGATGGGAGGCAGGCCTTATGAAGATAGGTTGAGGGAGCTGGGGACTTTCTCACGTAGGTTGAAGGGCGACCTGATAGAGGTTTATAAAAATGTCGAGAGAAATAGATAGGGTGGACTCTCAGAGGGTATTTCCCGAGCTGAATGATCACTACGAGGACACAGATTTAAGATGCAGGTAAGCAAATACAGAGGAGATGTTAGGGTAGTTTTTCACTCAGAGGTGGTGAGTGAATGGAATCGGCTGCCATCGGAGGAGTAGAGGCGAACTCGCTGGGTCTTTTAAAAGATTTCTGGATGAGTATATGGAAACAATGGATAGGGGGTTATAGATAGGTCTGTGGATTGGTAGATGTGATCGGCGCAACTCAGTGGCGAAGGCCGTTGTGATGTGTTGTTCTATGTTATATGTTCCTAAAAGCAGGTTGTTTTTGTCACAGAGTCATAAGGTTTAAGCCCGACTTGTCCATGTCCTCCAGTTTTAGCATTAAGCTAATCTCAGATTACCACATTTGGCCAATCCCTCTATACCATTTTACCATGTAACTATCTAAAGCTGTTTTAAAAGACAAAATTGTATCTGCCTGTACTACTCATCTCGGCAGCTTGTGTGGACCCATCAGCACCTCTGGACAATTTGTATGTCCCCCCATACCTTAACCTATGCACTCTAGTTTTAGACTCCCTGCTTTTAGAACATAGAACATAGAACAATACAGCACAAACAGGCCCTTCGGCCCACAAGTTGCGCCATCACATCTACCAATCCACAGACCTATCTATAACCCCCTATCCTATTCTTTTCCATATACTCATCCAGAAGTCTTTTAAAAGTGACGGCCTCAACAACCTCCGACGGCAGCGTTCCATTCACTCACCACCCTCTGAGTGAAAAACCTACCCCTAACATCTCCTTTGTATTTGCTTCCCTGCACCTTAAATCTGTGTCCTCTCGTAGTGACCATTTCAGCTCGGGAAATAGTCTCTGAGAGTCCACCCTATCTATTCCTCTCAACATTTTATAAACCTCTATCAGGTCGCCTCTCAACCTACGTCTCTCAGTGAGAAGAGTCCCAGCTCCCTCAACCTACTTCATAAGGCCTGCCTCCCAATCCAGGCAGCATCCTTGTAAATCTCCTCTGCACCTCTCAATAGCCTCCACATCCTTCCTATAATGAGGCGAACAGAAACTGCGCACAATACTCCAAGTGGGGTCTGACAAGAGTCTATAGAGCTGCATCATTACCTCCTGACTCCTAAACTCTATTCCTCGATTAATGAAGGCCAGTACACGTACGCCTTCTTGACCACTTCCTCCACCTGCGAGGCCGATTTAAGAGTCCTATGGACCCGGACCCCGAGATCCTTCTGCTCTACAACACAGCTAAGACTCCTACCCCTTATGTTTGTACTCCTGCCAAAATGGACCACTACACATTTATCTGCGTTGAAGTCCATCTGCCACTTCTCCGCCCAGTCTTGCATCCTGTCTATGTCCCGCTGCAACTTTTGACATCCCCAGACCATCCACAACACCACCGACCTTTGTATCGTCGGCGAACTTACTAACCCATCCCTCCACTTCCTCATCAGGTCATTTATGAAAATGACAAACAGCAGGGGTCCCAGAACAGATCCCTGGGGCACTCCACTGGTACCGACCTCCATGCAGAACAAGACCCATCCTCTCTGCCTTCTGCAGGCAAGCCAGTTCTGGATCCACGAGGCCAAAGCCCCTTGGATCCCATGCCCTCTCACCTTCTCCAGAAGTCTTGCATGTGGGACCTTATCAAATGCCTTGCTAAAGTCCACGTACACCACGTCCACTGCTCTTCCTTCGTCAATGTGTTCAGTCACATTTTCGAAGAACTCAACTAGGCTCGTAAGGCACGACCTGCCCTTGACAAAACCATGCTGACTATTTCTAATCAACCAAACTTCTCCAAATGTTCATAATCTTATCCCTCAGAAGCCTCTCCATCAGCTTACAACCACTGAAGTCAGACTCACCGGTCGGTAATTTCCTGGACTATCCCTGTTCCCTTTCTTAAAATAGGACCACATCCGCAATCCTCCGGAACCTCTCCCGTTTCCATGGACGCAAAAATCATCGCCAGGGGCTCTGCAATGACTTCCCTCACCTCCCACATAACCTGGGGTACATCCCATCCGGTCCCGAAGACTTGTCTATCTTGATAGAATTTAACAGTCTAACACATCCTCTTCCTAACATCTACATACTCAATCTTTTCCGTATGCTGCAAACTGCAGTGCAATCCCCAGTTCACTTTCCACCGTGAATACTGAGGCAAAGTACTCATTAAGCACCTCTGCATTTCTTCCGGTTCCACACAGACTTTTCCCCCTTCACCTTTTATAGGTCCTATCCCTCTCCTTTTACTTTTCACATATTTGTAGAAGGCCTTGGGATTCTCCTTAATCCTACCGCAAGGCCTTCTCATGACCCCTTCTGGCTCTCCTAATTTCCTTTTTAAGTCTCTTCTATAAGCCTTATACTTCTCTAGATCCCAACATCTCCTAGCTCTTTGAACCTTTTATACCTTTTTTTTCTTCCTGACTAGGTTCACCACAGTCTTCGGCACCATGGTTCCCGCGTCCTACCAAACCTCCTTGTCTCTCCGGAACGTTGTCGTGCAATGCTCCAGACAAGCATTCCTTGAATATCTGCCACCTTCCTTCTGTGCTTTTCCCCAAGAACACCTCCTTCCAGTTTATTCGCCCAACATCTGCCTGATGTCTTCATATTTCCCCTTATTCCAGACAAACACCTTCCTAGCCTGCCTGATCCTATCCTTTTCCAATGCAAGGGTGAAGGAGATAAAATTATGATCTCCATCCCCAAGATGCTCTCCTACCGAGAGATCCGTCACCTGTCCTGGTTCATTAGCTAGTACCAGGTCCAGTACAGCTTCTCCTCTCGTAGCTTGTCCACGTGCTGTGTCAGGAAACCCTCCTGAACACACCTAACAAACTCCCCCCATCCAAACCCCTTACCCTTGGGATATTCCAGTCGATGTTTGGGAAATTGAAGTCTCCCATCACAACAACTCTGTTATTTCTACATCTCTCCAGTATCTGTTTCCCTATCTGCACCTCAACTTCCCTTGTCACTATTGGGCGGCCTATAGAATACATCCAGCAACGTCACCGACCCTTTGCTATTCCTAACTTCCACCCACAGAGACTCCGTAGACATTCCCTCCTCTATCCCACCTTCTCTGCAGCCATGACACTGTCCCTGATCAACAGTGCCACTCACCACCTCTTTTGCCTCCCTCCCTGTCCTTCCTGAAGGATCTGAATCCCGGGACCTGTAGTACCCAGTCCTGTCCCTGAGACATCAAACTCTCTGTAAGGCCACCACATCACACTCCCAAGCACAATCCACGCCCTAAGTGCATCCACCTTATTTACTACACTCCTGGCATTAAAATAGACACAGCTCAGTCCCTCAGACTGGACATTTCCCTTCTCCTCCACTCGTCTAACCTGCCTCTCATACCTAGAGTCCTTCCCTACCTGGGAGCTAACTCCTTGCTCCCGTCCCACATATTCCCCCCCCAACTTTCTAGTTTAAAGTCCCCCAGTAGCCCTAGCTATCTACCTGCCAAGATATTAGTCCCCCTAGACCTTTAGGACTTTAGTAAGGCTTTTTATAAGGTGGCCCTTGGAAGACTTCTGCAGAAAATGCAGATGTGTGGGATAGAGGGTGATTTAGCTAATTGGATTAGAAATTGGCTGGCAGATAGAAGACAGAGGGTGGTGGTTGATGGGAGATATTCATCGTGGAGTTCGGTGACGAGTGGTGTGCCTCAGGGGTCTGTTTTGGGGCCCCTGCTGTTTGTAATTTTTATAATGATCTGGATGAGGGTATTGAGGGATGGATCAGTAAATTTGCAGATGATACTAAAGTTGGTGGTGTGGTAGATAGTGAAGAGGGGTGTTTTAGTTTACAGAGTGACTTGGACAAGTTGCAGAGCTGGGCCGAGAGGTGGCAAATGGAGTTTAATGTGGAAAAGTGTGAGGTAATGCACTTTGGCAGGAACAATAAATGTGTAGAGTATAGGGCTAATGGTAGGGCTCTTATAGTGTTGAGGAACAGAAGGATCTTGGTGTATGTGTCAATAGATCCCTGAAAGTAGGCAGTCAAGTGGATAAAGTTGTTAAGAAGGCTTATGGAGTCTTAGCTTTTATTGGTAGGGGGATTGAATTTAGGAGCCGCAGCATCATGTTGCAGCTGTACAAAACTCTAGTGCGGCCGCACTTGGAGTATTGTGTGCATTCTGGTCGCCACATTATAAGAAAGATGTGGAGGCATTGGAGAGGGTACAGAGGAGGTTTACTAGGATGTTGCCTGGTATGGAGGGCAGGTCCTATGAAGAGAGGTTGAAGGATTTGAGGTTTGTTTTCGTTAGAAAGGAGGCGGCTAAGAGGGGATCTTATGAAGCATATAAGATGATTAGAGGTTTAGATAGGGTGGACAGTGATAGCCTTTTTCCTAGGATGGAGAAAGCTAGCACGAGGGGACACAGCTTTAAATTAAGGGGTATGAGTAATAGGATGGATATCAGAGGTAGGTTCTTTACTCAAAGAGTGATTAGGGAGTGGAATGCCCTGCCTGCAGCTGTTGTAGATGCGCCAAGTTGGTGGCGTTTAAGAGGTTAGTGATAAGTATATGGATGAGAAGGGATGGTTAGTTAGGAGGGCATTGCTTTTATTTTGGTCGGCACAACATCGAAGGCCGAAGGCCTGTTCTGTGCTGTATGTTCTATGTTCTATGTTCTATGTGCTGTGCGCAGTTCTGGTCGCCTCACTATAGGAAGGACGTGGAAGCTATTGAAAGGGTGCAGAGGAGATTTACAAGGATGTTGCCTGGATTGGGAGGCATGCCTTATGAAGACAGGTTGAGGGAGCTGGGACTGTTCTCCCTGGAGAGACGAAGGTTGAGAGGCGACCTGATAGAGGTTTACAAGATGTTGAGAGGAATAGATAGGGTGGACTCTCAGAGACTATTTCCCAGGGCTGAAATGGTCGCGACGAGAGGGCACAGATTTAAGGTGCAGGGAAGCAAGTACAGAGCGGATGCTAGGGGAAAGTTTTTCACTCAGAGGGTGGTGAGTGAATGGAATCTGCTGCCGTCGGTGGTGGTCGAGGCAAACTCGCTGGGGTCTTTTAAAAGACTTCCGGATGAGTATATGGGATCCAATGGGATTGGGGGTTATAGATAGGTCTATGGCTGGGTAGGTTTTGATGTGTTCGGCACAACCTGTGGGCCGAAGGGCTTGTTTGTGCTGTAGTGTTCTATGTTCTATGTTCAATTCTTGAAGTGCGGCCGCACTAGGGTTTTGTACAGTTGCAACATGACATTGCGGCTCCGAAATTCAATCCCCCTACCAATAAAAGCTAAGACTCCATATGCCTTCTTAACATCCCCCTTTCAGGTTGTCCGGGACGCGTCCAGAGACATCCCGATTCCCAGCTCCAGGGAGACATACCACTATCCGCGACTCCCGTCTGCGTCCACAAAAACGCCTGTCACTAGGGAGTCCCCTATAACCACTGCCTTTTTGCTCTGTTTTTTAGGTTTTTGTTTTTGTTCAGCTCCAGGGAGCTGGCCACCGCTGCCTCCCTTGGATGAGCTGTCCCCCACAGTAGTACTCAGGCATGAGTACTTATTTTGATTGGGACATCCACCGGTGTACTCTCCATCACCTGAGGTTTCCCCTTCCTAATAGTTACCCATGTGCCTTCTTCCCTTTGCCCTGGTGTGACTACTTGTCTGTAGCTCCTATCAATAATCTCCTCATTCTCCCTAATGAGTCGAAGGTCCTCAAGCTGCATTTTCAGTTCTTTTACCTGGTCCTGTAGGGATTGCAGCTCCACACAGCGATCAGAGGTATGGACATCTGGGAGACCAGGAGCCTCCACGACCTCCCACATGTTACACTGGCAACAACATGCTGGCCTCACTCCCATGCTTGCCCCTTTTTAGTAACCCAGAGAAAAAAAAAAGTAAGAAAGATTAAAACTTACCTTGCCTCCCCAATACTCCAAGTGCAGCCGCACTAGAGTTTTGTACAGTTGCAACATGACGTTAGATAGGGTGGATAGTGAGAACCTTTTTCCTCGGATGGAGATGGATGACATGTGGGGACATAGGTTTAAATTAAGGGGTGGTAGTTAAAGGACAGATGTTAGAGGTGAGTTCTTTACTCAGGGGCTAGTAAGGGCATGGAATGCCCTGCCTGCAGCAGTTGTGGACTTGTCAAATTTACGAGCGTTCAAATGGTCAGTGGATAGGTATATGGATAGCATTGGAATAGTTTAGGTTACAGGGTCATAATATTGGTTCCATTGGTCGGTGCAACATCGAGGGCCGAAGGGCCTGTACTGTGCTGTAATGTTCTTTGTTCTTTGTTCTATGTTCTATACAGCAACCTACTATGCGGGTCTTGCTGAAGTCCGTGTAGACAACGTGGATTGCACTGCCCTCACCTACCTTCTTTGAAATGTGGAGAGGGGTTTTGCAACGTCTATCCATTTTTGTATGTACCTATTACCGGGGATAAATGAAGAGGGTTCAGCGAAAGACCATGGTAAAAATAAAGCTTATGGTTTTATTTGAGTTCTGATTCCATATTTAAAGTTTAAAGGAGGGTCTTTTTTTCCTCCCAGAGGTAGGCTGGTTGCCTGTTGCTGGGTAATCAATCTTGCAGATTCAACTGCTATGAGAGCAGAAGGCAAAGTTGAATTATGCCTGAAACCTAATTTCCCAACTCCAATTTTCCAGCAGTTCGCTGTGTAGATGAGAGCCAGGCAATTGAGCCTGGATAGAGATCTTTCTGCTTTACTTTTTATTGGTAACAGACTGCTGTCTAGCGTCACTTTCTCTTCTGGATCAAGCAATAAATGGAACATAGAACATTACAGCGCAGTACAGGCCCTTCGGCCCTCGATGTTGCGCCGGCCAATGGACCCTCTAACCTAAACTATTCCAATATCATCTATATGCCTATCCACCAACCATTTGAATGCCCCCAAAGTAGGCGAGTCCACAACTGCTGCAGGTAGAGCATTCCATGCCCTCACCACCCTCTGTGTGAAGAACCTGCCTCTGACATCCGTCCTATAACTACCACCTCTTAATTTAAAGTTATGTCCCCTCGTGTTGGTCATCACCATCCGAGGAAAAAGGCTCTCACTATCCACCCTATCCAATCCCTTGATCATCTTATACGCCTCAATTAGGTCACCGCGTAACCTTCTTCTCTCTAATGAAAATAACCTCAGGTCCCTCAGCCTTTCCTCATAAGGCCTTCCCACCATACCAGGCAACATCCTGGTAAACCTCCTCTGCACCCTTTCCAATGCTTCCACATCTTTCTTATAATGCGGCGACCAGAACTGTACGCAATACTCCAAGTGCGGCCGCACCAGAGTTTTGTACAGTTGTAACATAACCTCACGGCTCCTAAATTCAATCCCTCTACCAATAAAAGCTAACACACCGTACGCCTTCTTAACAACTTTATCAACCTGGGTGCCAACTTTCAAAGAGCTATGTACTTGTACCCCAAGATCCCTCTGCTCAACAACGCTATTAAGGGTCCTTCCATTAGCCCTACATTTCATATGCCTGTTATTCCTACCAAAGTGAATCACCTCACACTTATCTGTATTGAATTCCATTTGCCACCTCATGGCCCAGCTCTGCAACCTATTTGTCCCTCTGCAAACTGTAACATCCATCCTCGCTGTCTACAACTCCCCCCACTTTGGTATCATCAGCAAATTTACTAATCCAACCCTCTACACCCTCATCTAGGTCATTTATAAAAATGACAAACAGCAGTGGCCCTAAAACAGATCCTTGAGGTACACCACTTGTAACTGCACTCCAGGTTGAAAATTTCCCATCAACCACCACCCTCTGTCTTCTATCAGCTAGCCAATTCCTAATCCAAACTGCTAAATCACCTTCAATCCCACGCATCTGCACTTTCTGCAGTAGCCTCCCATGGGGAACCTTATCCAACGCTTTGCTAAAATCCATATACACTACATCAACTGCCTTACCCTTATCTACCTCTTTGGTCACCTCCTCAGAAAACTCAATAAGGTTTGTGAGGCACGACCTACCCTTCACAAAACCGTGCTGACTATCCCTAATCAACTTATTTCTCTCTAAATGCTTATAAATCCTACCCCTTATAATTCTTTCCAAGACTTTGCCCACAACAGAAGTCAGGCTCACCGGTCTATAATTTCCAGGATGGTCCCTACTCCCCTTTTTGAACAAAGGGACAACATTTGCCATCCTCCAGTCTTCCGGCACTATACGTGGGTTCAAGCCTGGTTCAAGCCCACAGGCAATATTACAAGTTCTAGGTTGTAGGGTATGTGACATACCTACCACCACTTCAGCTAAATGTTTGACAAAGGATATATTTCCCAGGGCTGGAATCTTGACGTGTATAATTGGAGTCAGTTTGTTCATTTTGGGGGATGGTGGGGGGCAATCTTATGAGAAAAATCCTCAGTGCGGGATGAATATGGAAATGGGAGAATTTCAATTTTCCTTTTTGGTGAGTTAAAATCTTGTATCTTATGCACTTGATGTATGAAAATATGCTGAAATCCATGACTAGGCTGATTGCACTGGATGTCAGGTGGCAGTAAGGTTGGAAGAGATGAGAAATCGGGCATGAATCTGCTTTCTTAGCTCTGTCGTGATCTTACCAGCTTGCCCTGCCCATCTGCTCATGGGGTACAATGGTAAGATTGAGGTTTTGATTGCCAGAAAACTGACAGAAAAAAGCAGACTGCGCCATTGTGCAAGTACAGGTCTCTGCTTTAAGAGCAGCAGAGACCTGTCACACAGCCACTACCACTATAGCTAGCTTCTGTGACCCAAATTTGGCACATTCCTCCCTCCCGCGACCATGAGGCCCCAAAGCTGATCACGATATTCCACCGCCCCAATCTGGCTGCACCGATTGCCACCCTCATTTTTTCCCACCATCGATTGCTGTGGCAGTGTTTGCAGTGGTCCCTCATCCCCTCACTGATCACAGTGAAGAGAGGCAGTAGTTTCCCCTCACTCCACCCCCAGCAATAGGCCTGGCCCTGCCTCCCTAAGTCCCCACCCCTTTGCACTGCCCACTGCCCGGTGACTAGTATGAGGGTGCCAGGCTGGCACTGACCAACAGGCATCATCGCCTTGCTCTCGACCTCCTGAAGTGGCCTCAGTGGTCTCACGGTTTATTGGCAAACCTGTCATATCTGGACCTTGTTGATGCACAATCCTCACCAGAGAGATTTTTCCCCAGCAAGGCCACACACACACCTGTGAGCCCGGATGATTGAGTCCTGAACTCATTTCAATTAAATTACACTTTAAATAAATTTAAATAATTTATTCAGTCTCGCACTGGAAATGTGCATTAGGCTGATTGCACTGGATGTCAGGTGGCAGTAAGGTTGCAAGAGATGAGAAATCGGGCATGAATCTGCTTTCTTAGCTCTGTTGTGATCTTACCAGCTCGCTCTGCCCATCTGCTTGTGGGGTACAATGGTAAGATTGAGGTTTTGAGGAAGAAACACTTGTATAAACTTTATTAAATAAATGATCATTCTTAAGAGTTGGCGTAACATCAGTATGCGCTTATTTTCCTTTGCCTGATCCAGGACAATCCCAAAGGCTGGCAGATTGAATCAAACAGCATGTCCCATCTGATGTTCGCATGTAAGGTACATCAGCCATGCTTGCAAAACTGAAGGCACACTTGAGTTAAGAGGTCAACAGTGGTCAGACACACCATGCCACAATAAATGACAGATGCGACCAGAATAGATTCCAACGACCCAACCAATCCCGCCTAAACATTGTCTTTTTCACAAGGATTTCCAATCTCCATGTTTGAAGATCTTGCCTTGGAATTTTCTTCAAAAATCACTTCCGCATGGACAACATTGGTAAGGTTCCCATTTCTCATGGTTTCAATCTCACTATCCGAGATTCCTTAGCCCTCGACTTTCAAGTACACTCAAGCTTTACCTTTCAAGCACAATTTCAGATCTTTGGCCACGCCAAATAGAATGTCACTGTTCAGAGAGATACCTTGCCCTGATGGCGTACAGTACAGTGTAACCAACTTTCAGCAGGCAGCCTTCTTGGGTCTCCAGGGCTTTTCTCCTATCCAGTTCACTTAAAGTGCTCCTGCAGCTCTTTCTTCTAACTTGGAGCCTAGTTTTTTTCTCCTTTCATTAAACTGAATGGAATCTATTTCTGTTCCCTATCTTTGAACCTGACCTGGTATTTCCTTTTCGGAACCTCTCCCTGCCCTTCTCCCATGTTTTTCTCCCTGGGACACCTGGTACATAAAGGGTGCTCCGTATCCATCATTTGACCTTGCTTTTCGCTCCGTTCTTTTTTTCTGCACAGGCACACATGGCCAGTTCTTGGCCTGAAGAACATGAAAAGGCAAAACTGCGCATGAGCAGCCTACTGCCAGCCAGTGCATGAAAGGTTAGAGGATTGTCATCAGTTGGAATTCCTGACTTTGGAACTAGAGAAGGTGAGTTAATCACATCTGTTAGTGCAAATCTGATGACCCAGCTGAAGGGTTGTCCATTTATTGAACAAAGTGGCCAGGTAATTATCTCTCTCCCTGATATATTGCAGTGTCTGCAGCTCAGCCCCCAGTTCACTTAACACTGAGCTGAAGCTTCTTGAACTGCAAACGCTTATTACTGATGAAATTAATACTGCTATTAGTATTATGAACTACTAATGAGTTTACTAATTAAGTTTTGTCTATTATATGCTTGTGCTCATTTTCTTAATATTTCAATTAATGTTCTACTCAGACTGATATGAACTCCCTTGCTCAGAGAAGATGATTAGAAAATACTCTTCAGCCAATCACTTTACTGCTTCCCTGTGATTTTACACCGAGGCTTTCTTTTGGAATGTGACTCTGACAATCGGGGCATTGTCACATTCTTGCTGTTTCCTCTCTCACAGCTCTATATGGCTCTTTAAGCCTTTCACTCTGTCTTGCTGTTATATGCTCTGTTTTGCAGTCTTGGCCTCTCCTCTATTGCTGCTTTATGACCTACTCATCTCCTAAAGTCTCGTGCAAGGATATAAAATTTCAGTAGTTCAATGAATATTTATGTAATGCTAAATAGTTTAACGAACTGAGTTGTAAATACAATGCACTATTTGTATACCTTTGTGCTACTTGTATATTGCCTGGATCCACTACATTTGGCCAACAGTTAAGAAGAGCTAAAAGAGGACACGAGAAAACTTTGGCTGATAGGATCAAGGAGAATCCTAAAGCTTTCTTTAGATATGTTAAGAATAGAAGATTGGTTAGGGCAAGATTAGGGCTAAGCAGAGACAGCGATGGGAAGTTGTGCGTGGAGCTTGAAGAGATTGGAGAGGCACTGAACAAATATTTCTCTTCGGTATTCACGCAGGGAGATGTAAATGTAGTTGTGGAGAACACTGGGATACAGGGTTGTAAACTGGATAGTATTGAAGTAGATAAGGAGGAGGTGCTAGATATTCTTGAGGGTTTGAAAATAGATAAGTCCCCTGGGCCAGATGGGATTTACCCTAGGATTCTCTAGAGGCGAGAGAGGCGATTGCAGAGCCTCTGGCTCTGATCTTCAGGTTGTCATTGGTTACAGGTATAGTGCCGAAAGACTGGAGGATAGCGAATGTGGTCCCATTGTTCAAGAGCGGAATAGAGACTTTCCTGGGAATTATAGACCGGTGAGTCTTACTTCTGTTATGGGCAAGGTATTGGAAAGAATTATTAGGGATAGGATTTATAGTTATTTAGAGAGAAATGAATTGATTGGGGATAGTCAGCATGGTTTTGTGAAGGGTAGGTCATGCCTTACTAACCGTATAGAGTGTTTTGAAAAAGTGACGAAAGAGGTGGATGGGTGTAAGGCAGTTGACGTGGTATGTATGGACTTTAGTAAGGCGTTTGATAAGGTTCCCCATGGAAGGCTTCTGCAGAAAATGCAGATGTATGGGATTGAGGGTGATTTAGCTAATTGGATCAGGAATTGGCTAGCTGATAGGCAGGTCATGCCTTATAAGCCTAGTTGAGTTCTTCGAAAATGTGACTGAACACATTGACGAAGGAAGGGCAGTGGACGTAGTGTACATGGACTTTAGTAAGGCGTTTGATAAGGTCCCCCATGCAAGGCTTCTGGAGAAGGTGAGAGGGCACGGGATCCAAGGGGCTTTGGCCTCGTGGATCCAGAACTGGCTTGCCGGCTGAAGGCAGAGAGTGGTTGTGGATGGGTCTTTTTCTGCATGGAGGTCGGTAACCAGTGGAGTGCCCCAGGGATGTGTTCTGGGACCCCTGCAGTTTGTCATTTTCATAAATGACCTGGATGAGGAAGTGGAGGTATGGGTTAGCAAGTTCGCCGACGATAGAAAGATCGGTGGTGTCGTGGATGGTCTGGAGGGATGCCAAAAGTTGCAGCGGGACATAGACAGGATGCAAGACTGGGTGGAGAAGTGGCAGATGGACTTCAACGCAGATAAATGTGTATTGGTCCATTTTGGCAGGAATAATGGGATGAAGGAGTACAATATAAGGGGTAGGAGTCTTAGCTGTGTTGTAGAGCAGAAGGATCTCGGGGGGTCCGGGTCCGTAGGACTCTTAAATTGGCCTCGCAGGTGGAGGAAGTGGTCAAGAAGGCATACGGTGTACTGGCCTGCATTAATCGAGGAATAGAGTTTAGGAGTCAGGAGGTAATGATGCAGCTCTATAAGACTCTTGTCAGACCCCAGTTGGAATATTGTGCGCAGTTCTGGTCGCCTCATTATAGGAAGGATGTAGAGGCTATTGAGAGGGTTCAGAGGAGATTTACAAGGATGCTACCTGGATTGGGAGGCAGGCCTTATGAAGATAGTTTGAGTGAGCTGGGACTCTTCTCACTGGAGAGACGTAGGTTGAGAGGCGACCTGATAGAGGTTTATAAAATGTTGAGAGGAATAGATAGGGTGGACTCTCAGAGACTATTTCCCCGAGGGAAATGGTCAATACGAGAGGACACAGATTTAAGGTGCAGGAAATAACCCCAGGTTATTGTGGGAGGTGAGGGATGTCATTGCAGAGCCCTGGCGATGATCTTTGCGTCGTCGATGGAGACGGGAGGGGTTCCGGAGGATTGGAGGATTGCGGATGTGGTCCCTATTTTCAAGAAAGGGAACAGGGATAGTCCTGGAAATTACCGACCGGTGAGTCTGACCTCAGTGGTTGGTAAGCTGATGGAGAGGCTTCTGAGGGACAAGATTTACGAGCATTTGGAGAAGTTTAGGTTGATTAGAAATAGTCAGCATGGTTTTGTAAAAGGCAGGTCGTGCCTTACGAGCTTAATTGAGTTCTTCGAAAATGTGACTGAACACATTGACGAAGGAAGAGCAGTGGACGTGGTGTACATGGACTTCAGCAAGGCATTTGACAAGGTCCCACATGCAAGACTTCTTGAGAAGGTGAGAGGCCATGGGATCCAAGGGGCTTTGGCCTTGTGGATCCAGAACTGGCTTGCCTGCAGAAGGCAGAGGGTGGTTGTGGATGGCTCTTTTTCTGCATGGAGGTCGGTCACCAGTGGAGTGCCCCAGGGATCTGTTCTAGGACCCTTGCTGTTTGTCATTTTCATAAATGACCTGGATGAGGAAGTGGAAGGATGGGTGAGTAAGTTCGCTGATGACACGAAGGTCGGTGGTGTTGTGGATGGTCTGGAGGGATGTCAGAAGTTGCAGCATGACATCGACAGGATGCAAGACTGGGCGGAGAAGTGGCAGATGGACTTCAACGCGGATAAATGTGTTGTGGTCCATTTTGGCAGATCCAACGGGATGAATGAGCACGCTATCAAAGGTAGGAGTCTTAGCTGTGTGGAAGAGCAGAGGGATCTTGAAGAGGGATCTTGGACCAGAGGGTTTGAAGTTGGATAAGTCCCCTGGGCCGGATGGGATTTACCCTAGGATTCTCTGGGAGGCAAGAGAGGAGATTGCGGAGACTCTGGCTCTGATCTTCAGGTCGTCGTTGGTTACAGGTGTGGTTCCGGAGGACTGGAGGATAGCGAATGTGGTCCCGTTGTTCAAGAAGGGGAAGAGAGACCTTCCAGGGAATTATAGGCCAGTGAGTCTTACTTCTGTTGTGGGCAAAGTATTGGAGAGAATAATTAGGGATAGGATTTATAGTTATTTAGAGAGAAATGAATTGATTGGGGATAGTCAGCATGGTTTTGTGAAGGGTAGGTCGTGCCTTACTAACCTCATTGAGTTTTTTGAAAAAGTGACTAAAGAGGTGGATGGGGGTAAGGCGGTTGATGTGGTATATATGGACTTTAGTAAGGCGTTTGATAAGGTGGCCCATGGAAGACTTCTGCAGAAAATGCAGATGTATGGGATAGAGGGTGATTTAGCTAATTGGGTTAGGAATTGGCTAGCAGATAGAAGACAGAGGGTGGTGGTTGATGGGAGATATTCATCTTGGATTTCGGTGACAAGTGGTGTACCTCAGGGGTCTGTTTTGGGGCCCCTGCTGTTTGTAATTTTTATAAATGATCTGGATGAGGGTATTGAAGGATGGATTAGTAAATTTGCGGATGACACTAAAGTCGGTGGAGTGGTAGATAGTGAAGAGGGGTGTTATAGTTTGCAGAGAGACTTGGACAAGTTGCAGAGCTGGGCCGAGAGGTGGCAAATGGAGTTTAATGTGGAAAAGTGTGAGGTAATGCACTTTGGCAGGAATAATAAATGTGTAGAGTATAGGGCTAATGGTAGGATTCTTAATAGTGTTGATGAACAGAGGATCTTGGTGTATATGTGCATAGATCCCTGAAAGTAGGCAGTCAAGTCGAGAAGGTTGTTAAGAAGGCATATGGAGTCTTAGCTTTTATTGGTAGGGGGATTGAATTTCGGAGCCACAACGTCATGTTGCAACTGTACAAAACTCTAGTGCGGCCGCACTTGGAGTATTGTGTGCAGTTCTGGTCCCCACATTATAAGGAAGATGTGGAGGCATTGGAGAGGGTACAGAGGAGGTTTACCAGGATGTTGCCTGGTATGGAGGGCAGGTCTTATGAGGAGAGGCTGAGGGATTTGAGGTTGTTTTCATTAAAAAGGAGGCGGCTAAGAGGGGACCTAATCGAGACATATAAGATGATTAGAGGTGTAGATAGGGTGGATAGTGATAGCCTTTTTCCTAGGATGGAAAAAGCTAGCACGAGGGGACACAGCTTTAAATTAAGGGTTGATAGTTATAGGATGGATATCAGAGGTAGGTTCTTTACCCAAAGGGTGGTTAGGAAGTGGAATACCCCGCCTGCAGCAGTTGTAGATGCGCCAAGTTTGGTGGCGTTTAAGAGGTTAGTTGATAGGTATATGGAAGAGAAGGGAATGGTTTAGTTTGGAGGGGCATTGCTTTTTATATTGGTCGGCGCAACATCGAAGGCCGAAGGGCCTGTTCTGTGCTGTAATGTTCTATGTTCTCTCTTGGGGTCCGGGTCCATAAGACTCTCAAATCGGCCTCCCAGGTGGAGGATGTGGTTAAGAAAGCTTACGGTGTACTGGCCTTCATTCATCGAGGGATTGAGTTCAGGAGTCAGGAGGTAATGCTGCAGCTTTATAGGACCCTTGTCAGACCACACTTGGAGTACTGTGCGCAGTTCTGGTCGCCTCACTATAGGAAGGACGTGGAAGCTATTGAAAGGGTGCAGAGGAGATTTACAAGGATGTTGCCTGGATTGGGAGGCATGCCTTATGAAGACAGGTTGAGGGAGCTGGGACTGTTCTCCCTGGAGAGACGAAGGTTGAGAGGCGACCTGATAGAGGTTTACAAGATGTTGAGAGGAATAGATAGGGTGGACTCTCAGAGACTATTTCCCAGGGCTGAAATGGTCGCGACGAGAGGGCACAGATTTAAGGTGCAGGGAAGCAAGTACAGAGGGGATGCTAGGGGAAAGTTTTTCATTCAGAGGGTGGTGAGTGAATGGAATCTGCTGCCGTCGGTGGTGGTCGAGGCGAACTCGCTGGGGTCTTTTAAACGACTTCTGGATGAATATATGGGATCCAGTGGGATTGGGGGTTATAGATAGGTCTATGGCTGGGTAGGTTTTTGATGTGTTCGGCACAACATGTGGGCCGAAGGGCCTGTTTGTGCTGTAGTGTTCTATGTTCTATGTTCTATGAAAGCAAATACAAAGGAGATATCAGGGGTAGGTTTTTCACTCAGAGGGTGGTGAGTGAATGGAACCTATTGCCGTTGGAGGTTGTTGAGGCAAACACACTGGGTCTTTTAAGAGATTTCTGGATGAGTATATGGAAAAGAATGGGATAGGGTGTTATAGATAGATCTGTGGATTGGTAGATGTGATTGGCACAACTCGTGGGCCGAAGGGCCTGTTTGTCCTGTATTGTTCTATGTTCTGTGTTCTATGATAGAAGACAGAGGGTGCTGGTTGATGGAAATTATTCATCATGGAGTTCGGTTACAAGTGGTGTACCTCAGGGATCTGTTTTGGGGCCACTGAACATAGAACATCGAGAACATAGAACATTACAGCGCAGTACAGGCCCTTCGGCCTTCGATGTTGCGCCAACCAATTAAAAAAAGCAATGACCCTCTAACCTAAACCATTCCCTTTTCATCCATAAACTTATCTTCTAACCTCTTAAACGCCACCAAACATGGCGCATCTACAACTGCAGCAGGCAGGGCATTCCATACCCTTATCACCCTCTGGGTAAAGAACCTACCACTGACATCCGTCCTATAACTACCACCCCTTAATTTAAAGTTATGTCCCCTCGTGCTAGCTTTCTCTATCCTCGGAAAAAAGCTATCACTGTCCACCCTACCTAAACCTCTAATCATCTTATATGTTTCAATAAGGTCTCCTCTTAGCCGCCTTCTTTCTAACGAAAACAACCTCAAATCTCTCAGCTTCTCTTCATAAGAACCGCCCTCCATACCAGGCAACATCCTGGTAAACCTCTGTACCCTCTCCAATGCCTTCACATCTTTCTTATAATGCGGGGACCAGAACTGTACACAATACTCCAAGTGCAGCCGCACTAGAGTTTTGTACAGTTGCAAAATGACGTTGTGGCTCCAAAATTCAATCCCCCTAACAATAAAAGCTAAGACTCCGTATGGCTAAAAAGCTAAGACTGCTGTTTGTAATTTTTATAAATGATCTGGATGAGCGTATAGAAGAATGGATTACTAAATTTGCGGATGACACCAAAGTCGGAGGAGTGGTAGATAGTGAAGAGGGGTGTTATAGTTTGCAGAGAGACTTGGACAAGTTGCAGAGCTGGGCCGAGAGGTGGCAAATGGAGTTTAATGCAGAAAAGTGTGAGGTAATTCACTTTGGCAGGAATAACAAATGTGTTGAGTATAGGGCTAATGGTAGGACTCTTAATAGTGTTGATGAACAGACGAATCTTCGTGTATATGTGCATAGATCCCTGAAAGTTGGCAATCAAGTCGATAAGGTTGTTAAGAAGGCATATGGAGTCTTGGCTTTTATTTGTAGGGGGATTGAGTTTTGGAGCCGCAATGCCATGTTGCAACTGTACAATTCCTAATCCAATTAGCTAAATCACCCTCAATCCCATACATCTGCATTTTCTGCAGAAGCCTTCCATGGAGCAGCTTATCGAACGCCTTACTAAAGTCCATATATACCACGTCAACTGCCTTACCCCCATCCACCTCTTTGGTCACTTTTTCAAAAAACTCTATAAGTTTAGTAAGGCACGACCTACTCTTCACAAAACCATGCTGACTATCCCCAATCAATTCATTTCTCTCTAAATAACTATAAATCCTATCCCTTATAATTCTCTCCAATACTTTGTGCACAGCAGAAGTAAGACTCACCGGTCTATAATTCCCAGGACAGTCTCTATTCCCCTTCTTGAACAATGGGACCACATTCGCTATCCTCCAGTCTTCCGGCACTATACCTGTAACCCCAACGACGACCTGAAGATCAGAGCCAGAGGCTCTGCAATCGCCTCTCTCGCCTCCCAGAGAATCCTAGGGTAAATCCCGTCGGGCCCAGGGGACTTATCTAACTTCAAACCCTCAAGAATATTTAGCACCTCCTCCTTATCTACTTCAATACTTTCCAGTTTGCAACCCTGTATGCATGTGTTCTCCACAACAAAGAACAAAGAGCAACACGGCACGGGAAGCAGGCCCTTCGGCCCAACGAGCCCATGCCGCTGCCCTAACATCCTAATGACATATCCTTGTCTTTAGGCTATGCCTATTCTTGAAGATTCCCATATAGGGGCCAATATAGGGACAATTTGTTACCCAATCAGCCCAAGAGCACATTTTTGGGATGTGGGAGGAAACCGGAGCACCTGGAGGAAACCCACGCAACCACGGGGAGAACACGCAAACTCCCGCAGTCACAGGCCCAAATCCATGTGTCAGCACAGCAACAGCGATAGTCTCTGAGCTGTCATTTTGCCCATTAGATGGCCCAGTTTAAGCATATACTGACGACGTGAAGCACTAGGCAACTCCTGAAGCAATCTCCAAGAGCAGCTCTCGCACGACATGCCGCATGCATGCCTCTTGTTGGTCAACAAGGTGGAGCAACTACATTTACATCTCCTTGCGTGAATACCGAAGAGAAATATTTGTTCAGTGCCTCTCCAATCTCTTCAGGCTCCACGCACAACTTCCCACTGCTGTCTCTGACTGGCCCTAATCTTGCCCTAACCAATCTTCTATTCTTAACATATCTAAAGAAAGCTTTAGGATTCTCCTTGATCCTATCAGCCAAAGTCTTCTCGTGTCCCCTTTTAGCTCTTCTCAACTCACTCTTTAGCTCCCTCCTGACTAATCTGAACACTGCACTTGCCTGATGAAGACACGGGAGTGTTGAAAGCTCGCTATTTTACTATCAAATAAATCGGTTGGATTAATAATTGGTGTTGCTAAATTCTTACTGAGTTCTTACCACTCCAATCCAACGCCGGCATCTTTACATCATAATCTATAGCTATCCAGTGCACTAACTGAGCCTTCAAGCCTCATCCTGACATAAGCCTCCTTTTTCCTTTTAACCAGCGAATTAACTTTTTTAGTACTCCATGGTTCCCTTACTCGACCATTTCCTCCTTGCCTGACAGGGACATCCTTATCAAGGACTCGCAGTAGCTGCTCCTTGAATAAGCTCCATAGTTCAGATGTTCCTAGTCCCTGTAGTTTCCTCGTCCAATCTATGCATCCTAATTCCCTCCTAATGGCGTCATAATTACCGTTCCCCGAGTTATAACTACTGCCCCCAGGTTCGTGCCTATCCCTATCCATCACTAAGGTGAACGTAACCGAATTGTGATCACTATCACCAAAATGTTCACCAACTTCCTAGTCTCTCACCTGGTCTGGCTCATTGCCCAGCACCAAATCCAATGTAGCCTCACCTCTAGTTGGCCTATCTACATACAGAGTCAAAAAACCTTCCTGCATACTTCGTATAAAAACTGACCCCTCTAACGAGCTAGAGCTATAGCTATTCGAATCAATATTAGTAAAGTTAAAGTCCCCCATAACAATTACCCTCTTGCTTTCACTCCTGGCCAGGATCGACTTTGCAATCCTTTCCTCTACCTCTCTAGAACTTTTAGGAGCTCTATAAAAGACTCCCAACCGGGTGACCTCTCTTCTCCTATTTCTAATCTCAGCCCATACTCCCTCAACAGACAAGTCCTCATCAAACTTCCTTTCTGTCACTGTGATACAGTCTTTGACTAATAATGCCACTCCTCCCCCTCTTCTACCTCCTTCTCTACTCTGACTGAAGCATTTGATCCCCGGAACCTGCAACAACCATTCCTGTCCCTGCTCTATCCATGTCTCTGAAATGGCCACAACATCGAAGTTCCAGGTACTGATCCAAGCTGCAAGTTCCTCCACCTTATTGCGAATACTTCTTGCATTAAAGTATACGCATTTCAAACCATGCCCTACTCCACCCGTACGCTGCTGTGCTTTACAGTTCTCATCTATAACCCCCCTATTCTCGTCCCTCTTAACATCCAAGCTACTCAGGATCCCACCCCCCCCCCCCCGAATCAGTTTAAACCCCCCCTTTAGATAGGGTGGACAGTGATAGCCTTTTTCCTCGGATGGAGAAAGCTAGCACGAGGGGACATAGCTTTAAATTGAGGGGTGGTAGTTATAGGACGGATATCAGAGGTAGGTTCTTTACCCGGAGGGTGGTAAGGGTATGGAATGCCCTGCCTGCTGCAGTTGTAGATGCGCCAAGTTTGGTGGCGTTTAAGAGGTCCATGGATAGGTTTATGGATGAAAAGGGAATGTTTTAGGTTCGAGGGTCATTACTTTTTCTTAATTGATTGGTGCAAACATCAAGGGCCTTAGGGCCTGTTCTGTGCTGTAATGTTCTATGTTCTATGTTCTAATTGCTGCAACAAGTTCACAGCAGACACCAACCTTCAACACCATTATTCCTACAAAACTTATCTCTAAACTCCATGGCCTGAGCCTCGGCTCCTCCCTCTGTGACTGAATCCTGAACTTCCTAACCCACAGACCACGACAGTTAAAGATAGGCAACGTCCTCAACATTGGTGCCCCATAAGGCTGTATTCTCAGCGTCTTACTCTACTCCTTATACACCTATGACTGTGTTGCCAAATTCTCCTCCAACTCAATTTTCAAGTTTGTTGACGACACCACCGTAGTGGGTCGGATTACAAACAATGACAAGACTGAGTACAAGAATGAGATAGAGAATCTGGTGAACTGCTGCAGGACGATAATCTCTCTCTCAATGTCAACAAAACAAAGGAGATAGTTATCAACTTCAGGAAGTCTAGTTGAGAACATGGCCATGACTAGATCAATGGGGATGAAGTAGAAATGGTTAAGAGCTTCAAGCTTTTAGGCATCCAGATCACCAGCAGTCTGTCCTGGTCCCCTCCACGCCAACACAATAGTTAAGAGTGCTAACAAATTCCTCTACTCTCTGAGGAGACTGAGGAAATTTGGTATGTCAGCCACAAGTCTCACCAACTTTTACAGATGCACCAGAGAAAGCATACTTTCTAGTTGTGTCGCAGCTTGGTATGACTTCTCAAAAAACTATAATGGGTCATGAATATATGTACATGATGCAAACCAGCCTCCCATTCATTCACTCTGTCTACACTACTTCAGTAGCGTCAAAGAGAATCCCAATGCTTTTTATCCATATATTAAGAGCAAAAGTATGGCAAGAGAAAGAGTAGGCCCACTTAACAACAACAGAGGGAAGTTATGCATGGAGCCACAGGAAGTGGTGAAATCCTTAATGAGTACTCATTACTTTGGTACATTTCACCACGGAAAAGGAAATGGTGGATATTGAGGTCGATGATAGGTGTGTGAACATTCCAGAGGGTATCAGTATATCAAAGGAGGAAATGATGAGTATCCCAAATTGTATTAAAGTACACAAGCCCCTGGGGCTGGATGAGATCTGTCCCAGGTTACTGCGGGAGGCAAGGGGTGAAATAGCTGGAGACTTAACAGAAATATTTTCACATCATTTTTGTCCACAGGTGAGGTTCGAAAGGACTGGAGGATAGCCAGTGTTGCTCCCTTGTTTAAGAAAGGAAGCAGGGTTAATTCAGCAAACTATAAGCCAGTATGCCTTTAAGAACATGACAGTGATGGCATGGTGGCATAGTGTTAGAAGTGTTGCCTCACAACGACAGGGATCTGGTTCACTTCTGGCCTCGGGATACTGTATGGAGTTTGCACTTTCCCCCATGTCTGTGTTGGTTTCCTCTGGGTGCTCAGGTTTCCTCCCACAGTCCAAAGATATGCAGGTTAAGGGATTAACATGGTATATATGAGGAAATAAGACCTGGGTGGGAACGTGATCAGTGCAGACTCGATGGCTAAATGGCTTCCTTTTGCACTGTAGGGATCCTATGATTCTGAGATTTTTTTAAGCATGGTCACAACCTTGGGTGATGTCATTGCTGGAAGGAGGAAAGAAAATTGTGGGTGGTCAGGTGACTGAAGCTTTTCAGTTTCCAGCTTTGTTTTGGCTGCAGTGTTCCAGCAAGCTGGAAAAGACTCTTTCTTTCTCTGTTTTGCTTTGAAAATTTGACCAAGCTGCTGTAAAGAATCTATGTTTTGTGTTTTGGGGAGCTGATATGACTGGTCTGTGCTTTGTTAGACCTGTGAAAAGATTTTTTTAAATTGTCAATGAGCTTCGGTTTTAATTTTTTTATTCATTTGAGGAGCATAGAAACATAAAAATTAGAAGCAGGACTAGGCCATTTGGCCCTTCGAGCCTGCTCTACCATTCATTTTGATCATGGCTAATCATTGAATTAAATATCTTGATTTCCCCCTTCCCCCCAAATCCTGTGATCCCTTGAGTCGCAAGTGCTATATCTCATTTCTTCTTGAAATCAGACATCGTTTTGGTCTCAACCACTTTCTGTGGTAGTGAATTCCACATATTCACCGCTCTTTGGGTGAAGAAATTTCTCCTCACCTCAGACCCCTTATCCTTAAACTATGACCCCTAGTTCTGGCCTCCCCCAGCAGTGGGAACATTCTTTCTGAATCTACCCTGTCTAATCCTGTAAGAGGTTTATAAGTTTGAATGCGATTCCCTCTCATTTTTCTAAACTCCAGTGAATATAATCCTAACCCACTTAGTTTCTCTTCATATGACAGACCTGCCAACCCAGGAATCAGCCTGGTAAACCTTCACTGTACTCTCTCTATAGCAAGGTCATCCTGCTTCAGATAAGGACACCAAAACTGCACACAATACTCCAGGCGTGGCCTTAACAATGCACCACACAATTGTAGCAAAACATCCCTATACGTATA
The DNA here is from genome assembly GCA_024679065.1 of Sphyrna mokarran. Taxonomy (NCBI): domain Eukaryota; kingdom Metazoa; phylum Chordata; class Chondrichthyes; order Carcharhiniformes; family Carcharhinidae; genus Sphyrna; species Sphyrna mokarran. The sequence continues at coordinate 1,432,827 of JAGIQG010000001.1, forward strand.
CTCAAATTCTGTCATTATGAAGACCAGCATACCATTTACCTTCTTTACTGCCTGCTATATCTGCATGCTTACTTTCAGCGACTGATCCATGAGGACTCCAAAGTCTCGCTGAGTATCCGCCTCTCTCAAATTACAATCATTCAAGTAATGATCTCTGTCTTCCTATTATTGCTACCAAAGTGGATAACCTGACATTTATCCATATTATACTGCATTTGCTATGCACTTGCCCACACATACAGCCTTTCCTAATCACTCTGAAGCATCTCTGCATTCTCCTCACAGCTCACCTTCCCACTCAGATTTGGAGATAATGCATTCAATTCCCTCTTCAAACCATTAATATATAATACACACAGAACACAGAACAGCACAGCACAGTACAGGCCCTTCAGCCCTTGATGTTGTGCCAAGCTATGTCCGAACCAAAGATCAAGTTATCTGATTTCTATCATTCTGGCATGTTCCATGTCCCTATCCAGTAACTGCTTGAAAGTTCCTAAAGTGTTTGAATCCACTATCATGGCATGCAGTGCATTCTGCACCCCAACCACTCTCTGAGCAAAGAATTTACCTTGGATATCCCTCCTATATCTTCGACCATAAACCTTATAGTTATAGAACATAGAAACTATAACATAAACACATCCTTCGGCCCACAAGTTGCACCGATCCCATTAAATCCCACGTACTCGTCCCGAAGTCTTTTAAAAGACTCCAGTGAGTTCATCTCTACCACTACCAACAGCAGCCGATTCCACTCACTCACAACTCTCTGAGTGAAAAACTTAGCCCTAACATCACCTCTGTAGTTGCTGCCCAGCACCTTAAACCTGTGTCCTCTCGTAGCGACCATTTCAACCCTGGGAAATAGCCTCCAAAAAGCCAACTTATCTATTCCTCTCAACATTTTATAAAGCACTATCAGGTCGCCTTTCAACCTTCGTCTCTTCAGGGAGTAGAGACCTAGCTCCCTGAACGTTTCTTCGTAAGTTTGTTAGGTGTGTTCAGGAAGGTTTCCTGACACAGTACGTAGAAAAGCCTACGAGAGGAGAGGCTGTACTTGACCTGGTGCTTGCTAATGAGCCAGGACAGGTGTCGAATCTCTCGGTAGGTGAGCATCTTGGGAATGGAGATCATAATTCTATCTCTTTCACGATAGCAATGGAAAGAGATAGGATCAGGCAGGATAGGAAGGTGTTTGTCTGGAATAAGGGGAAATATGAAAACATTAGGCAGGTAATTGGACGTATAAACTGGAAGGAGGCGTTCTTGGGGAAGAGTACAGAAGGAAAGTGGCGGTTATTCAAGGAATGTTTGTCTGGGGCTCGGCAAGACAACGTTCCGAGGTGACAAGGAGATTTTGGTAGGACACGGGAACCACAGTGCACGAAGGTTGTGGTGAACCTAGTCAGGAAGAAAAGAAAGGTGTATAAAAGGTTCAGAGAGCTAGAAGATCTAGAGGAGTATAAGGTGTGTAGAAGGGAGCTTAAAAAGGAAATTAGGAGAGCCAGAAGGGGTCATGAGAAGGCCTTGGCAGGTAAGATTAAGGAGAATCCCAAGGCCTTCTACAAATACGTGAAAAGTAAAAGGATGAGAAGAGAAGGGATAGGGCCGATAAAAGGTGAAGGGGGAAAAGTCTGTGTGAATACGGAAGCAATGGCAGAGGTGCTTAACGAGTACTTTGCCTCGGTATTCACGGTGGAAAGTGATCTGGGATGTTGTATTGCAGGTTTGAGGCAAACGGAAAAGATTGAGACTTGGACAAGTTGCAGAGCTGGGCCGAGAGGTGGCAAATGGAGTTTAATGTGGAAAAGTGTGAGGTAATTCACTTTGGCAGGAATAACAAATGTGTAGAGTATAGGGTTAATGGTAGAACTCTCAATAGTGTTGATGATCAGAGGGATCTTGGTGTATATGTTAATAGATCCCTGAAAGTTGGCAATCAAGTCGATAAGGTTGTTAAGAAGGCATACGGAGTCTTAGCTTTCATTGGTAGGGGGATTGAATTTCGGAGCCGCAACGTCATGTTGCAACTGTACAAAACTCTAGTGCGGCCGCACTTGGAGTATTGTGTGCAGTTCTGGTCCCCACATTATAAGAAAGATGTGGAGGCATTGGAGAGGTACAGAGGAGGTTTACCAGGATGTTGCCTGGTATGGAGGGCAGGTCTTATGAGGAGAGGCTGAGGGATTTGAGGTTGTTTTTATTAGAAAGAAGGCGGCTAAGAGGAGATGTTATTGAAACGTATAAGATGATTAGAGGTTTAGATAGGGTGGACAGTGATAGCCTTTTTCCTAGGATGGAGAAAGCTAGCACGAGGGGACATAGCTTTAAATTAAGGGGTGGTAGTTATAGGACGGATGTCAGAGGTAGGTTCTTTACCCAGAGGGTGGTAAGGATATGGAATGCCCTGCCTGCAGCAGTTGTGGACTCGCCTACTTTGGGGGCATTCAAATGGTCGGTGGATAGGCATATGGATGATACTGGAATAGTTTAGGTTAGAGGGTCCACTGGCCGGCGCAACATCGAGGGCCGAAGGGCCTATACTGCGCTGTAATGTTCTATGTTCGATGTTCTATGGTTTAGGTTAGAGGGTCATTGCTTTTTCCTAATTGGTCGGCGCAACATCGAAGGCCGAAGGGCCTGTTCTGCGCTGTAATGTTCTATGTTCTATGTAATGTTCTATGTTCTAAGATTGAGTATGTGGATGTTAGGAAAGAGGATGTGTTAGATCTGTTAAATTGTATCAAGATAGACAAGTTGCTGGGACCGGATGGGACGTACCCCAGGTTATAGTGGGAAGTGAGGGAAGTGATTGCAGAGCCCCTGGCGATGATCTTTGCGTCGTCCATGGAAGCGGGAGAGATTCTGGAGGATTGGAGGATTGCAGATGTGGTTCCTCTTTTAAGAAAGGGAACAAGGATAGTCCAGGAAATTACTGACCAGTGAGTCTGACTTCAGTGGTTGGTAAGCTGATGGAGAGGCTTCTGAGGGATAAGATTTATGAACATTTGGAGAAGTTTAGAATGATCAGAAATAGTCAGCATGGTTTTGTCAAGGGCAGGTCGTGCCTTACGAGCCTAGTTGAGTTCTTCGAAAATGTGACTGAACACATTGACGAAGGAAGAGCGGTGGACGTGGTGTACATGGACTTTAGCAAGGCGTTTGATAAGGTCCCCCATGCAAGGCTTCTTGAGAAGGTGAGAGGGCATGGGATCCAAGGGGCTTTGGCCTTGTGGATCCAGAACTGGCTTGCCGGCAGAAGGCAGAGAGTGGTTGTGGATGGGTCTTTTTCTGCATGGTGGTCGGTCACCAGTGGAGTGCCCCAGGGATCTGTTCTAGGACCCTTGCTGTTTGTCATTTTCATAAATGACCTGGATGAGGAAGTGGAGGGATGGGTTAGTAAGTTTGCCGACGATACAAAGCTCGGTGTTGTGGATGGTCTGGAGGGATGTCAAAAGTTGCAACGGGACATCGACAGGATGCAAGACTGGGCGGAGAAGTGGCAGATGGACTTCAACGCGGATAAATGTGTAGTGGTCCATTTTGGCAAGAATAATGGGATGAAGGAGTATAATATCAAGGGTGGGAGTCTTAGCTGTGTTGTAGAGCAGAAGGATCTCGGGGTCCGGGTCCATAGGACTCTTAAATCGGCCTCGCTGGTGGAGGAAGTGGTCAAGAAGGCGTATGGTGTTCTGGCCTTCATTAATCGAGGAATAGAGTTTAGGAGTCAGGAGGTAATGATGCAGCTCTATAAGACCCTTGTCAGACCCCACTTGGAGTACTGTGTGCAGTTCTGGTCACCTCACTATAGGAAGGATGTAGAAGCTATTGAAAGAGTGCAGAGGAGATTTACAAGGATGCTGCCTGGATTGGGAGGCATGCCTTATGAAGATAGGTTGAGGAAGTTGTGACTTAAGGGGTGGTAGTTATAGGATGGATGTCAGAGGTAGGTTCTTCACCCAGAGGGTGGTAAGGGTATGGAATGCCCTGCCGGCTGCAGTTGTAGATGCGCCAAGTTTGGTGGCGTTTAAGAGGTTAGTAGATAAATTTATGGATGAAAAGGGTTAGTTTGCTTTTTCTTAATTGGTTGGCGCAACATCAAAGGCTGAAGGGCCTGTTCTGCGCTGTAATGTTCCATGTTGTATGTTCTTCTCCCTGGAGAGACGTAGGTTGAGAGGCGACCAGATAGAGATTTATAAAATGTTGAGAGGAATAGATAAGGTGGTCTCTCAGAGGCTATTTCCCCGAGCTGAAATGGTCAGTATGAGAGGACACAGATTTAAGGTGCAGGGAAGCAAATACAGAGGGGATGTTAGGGGTAAGTATAGTTGATAAGTATATGGATGAGAAGGGAATGGTTTAGTTAGGAGGGGCATTGCTTTTTATTTTGGTCGGCACAACATCGAAGGCCGAAGGGCCTGTTCTGTGCTGTATTGTTCTATGTTCTATGTTCTATGTAAGTTTTTCACTCAGAGGGTGGTGAGTGAATGGAATCGGCTGCCATTGGAGGTGGCAGAGGCGAACTCGCTGGGGTCTTTTAAAAAACTTCTGGATGAGTATATGGGAACTAATCAGATAGGGGGTTATGGATACGTCTGTGGATTGGTAGGTATAGATGTGATCGGTGCAACTCGTGGGCCGAAGGGCCTGTTTGTGCTGTAGTGTTCTGTGTTCTATGTTTTATAAGGCATGCCTCCCAATCCAGGCAACATCGTTGTAAATCTCCTCTGCATCCTCTCAATGGCTTCCACATCCTTTCTGTAGTGAGGTGACAAGAACTATGCAGAGTACTCCAAGTGGGCTCTGACAAGGGTCTGATGAAATTGCAGCATTACCTCCCAACTCCTAAACTCAATCCCCGATTAATGAAGGCCCGTTTAAAGCTAGCACGAGGGGACAAAGCTAGCACGAGGGGACACAGCTTTAAATTAAGGGGTATGAGTTATAGGACGGATATCAGAGGTAGGTTCTTTACTCAAAGAGTGATTAGGGAATGGAATGCCCTGCCTGCAGCTGTGTAGATGCGCCAAGTTTGGTGGCGTTTAAGAGGTTAATTGATAAGTATATGGAAGAGAAGGGAATGGTTTAGTTTGGAGGGGGCATTGCTTTTTATTTTGGTCGGCACAACATCGAAGGCCGAAGGGCCTGTTCTGTGCTGTATTGTTCTATGTTCTATGTACATCATACGCCTTCTTGACCACATCCTCTACCTGCGAGGCCGATTTAAGAGTCCTACGGATCCAGATCCCAAGATCTTTCTGCTTCTTAACACTGCTAAGACTGTGTTGGGTGTGTGGAGTTGCGGTTCCTAAGGGACTGGGTTAAGCAACTGGAACTGCAGCTCGAGGACCTTCGTCTCATTAGAGAAAATGAGGAGGCAATTAACAGGAGCTACTGGCAAGTGGTCACGGGACAACGGGAGGAAGACAAGTGGGTAACTGTTAGGAAGGGGAAAATTCATGTGACGGAGAGTACACTGGTGGATGTCCCCTTTCATAATAAGTATTCCTGTCTGAGTACTGCTGGTGGGGACAGCTCACCTGAGGGTGTCGGCGATGGCCGGGTCTGTACAGCTGAGCCTGACCCAGTATTTCATAAAAGTAAGGAAAAGAGGAGAAAGGCAGTGTGAATAGAAGACTCCACAGTGAGAGGGTCAGACAGGCATTTTTGCAGACACAGACGGGAAAACTGGAAGGACGTGGAGACTCTGGAGAGAGTGCAGAGGAGGTTTACCAGGATGCTGCCTGGTATGGAAGGTCTGAGTTACGAGGAGAGGTTAGGCAAATTGGGACTGTTTTCCTTAGAAAGATGTAGACTTAGAGGAGATCTAATAGAAGTGTACATAGAACATAGAACAATACAGCAGCCCTTCGGCCTTCGATGTTGTGCCGACCGAAATAAAAAGCAATGCCCCTCCAAACTAAACCATTCCCTTCTCTTCCATATACTTATCAATTAACCTCTTAAACGCCACCAAACTTCGCGCATCTACAACAGCTGCAGGCAGGGCATTCCACTCCCTAATCACTCTTTGAGTAAAGAACCTACCTCTGATATCCGTCCTATAATTCATACCCCTTAATTTAAAGCTGTGTCCCCTCGTGCTAGCTTTCTCCATCCTAGGAAAAAGGCTATCACTGTCCACCCTATCTAAACCTCTAATCATCTTATATGCTTCAATAAGATCCCTCTTAGCCGCCTCCTTTCTAACGAAAACAACCTCAAATCCTTCAACCTCTCTTCATAGGACCTGCCCTCCATACCAGGCAACATCCTGGTAAACCTCCTCTGTACCCTCTCCAATGCCTCCACATCTTTCTTATAATGTGGGGACCAGAACTGCACACAATACTCCAAGTGCGGCCGCACTAGAGTTTTGTACAGTTGCAACATGATGCTGCGGCTCCTAAATTCAATCCCCCTACCAATAAAAGCTAAGACTCCATATGCCTTCTTAACAACTTTATCCACTTGACTGCCTACTTTCAGGGATCTATTGACACATACACCAAGATCCTTCTGTTCCTCAACACTATTAAGAGCCCTACCATTAGCCCTATACTCTACACATTTATTGTTCCTGCCAAAGTGCATTACCTCACACTTTTCCACATTAAACTCCATTTGCCACCTCTCGGCCCAGCTCTGCAACTTGTCCAAGTCACTCTGTAAACTAAAACACCCCTCTTCACTATCTACCACTCCACCAACTTTAGTATCATCTGCAAATTTACTGATCCATCCCTCAATACCCTCATCCAGATCATTTATAAAAATTACAAACAGCAGGGGCCCCAAAACAGACCCCTGAGGCACACCACTCGTCACCGAACTCTACGATGATATCTCCCATCAACCACCACCCTCTGTCTTCTATCTGCCAGCCAATTCCTAATCCAATTAGCTAAATCACCCTCTATTCCACACATCTGCATTTTCTGTAGAAGTCTTCCATGGGCCACCTTATCAAAAGCCTTACTAAAGTCCATATATACTACATCAACCGCCTTACCCCCATCCACCTCTCTGGTCACTTTCTCAAAAAACTCAATGAGGTTAGTAAGGCATGACCTACCCTTCACGAAACCATGCTGACTATCCCCAATCAATTCATTTCTCTCTAAATAACTATAAATCCTATCCCTAATAATTCTCTCCAATACCTTGCCCACAACAGAAGTAAGACTCACTGGCCTATAATTCCCTGGAAGGTCTCTCTTCCCCTTCTTAAACAATGGGACCACATTCGCTATCCTCCAGTCCTCCGGAACCACACCCGTAACCAACGAGGACCTGAAGATCAGAGCCAGAGGCTCTGCAATCTCCTCTCTTGCCTCCCAGAGAATCCTAGGGTAAATCCCGTCCGGCCCAGGGGACTTATCCAACTTCAAACCCTCGAGAATTTCTAACACATCCTCCCTATCTACTACAATACTCCCCAATTTGCAACCCTGTACCTCAGTGCTCTCCACAGCTACATTTCCAGCACTCTGCGTGAATACCGAAGAGAAATATTTATTCAGTGCCTCGCCAATCTCTTCAGGCTCCACGCACAACTTCCCACTGCTATCTATGACTGGCCCTAATCTTGCCCTAACCAATCTTCTATTCTTAACATATCGAAAGAAAGCTTTAGGATTCTCCTTAATCCTATCAGCCAACATCTTCTCGTGTCCCCTCTTAGCTCTCCTCAATTAACTTTTTACCTCCTTCCTGGCTAATCTATAGCTATCCATTGCACTACCTGAGCCTTCAAGCCTCATCCTGACATAAGCCTCCTTTTTCTTCTTAACCAGCAAACAACTTTTTTTCGTTTACACCAAGGCTCTCTTACTCTTCCATTTCCTCCCTGCCTGACAGGGACATACTTATCAAGGGGATCTTATTGAAGCATATAAGATGATTAGAGGTTTAGATAGGGTGGACAGTGATAGCCTTGTTCCTAGGATGGAGATGCTTAGCACGAGGGGACACAGATTTAAATTTGGGGCATGAGTTATAGGACGGATATCAGAGTAGGTTCTTTACTCAAAGAGTGATTAGGATTTGGAATGCCCTGCCTGCAGCTGTTGTGGATGCGCAAGTTTTTGGGTTGGGGGGGCGTTTAAGATGGTTTAATTGATAGTATATTGGAAGAGAAGGGAATGGTTTGGTTTGGAGGGGCATGCTTTTCATTTGGTCGGACAACATGGAAGGCCGAAGGGCCTGTTCTTGCTGTATTGTTCTATGGTTCTATGTAAGGACCGCAGCAGCTGCCCTTGATAAGCTCCACATTCCAGATGTTCCCAGTCCCTGTAGTTTCCTAGTCCAATCTATGCACCCTAATTCTCTCCTGATGGCCTTATAATTACCCTTCCCCCAGCTATAACTACTGCCCCCAGCTTCATGCCTATTCCTGTCCATCACTAAGGTGAACGTAGCCGAATTGTGGTCACTATCACCAAAATGTTCACTAACTTCCAAGTCTAACACCTGTCTGGCTCATTGCCCAGCACCAAATCCAATGTAGCCTCACCTCTAGTTGGCCTATCTACATACTGAGTCAAAAAACCTTCCTTGCACACTCTGTACGAAAACTGACCCTCTAACGAGCTAGAGCTATAGCTATTCCAATCAATATAGCAAAGTTTCCAATACCATCCAGAAGTCTTTAGAGATCCCAGCGAGTTTGCCTCAACAACCTGCCGATGGCAGCGATTCCATTCACTTCACCACCATCGAGGTGAAAAACTTTCCCCTAGTATCCCCTCTGTACTTGCTTCCCTGCACCTTAAATCTGTGCCCTCTCGTCGTGACCATTTCAGCCCTGGGAAATAGTCTCTGAGAGTCCACCCTTATCTATTCCTCTCAACATCTTGTAAACCTCTATCAGGTCGCCTCTCAACCTTCGTCTCTCCAGGGAGAACAGTCCCAGCTCCCTCAACTGTCTTCATAAGGCATGCCTCCCAATCCAGGCAACATCCTTGTAAATCTCCTCTGCACCCTTTCAATAGCTTCCATGTCCTTTCTATAGTGAGGTGACCAGAACTGCGCACAGTACTCCAAGTGTGGTCTGACAAGGGTCCTATAAAGCTGCAGCATTACTTCCTCACTCCTGAACTCAATCCCTCGATGAATGAAGGCCAGTACAC
>JAGIQG010000001.1:1442063-1516361 GCA_024679065.1 Sphyrna mokarran
AAGGGGTATGAGTTATAGGGCGGATATCAGAGGTAGTTTCTTTACTCAAAGAGTGATTAGGGAGTGGAATGCCCTGCCTGCAGCTGTTGTAGATGCGCCAAGTTTGGTGGCGTTTAAGAGGTTAATTGATAAGTATATGGAGAAGAAGGGAATAGTTTAGTTTGGAGGGGCATTGCTTTTTATTTTGGTCGGCACAACATCGAAGGCCGAAGGGCCTGTTCCGTGCTGTATTGTTCTATTTCTATGTACATCATACGCCTTCTTGACCACATCCTCTACCTGCGAGGCCGATTTAAGAGTCCTACGGATCCAGATCCCAAGATCTTTCTGCTTCTTAACACTGCTAAGACTGTGTTGGGTGTGTGGAGTTGCGGTTCCTAAGGGACTGGGTTAAGCAACTGGAACTGCAGCTCGAGGACCTTCATCTCATTAGAGAAAATGAGGAGGCAATTAACAGGAGCTACTGGCAAGTGGTCACGGGACAACGGGAGGAAGACAAGTGGGTAACTGTTAGGAAGGGGAAAATTCATGTGACGGAGAGTACACTGGTGGATGTCCCCTTTCATAATAAGTATTCCTGTCTGAGTACTGCTGGTGGGGACAGCTCACCTGAGGGTGTCGGCGATGGCCGGGTCTGTACAGCTGAGCCTGACCCAGTATTTCATAAAAGTAAGGAAAAGAGGAGAAAGGCAGTGTGAATAGAAGACTCCACAGTGAGAGGGTCAGACAGGCATTTTTGCAGACACAGACGGGAAAACTGGAAGGACGTGGAGACTCTGGAGAGAGTGCAGAGGAGGTTTACCAGGATGCTGCCTGGTATGGAAGGTCTGAGTTACGAGGAGAGGTTAGGCAAATTGGGACTGTTTTCCTTAGAAAGATGTAGACTTAGAGGAGATCTAATAGAAGTGTACATAGAACATAGAACAATACAGCACAGAACAGGCCCTTCGGCCTTCGATGTTGTGCCGACCAAAATAAAAAGCAATGCCCCTCCAAACTAAACCATTCCCTTCTCTTCCATATACTTATCAATTAACCTCTTAAACGCCACCAAACTTGGCGCATCTACACAGCTGCAGGCAGGGCATTCCACTCCCTAATCACTCTTTGAGTAAAGAACCTACCTCTGAGATCCGTCCTATAACTCATACCCCTTAATTTAAAGCTGTGTCCCCTCGTGCTAGCTTTCTCCATCCTAGGAAAAAGGCTATCACTGTCCACCCTATCTAAACCTCTAATCATCTTATATGCTTCAATAAGATCTCCTCTTAGCCGCCTCCTTTCTAACGAAAACAACCTCAAATCCTTCAACCTCTCTTCATAGGACCTGCCCTCCATACCAGGCAACATCCTTGTAAACCTCCTCTGTACCCTCTCCAATGCCTCCACATCTTTCTTATAATGTGGCGACCAGAACTGCACACAATACTCCAAGTGCGGCCGCACTAGAGTTTTGTACAGCTGCAACATGATGCTGCGGCTCCTAATTCAATCCCCCTACCAATAAAAGCTAAGACTCCATAAGCCTTCTTAACAACTTTATCCACTTGACTGCCTACTTTCAGGGATCTATTGACACATACACCAAGATCCTTCTGTTCCTCAACACTATTAAAAGCCCTACCATTATCCCTATACTCTACACATTTATTGTTCCTGCCAAAGTGCATTACCTCACACTTTTCCACATTAAACTCCATTTGCCACCTCTCGGCCCAGCTCTGCCACTTGTCCAAGTCACTCTGTAAACTATAACACCCCTCTTCACTATCTACCACTCCACCGACTTTAGTGTCATCTGCAAATTTACTGATCCATCCCTCAATACCCTCATCCAGATCATTTATAAAATTACAAACAGCAGGGGCCCCAAAACAGACCCCTGAGGCACACCACTCGTCACCGAACTCCACGATGAATATCTCCCATCAACCACCACCCTCTGTCTTCTATCTGCCAGCCAATTCCTAATCCAATTAGCTAAATCACCCTCTATTCCACACATCTGCATTTTCTGTAGAAGTCTTCCATGGGCCACCTTATCAAAAGCCTTACTAAAGTCCATATATACTACATCAACCGCCTTACCCCCATCCACCTCTCTGGTCACTTTCTCAAAAAACTCAATGAGGTTAGTAAGGCATGACCTACCCTTCACGAAACCATGCTGACTATCCCCAATCAATTCATTTCTCTCTAAATAACTATAAATCCTATCCCTAATAATTCTCTCCAATACCTTGCCCACAACAGAAGTAAGACTCACTGGCCTATAATTCCCAGGAAGGTCTCTCTTCCCCTTCTTAAACAATGGGACCACATTCGCTATCCTCCAGTCCTCCGTAACCACACCCGTAACCAACGAGGACCTGAAGATCAGAGCCAGAGGCTCTGCAATCTCCTCTCTTGCCTCCCAGAGAATCCTAGGGTAAATCCCGTCCGGCCCAGGGGACTTATCCAACTTCAAACCCTCGAGAATTTCTAACACATCCTCCCTATCTACTACAATACTTCCCAATTTGCAACCCTGTACCTCAGTGCTCTCCATAGCTACATTTCCAGCACTCTGCGTGAATACCGAAGAGAAATATTTATTCAGTGCCTCACCAATCTCTTCAGGCTCCACGCACAACTTCCCACTGCTGTCTATGACTGGCCCTAATCTTGCCCTAACCAATCTTCTATTCTTAACATATCGAAAGAAAGCTTTAGGATTCTCCTTAATCCTATCAGCCAACATCTTCTCGTGTCCCCTCTTAGCTCTCCTCAATTCACTTTTACCTCCTTCCTGGCTAATCTATAGCTATCCATTGCACTATCTGAGCCTTCAAGCCTCATCCTGACATAAGCCTCCTTTTTCTTCTTAACCAGCAAATCAACTTTTTCGTACACCAAGGCTCTCTTACTCGTCCATTTCCTCCCTGCCTGACAGGGACATACTTATCAAGGGATCTTATTGAAGCATATAAGATGATTAGAGGTTTAGATAGGGTGGCAGTGATAGCCTTTTTCCTAGGATGGAGAATGCTAGCACGAGGGGACACAGCTTTAAATTATGGGCATGATTTATAGGACGGATATCAGAGGTAGGTTCTTTACTCAAAGAGTGATTAGGGATTGGAATGCCCTGCCTGCAGCTGTTGTAGATGCGCCAAGTTTGGTGGCGTTTAAGAGGTTAATTGATAAGTATATGGAAGAGAAGGGAATGGTTTAGTTTGGAGGGGCATTGCTTTTCATTTTGGTCGGCACAACATCGAAGGCCGAAGGGCTGTTCTGTGCTGTATTGTTCTATGTTCTATGTAAGGACCGCAGCAGCTGCTCCTTGAATAAGCACCACATTCCAGATGTTCCCAGTCCCTGTAGTTCCCTAGTCCAATCTATGCACCCTAATTCTCTCCTGATGGCCTCATAATTACCCTTCCCCCAGCTATAACTACTGCCCCCAGCTTCATGCCTATCCCTGTCCATCACTAAGGTGAACGTAACCGAATTGTGGTCACTATCACCAAAATGTTCACTAACTTCCAAGCCTAACACCTGGTCTGGCTCATTGCCCAGCACCAAATCCAATGTAGCCTCACCTCTAGTTGGCCTCTCTACATACTGAGTCAAAAAAGCTTCCTGCACACTCTGTACGAAAACTGACCCCTCTAACGAGCTAGAGCTATAGCTATTCCAATCAATATTAGCAAAGTTTCCACATACTCATCCAGAAGTCTTTTAAAAGATCCCAGCGAGTTTGCCTCAACAACCTCCGATGGCAGCCGATTCCATTCACTCACCACCCTCTGAGTGAAAAACTTACCCCTAACATCCCCTCTGTATTTGCTTCCCTGCACCTTAAATCTGTGTCCTCTCGTAGTGACCATTTCTCTGAAATAGTCTCTGAGAGTCCACCCTATCTATTCCTTTCAACATTTTATAAACCTCTATCAGGTCGCCTCTCAACCTACGTCTCTCCAGTGAGAACAGTCCCAGCTCCCTCAACCTATCCTCATAAGGCCTGCCTGCCAATCCAGGCAGCATCCTTGTAAATCTCCTCTGAACTCTCTCAATAGCCTCTACATCCTTTCTATAGTGAGGTGACCAGAACTGCGCACAATACTCCAAGTGGGGTCTGACTAGGGTCTTATAGAGCTGCATCATTACCTCCTGACTCCTAAACTCAATTCCTCGATTAATGAAGGCCAGTACACCGTTCGCCTTCTTGACCACTTCCTCCACCTAAGAGGCCGATTTAAGAGTCCTATGGACCCGGACCCCGAGATCCTTCTGCTCTACAACACAGCTAAGACTCCTACCCCTTATATTGTACTCCTTCATCCCATTATTCCTGCCAAATGGACCACTACCCATTTATCCGCATTGAAGTCCATCTGCCACTTCTCCGCCCATTCTTGCATCCTGTCTATATCCGGCTGCAACTTTTGACATCCCTCCAGACCATCCACAACACTACCGAGCTTTGTATCATCGGCGAACTTACTAACCCATCCCTCCACTTCCTCATCCAGGTCATTTATGAAAATGACAAACAGCAGGGGTCCCAGAACAGATCCCTGGGACATTCCACTGGTTACCGACCTCCATGCAGAACAAGACCCATCCACAACCACTGTCTGCTTCTGCCGGCAACCCAGTTCTGGATCCACGAGGCCAAAGCCTCTTGGATCCCATGCCCTCACCTTCTCCAGAAGCCTTGCATGGGGTCCTTATTAAATGCCTTGCTAATAGAACATAGAACATAGAACATAGAACATTACAGCACAGAACAGGCCCTTCGGCCTTCGATGTTGTGCCGACCAAAATGAAAAGCAATGCCCCTCCAAACTAAACCATTCCCTTCTCTTCCATATACTTATCAATTAACCTCTTAAACGCCACCAAACTTGGCGCATCTACAACAGCTGCAGGCAGGGCATTCCACTCCCTAATCACTCTTTGAGTAAAGAAACCTACCTCTGATATCCGTCCTATAACTCATACCCCTTAATTTAAAGCTGTGTCCCCTCGTGCTAGCTTCTCATCCTAGGAAAAAGGCTATCACTGTCCACCCTATCTAAACCTCTAATCATCTTATATGCTTCAATAAGATCCCCTCTTAGCTGCCTCCTTTCTAACGAAAACAACCTCAAATCCTTCAACCTCTCTTCATATCCACTTGACTGCCTACTTTCAGGGATCTATTGACACATACACAAAGATCCTTCTGTTCCTCAACACTATTTGGTATGACGGCGGCGCGGGCTTGTTGGGCCGAAGGGCCTGTTTCCCATGCTGTGTTGCTTAATAAAAAAAAAATTAAGAGCCCTACCATTAGCTCTATACTCTACACATTTATTGTTCCTGCCAAAGTGCATTACCTCACACTTTTCCACATTAAACTCCATTTGCCACCTCTCGGCCCAGCTCTGCAACTTGTCCAAGTCACTCGGTAAACTATAACACCCCTCTTCACTATCTACCACTCCACCGACTTTAGTGTCATCTGCAAATTTACTGATCCATCCCTCAATACCCTCATCCAGATCATTTATAAAAATTACAAACAGCAATTCCCATCCTATTCATGTAGTTGTCAAGAAGCCCCATCTAGCTGACCTATGCCCCTCATTATTTTATAGACTTCTATAAGATCACCCCTCAGCCTCTTATGCTCCAGAGAAAAAAGTCCCAATCTATCCAGTCTTTCCTTACAACTCAATCCATCAAGCCCCGATAGCACACTAGTATCTTTTCTGTATTCTTTCTAGTTTAATTAAATATCCTTTCTACAGTAGGGTGACCAGAATTGCAAACAGTATTCCAAGTGTGGCCTTACCAATGTCTTGGAGAACTTCAACAAGACCTTTCAACTGTATTCAGTGTTCTGACTGATGAAACTAAGCATGATGAATGCCTTCTTCACCACTCTGTCCACCTGTGACTACACTTCCGTGTACCCCGAGATCTCTTTGTTCTGTAACTCTCCCCAACGCCCTACCATTAACTGAGTAAGTCCTGCCAAGTTCACTCTAACAAATTGTATCACCTCACATCTGTCTAAAACTCCATCTGCCATTCGCTAGCCCACTGGCCCAATTGATCAAGATCCAATTGCAATTGGAGATAACACTGTTCACTGTCTACTATGTCACCAATCTTAGTATCATCTGCAAACTTACTAACCAGGCCTCCTATATTCTCATCCAAATCATTAATATAAATGACAAATAGGAGTAGATCCAGCACTGATCCCTGAGGCACACATTGGTCACATGCCTCCAGTTTGAACATAGAACATGGAACACTACAGCACAAACAGCACAAGTTGTGCCGATCATATCTATACCTACCAGGTGAACTCGGTGGGGTCTTTTAAAAGACTTCTGGAGGGGAACGAATGGGATAGGGGAGTTATAGATAGGTCTGTGGCTTGGTAGGTATAGATGTGATCGGTGCAACTCGTGGGCCGAAGGGCGTTTGTGCTGTAGTGTTCTATGTTCTATGTTCTATAACTCTCAATCCCATTAAATTCCATGTACTCATCCCTTAAAAGACAACACAATTCTCTACAACCATCCTCTAGCTTCTGTCAATTGTATCCATTTAGATATCCCATGGAAGGCTTCTGCAGAAAATGCAGATGTATGGGATTGAGGGTGATTTAGCTAATTGGATTAGGAATTGGCTGGCAGATAGAAGACAGAGGGTGGTGGTTGATGGGAGATATTCATCGTGGAGTTCGGTGACGAGTGGTGTGCCTCAGGGGTCTGTTTTGGGCCCCTGCTGTTTGTAATTTTTATAAATGATCTGGATGAGGGTATTGAAGGATGGATTAGTAAATTTGCAGATGACACTAAAGTCGGTGGAGTGGTAGATAGTGAAGAGGGGTGTTATAGTTTGCAGAGGACTTGGACAAGTTGCAGAGCTGGGCCGAGAGGTGGCAAATGGAGTTTAATGTGGAAAAGTGTGAGGTAATTCACTTTGGCAGGAATAACAAATGTGTAGAGTATAGGGCTAATGGTAGGATTCTTAATAGTGTTGATGAACAGAGGGATCTTGGTGTATATGTGCATAGATCCCTAAAAGTTGGCAATCAAGTCGATAAGGTTGTTAAGAAGGCATACGGAGTCTTAGCTTTTATTGGTAGGGGGATTGAATTTCGGAGCCGCAACGTCATGTTGCAACTGTACAAAACTCTAGTGCGGCCGCACTTGGAGTATTGTGTACAGTTCTGGTCCCCGCATTATAAGAAAGATGTGGAGGCATTGGAGAGGGTACAGAGGAGGTTTACCAGGATGTTGCCTGGTATGGAAGGCAGGTCTTATGAAGAGAGGCTGAGGGATTTGAGGTTGTTTTCGTTAGAAAGAAGGCGGCTAAGAGGAGACCTTATTGAAACATATAAGATGATTAGAGGTTTAGATAGGGTGGACAGTGATAGCCTTTTTCCGAGGATGGAGAAAGCTAGCACGAGGGGACATAGCTTTAAATTAACGGGTGGTGGTTTTAGGACAGATATCAGAGGTAGGTTCTTTACCCAGAGGGTGGTTAGGGTATGGAATGCCTTGCCTGCGTCAGGTGTAGATGCGCCAAGTTTGGTGGCATTTAAGAGGTTAGTAGATAACTTTATGGATGAAAAGGGAATGGTTTAGGTTAGAGGGTCACTGCTTGTCCCTAATTGGTCGGTGCAACATCGAGGGCCGAAAGGCCTGTTCTGCGCTGTAATGTTCTATGTTCTATGTTCTATATCTCACCCTGGATCCTGTGAAATTTAACCTTATGCAACAACGTACCATGCGGTACCTTGTCAAAGGCCTTGCTAAAGTCCATATAGACAACATCAACTGCACTGCCATCATCTACCTTCTTGGTTACCCCTTCAAAAAATGCAATCAAATTTGTGAGACATGACTTTCCACTCACAAAGCCATGCTGATTGTCGCTAATCAGTCCTTGCATTTCTAAGTGCGTGTAGATCTTGTCTCTCAAAATACCTTCCAAAAATTTACTGCACCACAGACGTGAGGCTCACTGGCCTTAGTTCCCAGGTTTATCCCTGCAGCCCTTTTTAAACAAAGGCACAACATTTGCCACTCCCCAATCTTCAGGCGCCTCACCCATGACTATCGATGATTCAAATATCCTTGCTAGGGCACCTGCAATTCCCTCACTAGCCTCTCACAATGTCCAAGGATGCACTTTATCAGGTCCTGGGGATTTATCTACCTTGATGCTCTTTAAGACTTCCAACACCTTCTCCTCTGTAATACGCATACCCGTCAAGACATCACTACTTATTTCCCCAAGTTCCCTATCATCCATGCTTTTCTCGACAGTAAATGCTGATGAGAAATATTCATTTAGGATCTCACACATCTCTTGTAGATCCGCACATAGATGATTTTATGGATCATTAAGAGGCCCTACTCTCTCCCTTGTTACTCTTTTGCCATTTATGTGAAGCTCTTTGGATTCTCCTTTTGTCTTATCTGCCAAAATAATTTCATGTCTCCTTTTCGGCCTCCCGAATTTTCTCGTAACTCTACTCCTACACTCTCTATACTCTTTGAGGGATTCACTTGATCCCAGCTGCCTATGCATGTCATGTGCCTTTTTCTTCTTGACCACGGCCTCAATATCCTGAGTCTTAGTGCACGATGAGTCTGGGAAAGCATGTGTAAATAGTTTGAACTTAGAACATTACAGTGCAGAACAGGCCCTGCGGCCTTCGATGTTGCGATGGGCCACCTTATCAAACGCCTTACTAAAGTTTGAGTCATTCTGAGATCAAAAAAGTTGAGGTATTGAGGTTCTTGAGAAACATTAGGTAGACAAGTCCCTAAGGCCTAATGGGATATACTCCAGAATACTGAGAGAGGACTTTAGTAAGGCATTCGATAAGGTGCCCCATGGAAGGCTTCTGCAGAAAATGCAGATGTATGGGATTGAGGGTGATTTAGCTGATTGGATTAGGAATTGGCTAGCTGATAGAAGACAGAGGGTGGTGGTTGATGGAAGTTATGTTACAAGTTCGGTTACAAGTGGTGTACCTCAGGGATCTGTTTTGGGGCCCCTGCTGTTTGTAATTTTTATAAATGATCTGGATGAGGGTATTGAAGGATGGATTAGTAAATTTGCGAATGACATCAAAATCGGAGGAGTGGTGGATAGTGAAGAGGGGTGTTCTAGTTTGCAGAGAGACTTGGACAAGTTGCAGAGCTGGGCCGAGGTGTGGCAAATGGAGTTTAGAACATAGAACATAGAACATAGAACAATACAGCACAGAACAGGCCCTTCGGCCTTCGATGTTGTGCCGACCAAAATAAAAAGCAATGCCCCTCCTACCTAAACCATTCCCTTCTCATCCATATACTTATCAACTAACCTCTTAAACGCCACCAAACTTGGCGCATCTACAACAGCTGCAGGCAGGGCATTCCACTCCCTAATCACTCTTTGAGTAAAGAACCTACCTCTGATATCCGTCCTATAACTCATACCCCTTAATTTAAAGTTGTGTCCCCTCGTGCTAGCTTTCTCCATCCTAGGAAAAAGGCTATCACTGTCCACCCTATCCAAACCTCTAATTATCTTATATGCTTCAATAAGAATGCGGAAAAGTGTGAGGTAATTCACTTTGGCAGGAATAACAAATGTGTAGAGTATAGGGCTAATGGCAGGACTCTTAATAGTGTTGAAGAAAGAGGGATCTTGGTGTATATGTGCATAGATCCCTGAAAGTTGGTAATCAAGTCGAGAAGGTTGTTAAGAAGGCATATGGAGTCTTAGCTTTTATTGGTAGGGGGATTGAATTTCGGAGCTGCAATGTCATGTTGCAACTGTACAAAACTCTAGTGCGGCCGCACTTGGAGTATTGAACATAGAACATAGAACACTACAGCACAAACAGGCCCTTTGGCCCACAAGTTGTGCCGAACACATCAAAACCTACCCAGCCATAGACCTATCTATACCCCCCAATCCCATTGGATCCCATATACTCATCCAGAAGTCTTTTAAAAGACCCCAGCGAGTTCGCCTCGACCACCACCGACGGCAGCCGATTCCATTCACTCACCACCCTCTGAGTGAAAAACTTTCCCCTAGCATCCCCTCTGTACTTGCTTCCCTGCACCTTAAATCTGTGCCCTCTCGTCGCGACCATTTCAGCCCTGGGAAATAGTCTCTGAGAGTCCACCCTATCTATTCCTCTCAACATCTTGTAAACCTCTATCAGGTCGCCTCTCAACCTTCGTCTCTCCAGGGAGAACAGTCCCAGCTCCCTCAACCTGTCTTCATAAGGCATGCCTCCCAATCCAGGCAACATCCTTGTAAATCTCCTCTGCACCCTTTCAATAGCTTCCACGTCCTTCCTATAGTGAGGCGACCAGAACTGCGCACAGTACTCCAAGTGTGGTCTGACAAGGGTCGTATAAAGCTGCAGCATTACCTCCTGACTCCTGAACTCAATCCCTCGATGAATGAAGGCCAGTACACCGTAAGCTTTCTTAACCACATCCTCCACCTGAGAGGCCGATTTGAGAGTCTCATGGATCCGGACCCCAAGATCCCTCTGCTCTTCCACACAGCTAAGACTCCTATCTTTCGTCCCGTTGGATCTGCCAAAATGGACCACAACACATTTATCCGCGTTGAAGTCCATCTGCCACTTCTCCGCCCAGTCTTGCAACCTGTCGATGTCCTGCTGCAACTTCTGACATCCCTCCAGTCCATCCACAACACCACCGACCTTCGTGTCATCGGCGAACTTACTCACCCATCCCTCCACTTCCTCATCCAGGTCATTTATGAAAATGACAAACAGCAAGGGTCCTCGAACAGATCCCTGGGGCACTCCACTGGTGACCGACCTCCATGCAGAAAAAGAGCCATCCACACCCACCCTCTGCCTTCTGCAGGCAAGCCAGTTCTGGATCCACAAGGCCAAAGCCCCTTGGATCCCATGGCCTCTCACCTTCTCAAGAAGTCTTGCATGTGGGACCTTGTCAAATGCCTTGCTGAAGTCCATGTACACCACGTCCTCTGCTCTTCCTTCGTCAATGTGTTCAGTCACATTTTCGAAGAACTCAATTAAGCTTGTAAGGCAGGACCTGCCTTTTACAAAACCATGCTGACTATTTCTAATCAACCTAAACTTCTCCAAATGCTCGTAAATCTTGTCCCTCAGAAGCCTCTCCATCAGCTTACCAACCACTGAGATCAGACTCACCGGTCGGTAATTTCCAGGACTATCCCTGTTCCCTTTCTTGAAAATAGGGACCACATCCGCAATCCTCCGGAACCTCTCCCGTCTGCATCGACGACACAAAGATCATCGCCAGGGGCTCTGCAATGACATCCGTCACCTCCCACAATAACCTGGGGTACATCCCATCTGGTCCCGGAGACTTGTCTATCTTGATAGCATTTAAAAGTTCTAACACATCTGCTTCCTTAATATCTACATACTCAATGTTTTCAGTCTGCTTGCAAACTTGTAGTGCATCCTCCCAGAATTGTGTGCAGTTCTGGTCCCCACATTATAAGAAAGATGTAGAGGCATTGAAGAGGGTACAGAGGAGGTTTACCAGGATGTTGCCTGGTATGGAGGGCAGGTCTTATGAAGAGAGGCTGAGGGATTTGAGGTTTTTTTCGTTAGAAAGAAGGCGGCTAAGAGGAGACCTTATTGAAACATATAAGATGATTAGAGGTTTAGATAGGGTGGACAGTGATAGCCTTTTTCCTAGGATGGAGAAAGCTAGCACGAGGGGACATAGCTGCAACTTAAGGGGTGATAGTTATAGGATGGATGTCAGAGGTAGGTTCTTTACCCAGAGGGTGGTAAGGGTATGGAATGCCCTGCCCGCTGCAGTTGTAGATGCGCCAAGGTTGGTGGCGTTTAGGAGGTTAGTAGATAAGTTTATGGACGAAAAGGGAATGGTTTAGGTTAGAGGGTCATTGCTTTTTCCCAATTGGTCGGCGCAACATCAAAGGCCAAAGGGCCTGTTCTGCGCTGTAATGTTCTATGTTCTAAGAGAGGAAATTGTTGGGGCCTTGAGACAAATCTTTGTATCCTTACTGACTACAGACAAGTTAGTAAAGTTTTACAACACCAATTTTAAATCCAACCAATTTATTTGATAGCAAATTCGCGAGCTTTCCACTCTATCACCTTCGTCAGGCAAATGCAGTGTTCTGGTCTGCAATAGCACTCATATCCACACAGACAGTTTAAAATTTTACAACACCAATTTAAAATTGGTGTTGTAAAACTTTATTGAGTTTACCATAGTCCAACGCCGGTATTTCTACATCATGACAGACAAGTTACACAGTGTAAGAAGTCTCACAACACAGCTTAAAGTCCAACAGGTCCATTTGGTAGCACAAGCTACTAGCTTTCAGAGTGCTGCTCCTTTGGGATTCTCCTGTGGGATTCTGTTCACAAACAGGGCCAATAAAGACACAAACTCAATTTACAATATAATGGTTGGAATGCGAGTCTTTACAGATAATCAAGTCTTAAAGATACAGGCAATGTGAGTGGAGAGAGAGTTAAGCACAGGTTAGAGAGATGTGTATTGTCTAGCCAGGACAGCTAGTGAGATTTTGCAAGCCCAGGAAAGTTGTGGGGGTTACAGATAGTGTGACATGAACCCAGGATTCCAGCTGAGGCCGTCTTCATGTGTGTGGAACTTGGCTATCAGTCTCTGTTCACAACCTTGCTTTGTCATATGTCCTGAAGGCCCCTTTGGAGAACACTTACCTGAAGATCAGAGGCTGAATGCAAGTGACTGCTGAAGTGTTCCCCAACAGGAAGAGAACAACCTTGCCTGGTGATTATCGAGTGGTGTTCATTCATCTGTTATCGTAGAATCTGCATGGTCTTCCCAATATATCATGCCTCAGGACATCCTTGCCTGCAGCGTATTAGGTAGACAATGTTGGCCAAGTTGCTAGAGTATGTACCATGTACCTGGTGGATGATGTTCTCACATGAGATGATGGCATCCATGTTGATGGTCGGGCACATCTTGCAGAGGTTGCTATGGCAGGGTTGTGTAGTATCCTGGCCACTGTTCTCCTGTTGGCTGGGTTGTTTGCTGCGAACAATGGCCTGTTTGAGGTTGAGGTTGTTTGAAGACAAGGAGTGGGAATTTGGGAATGGCCTTGGCGAGATATTCATCTTCATCAGTGACATGTTGAAGGTTCCGGTGAAGATGTCGTAGCTTCTCAGTTCTGGGGAAGCACTGGACGACAAAATTACTCTGTCCGCCATGTCCTGTGTTTGTCTTCTGAGGAGGTTGGTGTGGATTTCATTGTGACGTGTCAGAACTGTCGATTGATGAGTCGTGCGCTATATCCTGTTTTTACAAGGGTATCGTTCAGTGTCTGGTGGTGTCTGTTGCAATCTCCTCGTCTGAGCAGATCATGTTTATACTGAGAGCTTGCCTGTAGGGGATGGCTTCTTTAACATGTTTAGGTTGGAAGCTGGAGAAGTGGAGCATTGTGAGGTTATCTGTGGGCTTGTGATATAGTGAAGTGCTGAAGTGACTGTCCTTGATGGAGATATGTTTGTGTCCAAGAATGCATCTGATTCCTGTGAGTAGTCCTGGTGAGTCTGATGGTGGTATGGAATTTATTAATGTCATCATCTAGTTGTTTCAGTGATTATTCACCATGAGTCCAGAGGAAGAAAATGTTATTGCTCCAGTCCAACGCCAGTGTCTCCACATTACAGAGAGGTCCCAGCGGATTGGAGAGTAGCCAATATTGTTCCTTTGTTTAAGAATGGTAGCAAGAATAAACCAGATAATTACAGTGAGCCTTACATCAGTGGGAGGGAAATTATTGGCAAGGATTCTTCAAGACAGTATTTATTCTGACTTGGAAATAAGTGCATGTATTAGTGAGAGGCAACATGGTTTTGTGAACAAGAGGTCGTGTCTCACGAACTTGATCGAGTTTTTTGAGGAAGTGACAAAGATGATTGATGAGAGTAAAGCAGTGGATGTTGTCTATATGGACTTCAGCAAGGTCTTTGGCAAGGTCCCTCGTGGCAGACTGATGCAGAAGGTGAAGTTGCATGGGATCAGAGGTGAGATGGCAGCATGGATACAAAATTGCTAAGTCAAAGAGGATAGAGGGTAGCAGTGGAAAGGTGAGTTTTTGAATGGAGGCGTTTCTGATAAGTGGCGTTCCTCAGGGATGAGTGCTGGGACCTTTGCTGTTTGTAATATATGTAAATGATTTGGAGGAAAATGTAACTGGATTGATTAGTAAGTTTGCAGATGACACAAACGTTGGTGGATTTGCGGATAGCAAGGAGTACCTTCAGAGGATACAGCAGGATGTAGATCAGTTGGAGACTTGGGTGGAGAGATAGCAGATGAGTTTAATGTGGACAAATGTGAGGTAATGCATTTTGGAAGATGTAATACAGAGAGGAAATGTACTGTAAATGGCAGAACCCTTAAAAGCATTGATAGGCAAAGGGATCTAGGTGTACAGATACACAGGTACAAAACTGTACAAAACTCTGGTGTGGTTGCACTTGGAGTATTGCGTACAGTTCTAGTCGCCGCATTGTAAGAAGGATGTGGAGGCATTGGAAAGGGTGCAGAGGAGGTTTACCAGGATGTTGCCTGATATGGTGGGAAGGTCTTATGAGGAAAGGCTGAGGGACTTGAGGTTATTTTCACTAGAGAGAAGAAGGTTAAGAGGTAACCTAATTGAGGCATACAGGATGATCAGACCGTTAGATAGGGTGGACAGTGAGAGCCTTTTTCCTTGGATGGAGAAAGCTAGCACGAGGGGACGTAGCTTTAAATTAAGGGATGGTAGTGATAGCACGGATGTCAGAAGTAGGTTCTTTATGCAGAGGGTAGTAAGGGCATAGAATGCCCTGCCTGCAAGCAGTTGTAGACTAGCCAAGTTTAAGGGCGTTCAAATGGTCATTGGATAGGCATATGGATAACATTGAAATAGTTTAGGTTAGAGGGTCATTGGTTCCACTGGTCGGCGCAATATCGAGGGCCGAAGGGCCTGTACTGCGCTGTAATGTTCTATGTTCTAATGTTCTGTGTTCTAGGTTACTGAAAATAGCAATGCAGGTGGAGAAAGTCAAGAAGGCATAAAGCATGCTTGCCTTTATCAGCCGGAGCACTGAGTTTAAAAATTGGCAAGTCATGTTGCAGCTTTATAGAACCTTAGTTAGGCCACACTCAGGATATAGTGTTCAATTCAGCAGAGGGATTGGGAGGCTGTGGAGAGAGTACAGAAAAGATTTACAGGATGTCAGGTATGGAAGGCATTAGCTATGAAGAGAGAACGTAGAACATAGAACACTACAGCACAAACAGGCCCTTCAGCCCACAAGTTGTGCCGATCATATCTATACTTACCAGGCCACAGAACTGTCTGTAACTCCCAATCCCATTAAATCCCATGTACTCATCCAGATGTCTCTTAAAAGACCCCAGCGAGTTTGCCCTACCAGCACTGACGGCAACCGATTCCATTCACTCACCACCCTCTGAGTGAAAAACTTACTTCTAACATCTCCTGTGTACTTGCCCCCCAGCACCTTAAACCTGTGTCCTCTTGTAGCCACCATTCATTTCAGCCCTGGGAAATAGCCTCTGAGAATCCACTCCATCTATTCCTCTCAACATCCTATTAGAGGTTGGAATAGATAGGGTGGACTCTCAGAGACTATTTCCCCGAGCTAAAATGGTCACTACGAGAGGACACAGATTTAAGGTGCAGGGAAGCAAATACAAAGGAGATGTCAGGGGTAGGTTTTTCACTCAGAGGGTGGTGAGTGAATGGAACCGACTGCCGTCGGAGATTGTTGAGGCAAACTCACTGGGGTCTTTTAAGAGACTTCTGGATGAGTATATGGAAACGAATAGGATAGGAGGTTATAGATAGGTCTGTGGATTGGTAGATGTGATGGGCGCAACTCGTGGGCTGAAGGGCTTGTTTGTGCTGTATTGTTCTATGTTCTATGTTCTATATGTTCACACTGGAGCGACAGAGGTTGAGTGGCAATCTGATAGAAGTCTACAAGATTATGAGAATCATGGACAGGATGGATAGTGAGAAGCTTTTTTCCAGAGTGGAAGAGTCAATTACTAAGGGGCATAAGTATAAGTGAGAGGGCATGGGATTCAAGAAAGGACAAAGGTTTAAGGTGATGGGGAGTAGGTACAGAGGAGAAGTCAGGGATAAGTTTTTCATTCAGAAGATGGTGGGTGAGTGGAATTCTTGTGGATCCAGAACTGGCTTGCCTGCAGAAGGCAGAGAGTGGTTGTAGATGGCCTTTTTTTCTTTGGAAGTCGGTCACCAGCGGAGTGTCCCAGGGATCTGTGCTGGGACCCTTGCTGTTTGTAATTTTCATAAATGACCTGGATGAGGAAGTGGAGAGATGCGTTGGTAAGTTTGCCAATGGCACAAAGTCGATTCCACTCACTCACTATCTTCTGAGTGAAAAACTTACCCCTGACATCTCCTCTGTACCTACATTGCATTGAAATAGAGCGTTTGCTGCATCCAGCAAGTGCAATTGAGGCCACTACCTGATTGACTACGATTGGGATAGTTTTGGGGAAAAGGAAGGCAGGAATTTTGGAATTTCCTTGGTTAGAATATTCTCGGCCCAGTGAGGAGAAAGGGATTGTTGACCATGTTATGATTTCGCTGCCAAGAGTGAAATGCTGTCAGTTACTTCGAGATTTGCAGTGAAATTCGTTCCGAGGAACACATGATCCGTTCAGGAGAAGCAAGTCATCTGGACAACCACAGGATGGCCAGCAATTCAAACTGGAATCGGAATCAGGATAGCGAACGTCATCATCCAGGCAGAGCACATCTGGAGACAGATTGTCATACGAACGGGGACATGAGCGTCCACAGGGCAGGAAGATCTGATCATCAGAACAATCTGTTAACCAAGAGCAATCATGCACATGTAAATCTAGATCAGAACCACCTTCCGAAATCATAGAACATACAACAATACAGCACAAAAGGCCTTTCGGCCCACAAGTTCCGCCGATCACATCTACCAATCCACAGACCTATCTATAACCCCCTATCCTATTCTTTTCCATATACTCATCCAAAAGTCTTTTAAAAGACCCCAGCAAGTTTGCCTCAACAACCTCTGACGGCAACCGAGATGTGGTTAATCCTTGCAGTTAGGCTCCCATTCTCACAATCTTAACCACAACATTCCAACCACATTGAAACCCTATTCCCAAAAAACCATCGTGATCAGTAAACTAAACTGAAGGATCTAGAGAGAATCCAGGGAAAGAGCAGTGTTATAAGGGGCCAGTGAGGGATCCTGGGAAGGATTAATGAAGGATCAGAATATAATATTAATGGTAAAACTCTTGGCGGTTGGAAGATCAGAAGGATCTTGGAGTTCGGGTTCATAGGACACTCAAGGCAGCTTTGCAGGTAGAGGATGTGGTTAAGAAGGCGTATGGTGTACTGGCCTTCATCAATCAAGGAATTGAGTTTAGGTGTCGGGAGATAATGCTGCAGCTTTATAAGATCCTTGTCAGACCCCACTTGAAGTATTGTGCTCAGTTCTGCTCACCTCACTATAGGAAGGATGTGGAAGTTATTGAGAGGGTGCAGAGGATATTTACAAGGGTGTTTCCTTAAACCTTTGTCCTCTTGTAGTAACCATTTCAGCCCTGGGAAATAGCCTCTGAGAATCCATCCTATCAATACCTCTTAACATCTTATGCACCTCTATCAGGTCATCTCTCATCCTTCATCTCTCCAAGGAGAAAAGACCGAGCTCCCTCAACCTATTTTTGTTGATTAGGGCAAGATTAGGCTAGTCAGGGACAGTAGTCGGAAGTTACGCGTGCAGCCTGAAGAGATAGGAGAGGCACTACATGAATATTTTTCGTCAGTATTTATGCAGGAAAAAGTCAGTGTAGTGGAGGAGAATACTGAGAGACAGGCTTTTACACTAAATGGGATTGAGGTACATAAGGAGGAGGTGTTATCAATTCTTGAAACTATGAAAATAGATAAGTCCCCTGGGCCAGATGGGATTTATTCTAAGATTCTCTGGGAGGTTAGGGAGAAAATTGCATAGCCTTTGGCTTTGATCTTTATGTCATCATTGGCTACAGGTATAGCACTGGAAGACTAGAAGATAGCAGATGTTGTCTCTTTGTTCAAGAACAGGAGTAGAGACCATCCTGAGAATTATAGGCCGGTGAGCCTTACTTCTGTTGTGGGCAAAATTTTGGAAAGGATTATAAGAGATAGGATTTATAATCATCTAAAGAGAAATAATTTAATTAGGGATAGTCAACACGGTTTTATAAAGGGTAAGTCATGCCTCACAAACCTTATTGAGTTTTTTGAAAAGGTCACCAAAGAGGTGGATAAGGGTAAGGCAGTTGACGTGGTGTATACAGATTTTAGCAAAGTGTTTGATAAGGTTCCCCTTATCATGATAAGGAAAATTTACTGCAGAAAATACAGATGCATGGGATTTAGGGTGATTTGGCAGTTTGAATTAGGAATTGGCTAGCTGATACAAGACAGAGGGCGGTGGTTGATAGGAAATATTCAATCTGGAGTTCAGTTCTAGTGGTGTACTGCAGAGATCTGTTTTGGGGCCACTGCTGTTTGTCATTTTTGTAAATGACCTAGATGAGGGTGTAGAAGGATAGGTTAAATTTGCAGATGACACTGAAGTCGGAGGAGTTGTAGACAGTGCGGATGGACGTTACAGTTTGCAGAAGGACATAGATAAGCTGCAGAGCTGGGCTGAGAGGTGGCAAATGCAGTTTAATGCGTAAAAGTGTAGGTGATTCACTTTGGAACGAGTAACAGGATTACAGAATATAGGGCTAATGGAAAGACTCTTGGTAGTGTCAGTGTGCAGAGGATTTCGGTGTCCATGTGCATAGATCCCTGAAAGTTGGCACCCAGATTGATATGTTGATTAAGAAGGCGTACGGAGTGTTAGCTTTTATTGATAGAGGGATTGAATTTCGGAGCCAGGAGGTCATGTTGAAACCGTCCAAAACTCTGGAGCGGCTGCACTTGGAGTATTGCGTACAGTCCTGGTCGCCACATAATAAGAAAGATGTGGAAGCATTGGAAAGGGTGCAGAGGCAGTTTACCAGGATGTTGCCTGGTATGTGGGAAGGTCTTATGAGGAAAGGCTGAGTGACTTGAGGTTGTTTTTGTTAGAGAGAAGAAGGTTAAGAGGTGACCTAATTGAGGCATACAAGATGATCAGAAGATTAGATGGAGTGGACAGTGAGAGTTTTTTTCCCTCGGATGATGATGGCTAACACGAGGGGACGTAGCTTTAAATTGAGAGGTGGTAATTAT
This sequence comes from Sphyrna mokarran, assembly GCA_024679065.1. Classification (NCBI taxonomy): domain Eukaryota; kingdom Metazoa; phylum Chordata; class Chondrichthyes; order Carcharhiniformes; family Carcharhinidae; genus Sphyrna; species Sphyrna mokarran. The sequence continues at coordinate 1,461,423 of JAGIQG010000001.1, forward strand.
AGGACGAATGTCAGAGGAAGGTCCTTTACTCAGAGGGTAGTAAGGGTGTGGATTGCCCTGCCTGCAGCAGTTATAGACTTGCCAACTTTAAAGGTGTTCAAATGATCATTGGATAGGTACATGAATAACATTGGAATAGTTTAGGTTAGACGTCATTAGATTCATTCCACTGATCGGCGCAACATCGATGGTTGAAGGGCCTGTACTGCGCTGTAATGTTCTATGTTCTATCCTCATGAGGCATGCCACCCAATCCAGGCAAAATCCTTGTAAATCTCCTCTGCACCCTTTCAATAGTTTCCACATACCTCCTGTAATAAGACGACTATAACTGAGTACAGAACTTCAAGTGGGGTCTGACTAGGGCCTTATAAAACTGCAGCATTGTCTCCCGATTCCTCAACACAGTCCCTCGATTGATGGAGGCCAGTACACCATATGCCTTCTTAACCACATCCTCTACCTGCGAGGCTGATTTAAGAGCCTATGGACTTGGACCCCGAGGTCCTTTTGATCCTCTACACTGCTAAGAATCTTATCCTTGATATTAGACCATAGAACATAGAACACTACAGCACAAACAGGCCCTTCGGCCCACAAGTTGCGCCGATCATAACCAGACATATCCATAACCCTCAATCCCATTAAATCCCATGTACTCATCCAGAAGTCTCTTAAAAGACCCCAGCGAGTTTGCCTCTACCACCATTGATGGCAGCTGATTCCATTCACTCAGCGCCCTCTGAGTGAAAAGAGTATTATACTCCTTTATCCCATTTGACCTGCCAAAATGGACCACTACACATTTATCTATGTTGAAGTCCATCTGCCAGTTCTCCGCCCAGTCTTGCATCCTATTTATGTCTCACTTCAATTTCTGACATCCCTCAAAGCTATCCACAACACCGCTGATCTTCGTGTCATCGGCGAACTTACTAATCCATCCCTCCACTTCCTCATCCAGGTCATTTATGAAAATTACAAACAGGAAGAGTCCCAGAACACATCCCTGGGGCACTCCACGCGTGACTGACCTCCATGAAGTAGATAAGGAGGAGGTGTTAGATATTCAAAAAAGTTTCAAAAAATATAAGTCCCCTGGGCTGGATGGGATTTACCCTAGGATTTTCTGGGAGGCAAGAGAGGTATTGCAGAGACTTTGGCTCTGATTTTCAGGTCGTTGTTGGTTACAGGTACAGTGCCGGAAGACTGGAGGATAGCAAATGTTGTCCCATTGTTCAAGAAGGGGAATAGAGACTTTCCTGGGAATTATAGACCGGTGAGTCTTACTTCTGTTGTGGGCAAAGTGTTGGAAAGAATTATTAGGGACAGGATTTATAGTCATTTAGAGAGAAATGAATTGATTGAGGATAGTCAGCATGGTTTTGTGAAGGGTAGGTCGTGCCTCACAAACCTTATTGAGTTTTTTGAAAAGGTGACCAAAGAAGTGGATGGGGGAAAGGCAGTTGATGTGGTATATATGGACTTTAGTAAGGCATTCGACAAGGTGCCCCATGGAAGGCTTCTGCAGAAAATTCTGAGGAACAGAAGGATCTTGGTGTATGTGTCAATAGATCCCTGAAAGTAGGCAGTCAAGTGGATAAAGTTGTTAAGAAGGCTTATGGAGTCTTAGCTTTTATTGGTAGGGGGATTGAATTCAGGAGCCGCAGCATCATGTTGCAACTGTACAAAACTCTAGTGCGGCCGCACTTGGAGTATTGTGTGCAGTTCTGGTCCCCACATTATAAGAAAGATGTGGAGGCATTGGAGAGGGTACAGAGGAGGTTTACCAGGATGTTGCCTGGTATGGAGGGCAGGTCCTATGAAGAGAGGTTGAAGGATTTGAGGTTGTTTTCGTTAGAAAGGAGGCGGCTAAGGGGGGATCTTATTGAAGCATATAAGATGATTAGAGGTTTGGATAGGGTGGACAGTGATAGCCTTTTTCCTAGGATGGAGAAAGCTAGCACGAGGGGACACAGCTTTAAATTAAGGGGTATGAGTTATAGGACGGATATCAGAGGTAGGTTCTTTACTCAAAGAGTGATTAGGGAGTGGAATGCCCTGCCTGCAGCTGTTGTAGATGCGCCAAGTTTGGTGGCGTTTAAGAGGTTAGTTGATAAGTATATGGATGAGAAGGGAATGGTTTAGTTAGGAGGGGCATTGCTTTTTATTTTGGTCGGCGCAACATCGAGGGCCGAGGGGCCTGTTCTGTGCTGTATTGTTCTAAAATGCAGATGTATGGGATTGAGGGTGATTTAGCTAATTGGATTAGGAATTGGCTAGCTGATAGAAGACAGAGGGTAGTGGTTGATGGGAATTATTCATCATGGAGTTCGGTTACAAGTGGTGTACCTCAGGGATTTGTTTTGGGGTCCCTGCTGTTTGTAATTTTTGTAAATGATCTGGATGAGGGTATAGAAGGATGGATTACTAAATTTGCTGACGACACCAAAGTTGGAGGAGTGGTGGATAGTGAAGAGAGGTGTTATAGTTTGCAGAGAGAATTAGACAAATTGCAGAGCTGGGCTGAGAGGTGGCAAATGGAGTTTAATGCGGAAAAGTGTGAGGTAATTCACTTTGGCAGAAATAACAAATATATAGAATATAAGGCTAATGGTAGGACTCTTAATAGTGTTGACGAACAGAGGGATCTAGGTGTATATGTGCGTAGATCCCTGAAAGTTGGCAATCAAGTCGATAAGGTTGTTAAGAAGGCATACGGAGTCTTGGCTTTTATTGGTAGGGGGATTGAATTTCGGAGCTGCAATGTCATGTTACAACTATACAAAACTCTAGTGCGGCCGCACTTGGAGTATTGTGTGCAGTTCTGATCGCCACATTATAAGAAAGATGTGGAGGCATTGGAGAGGGTGCAGAGGAGGTATACCAGGATGTTGCCTGGTATGGAGGGAAGGTCTTATGAGGAGAGGCTGAGGGATTTGAGGTTGTTTTCATTAGAAAGAAGGCGGCTAAGAAGAGACCTTATTGAGGCATTTAAAATGATCAGAGGATTAGACAGGGTGGACAGTGATAGCCTTTTTCCTCAGATGGAGAAAGCTAGCACGAGGGGACATAGCTTTAAATTAAGGGGTGGTAATTATAGGACGGATGTCAGAGTAGGTTCTTTACCCAGAGGTTGGTAAGGGTATGGAATGCCCTGCCTGCTGCAGTTGTAGATGCGCCAAGTTTGGTGGCGTTTAAGAGGTTAGTAGATAAGTTTATGGATGACAAGGGAATGGTTTAGGTTAGAGGGTCATTGCTTTTTTTTAATTGGTCGGCGCAACATCGAAGGCCGAAGGGCCTGTTCTGCGCTGTAATGTTCAATGTTCTATGTTCTAAAACAGTTCCCTGTTGGCGAACACTTCAGCAGTCATGGGCATTCGGCCTCCTATCTTCGGATAAACGTTCTTCAAGTGGGCCTTCATGACACACAACAGCGCAGAGCTGCTGAGCAGTGACTGATAGCCAAGTTCTGCACACAGGAGGACAGTCTTAACAGGGATCTTAGCTTCATGTCACACTATCTGTAACCCCCATGACTTGTCTGGGTTAGCAAAAAACCTCATTTACTGTGCTGCCCGGAGACAATACACATCTTATTGAAACATATAAGATGATTAGAGGTTTAGATAGGGTGGACAGTGATAGCCTTTTTCCTAGGATGGAGAAAGCTAGCACGAGGGGACATAGCTTTAAATTAAGGGGTGGTAGTTATAGGACGGATGTCAGAGGTAGGTTCTTTACCTAGAGGATGGTAAGGGTATGGAATGCCCTGCCTGCTGCAGTTGTAGATGCGCCAAGTTTGGTGGCGTTTAAGAGGTTAGTACATAAGTTTATGGATGAAAAGGGAATGGTTTAGGTTAGAGAGTCTTTGCTTTTTCTTAATTGGTCGGCGCAACATCGAAGGCTGAAGGGCTTGTTCTGCGCTGTAATGTTCTATGTTCTATCTCTTTAACCTGTGCTCAGTACTCCTTCACTCACATTGTTAGACACTTTAAGACTTGAATAGTAGGTTAGGCGTAAAGATTCGCATTCTAATCAGTAATCTGTACACAGTCTATGCTGTTGTGTGTGCTGTTTGAGACCAGAACACCTCATTCACCTGACGAAAACCAGAGGTTCGAAAGTTTGTGAGTTTACTATGAAATAAATCAGTTGGATTTAAACCTAGTGTTGTCAGACTTCTTACTGTGTTTACTCCAGTCCAACTCTGGCATCTCTACATCATGACTACTTCTACAGGCAAGCCAGTTCTGGATTCACATGACAATAGCCCCTTGGATCCCATGCCCGTCCACTTTCTCAAGACGTCTTGCATGGTGAACCTTATCGAATGCCTTGCTGAAATCCATTTAAACCACATCTACCGCTCTTCCTTCGTCAATGTGTTTTAGTCACATTTTTAAAGAACTCAACAAGGATCTGCCTTTGACAAAGCCGTGCTGATCTTTTCCATCAACTTCCTAACCGTTGAAGTTAGACTCACTGGTCAGTAATTTTCTGGGCTATCCCTGTTCCTTCTCTTGAGTTTAGGAACCACATCCGCAAACCTCCAATGCTCCAGAAGTTCTCTTATCTCCATCGATGACACAAAGATCATTGCCAGACTCTGTGCAATGTCTTCCATCGCCTCCCACAGTAACCTGGGATCATCCCACCCGGTCCCTGCGACTTATCTATCTTGATGCTGTTCATCTTATATCTTGGGGATAGTCAGCATGGTTTTGTGAAGGGCAGGTCGTGCCTTACTAACCTTATTGAGTTTTTTGAAAAAGTGACCAAAGAGGTGGATGGGGGTAAAGCAGTTGATGTGGTATATATGGACTTTAGTAAGGCGTTCGATAAGGTGGCACATGGAAGGCTTCTGCAGAAAATGCAGATGTATGGGATTGAGGGTGATTTAGCTAATTGGATTAGGAATTGGCTAGCAGATAGAAGACAGAGGGTGGTGGTTGATGGGAGATATTCATCATGGAGTTCGGTTACTAGTGGTGTACCTCAGGGATCTGTTTTGGGGCCCCTGCTGTTTGTAATTTTTATAAATGATCTGGATGAGGGTATTGAAGGATGGATTAGTAAATTTGCGGATGACACCAAAATCGGAGGAGTGGTAGATAGTGAAGAGGGGTGTTCTAGTTTGCAGAGAGACTTGGACAAGGTAGAGAGACTTGGTCATAGATAGCAGTGGGAAGTTGTGCGTGGAGCCTGAAGAGATTGGCGAGGCACTGAATAAATATTTCTCTTCGGTATTCACGCAGAGTGCTGGAAATGTAGCTGTGGAGAGCACTGAGGTACAGGGTTGCAAATTGGGGAGTATTGTAGTAGATAGGGAGGATGTGTTAGAAATTCTCGAGGGTTTGAAGTTGGATAAGTCCCCTGGGCCGGACGGGATTTACCCTAGGATTCTCTGGGAGGCAAGAGAGGAGATTGCAGAGCCTCTGGCTCTGATCTTCAGGTCCTCGTTGGTTACGGGTGTGGTTCCGGAGGACTGGAGGATGGCGAATGTGGTCCCATTGTTTAAGAAGGGGAAGAGAGACCTTCCTGGGAATTATAGGCCAGTGAGTCTTACTTCTGTTGTGGGCAAGGTATTGGAGAGAATTATTAGGGATAGGATTTATAGTTATTTAGAGAGAAATGAATTGATTGGGGATAGTCAGCATGGTTTCGTGAAGGGTAGGTCATGCCTTACTAACCTCATTGAGTTTTTTGAGAAAGTGACCAGAGAGGTGGATGGGGGTAAGGCGGTTGATGTAGTATATATGGACTTTAGTAAGGCTTTTGATAAGGTGGCCCATGGAAGACTTCTACAGAAAATGCAGATGTGTGGAATAGAGGGTGATTTAGCTAATTGGATTAGAAATTGGCTGGCAGATAGAAGACAGAGGGTGGTGGTTGATGGGAGATATTCATCGTGGAGTTCGGTGACGAGTGGTGTGCCTCAGGGGTCTGTTTTGGGGCCCCTGCTGTTTGTAATTTTTATAAATGATCTGGATGAGGGTATTGAGGGATGGATCAGTAAATTTGCAGATGATACTAAAGTTGGTGGTGTGGTAGATAGTGAAGAGGGGTGTTTAGTTTACAGAGTGACTTGGACAAGTTGCAGAGCTGGGCCGAGAGGTGGCAAATGGAGTTTAATGTGGAAAAGTGTGAGGTAATGCACTTTGGCAGGAACAATAAATGTGTAGAGTATAGGGCTAATGGTAGGGCTCTTAATAGTGTTGAGGAACAGAAGGATCTTGGTGTATGTGTCAATAGATCCCTGAAAGTAGGCAGTCAAGTGGATAAAGTTGTTAAGAAGGCTTATGGAGTCTTAGCTTTTATTGGTAGGGGGATTGAATTTAGGAGCCGCAGCATCATGTTGCAGCTGTACAAAACTCTAGTGCGGCCGCACTTGGAGTATTGTGTGCAGTTCTGGTCGCCACATTATAAGAAAGATGTGGAGGCATTGGAGAGGGTCCAGAGGAGGTTTACTAGGATGTTGCCTGGTATGGAGGGCAGGTCCTATGAAGAGAGGTTGAAGGATTTGAGGTTGTTTTCGTTAGAAAGGAGGCGGCTAAGGGGGGATCTTATTGAAACATATAAGATAATTAGAGGTTTGGATAGGGTGGACAGTGATAGCCTTTTTCCTAGGATGGAAAAAGCTAGCACGAGGGGACACAACTTTAAATTAAGGGGTATGAGTTATAGGACGGATATCAGAGGTAGGTTCTTTACTCAAAGAGTGATTAGGGAGTGGAATGCCCTGCCTGCAGCTGTTGTAGATGCGCCAAGTTTGGTGGCGTTTAAGAGGTTAGTTGATAAGTATATGGAAGAGAAGGAATGGTTTAGTTTGGAGGGGCATTGCTTTTTATTTTGGTCGGCACAACATCGAAGGCCGAAGGGCCTGTTCTGTGCTGTATTGTTCTATGTTCTATGACAAGTTGCAGAGCTGGGCCGAGAGGTGGCAAATGGAGTTTTATGTGGAAAAGTGTGAGGTAATTCACTTTGGCAGGAATAACAAATGTGTAGAGTATAGGGCTAATGGTAGGACTCTTAATAGTGTTGATGAACAGAGGGATCTTGGTGTATATGTGCATAGATCCCTGAAAGTTGGCAATCAAGTCGATAAGGTTGTTAAGAAGGCATACGGAGTCTTAGCTTTTATTGGTAGGGGGATTGAATTTCGGAGCCGCAACGTCATGTTGCAACTGTACAAAACTCTAGTGCGGCCGCACTTGGAGTATTGTGTACAGTTCTGGTCCCCGCATTATAAGAAAGATGTGGAGGCATTGGAGAGGGTACAGAGGAGGTTTACCAGGATGTTGCCTGGTATGGAAGGCAGGTCTTATGAGGAGAGGCTGAGAGATTTGAGGTTGTTTTCGTTAGAAAGAAGGCGGCTAAGAGGAGACCTTATTGAAACATATAAGATGATTAGAGGTTTAGATAGGGTGGACAGTGATAGCCTTTTTCCTAGGATGGAGAAAGCTAGCACGAGGGGACATAGCTTTAAATTAAGGGGTGGTGGTTTTAGGACAGATGTCAGAGGTAGGTTCTTTACCCAGAGGGTGGTAAGGGTATGGAATGCCTTGCCTGCGTCAGTTGTAGATGCGCCAAGTTTGGTGGCGTTTAAGAGGTTTGTAGATAAGTTTATGCATGAAAGGGGAATGGTTTAGGTTAGAGGGTCACTGCTTGTTCCTAATTGGTCGGCGCAACATCGAAGGCCGAAGGGCCTGTTCTGTGCTGTTATGTTCTATGTTCTAAAAGTTCCAACACATCCTCCTTCTTAATGTCCACATACTCAATCTTTTCAGTCCACTGCAAGACTGCAGTCCACCCAGGTCTTTTCCCACGATGAATACCAAAGTAAAGTATTCATTAAGCATTTCTGCTATTTCTACCGGTTCTGTACAAACTTTCCCACCTTCACATTTTATAGGCCCTATTTCTTTACATCTCACCCTTTTACTCTTCACATATTTGTAGAACACCTTCAGGTTCTCCTTAATCTTACGTGCCAAGGCATTCTCATGACTGCTTTTGGCTCTCCTAGTTTCCTTCTTAAGTTCCTTCCTACAAGGTGTATACTCCTCTAGATCCCTTACATCATCTAGCTCTCTGAACCTATTGTATGCTTTTTCCTTTTTGACTAGGTTCGGTACAACTTTTATGTACCACGGTTCCCATAATCTACCAAAACCTCCCTGTCTTATAGGAATGTTGTGATGCAGAACTCCAGACAAACATTCTTTGAAAATCTGCCAGCTTATTTCGGTACTTTCTCCCAAGAAAACCTTCTTCCAATTTAGAACATAGAACATTACAACGCAGAACAGGCCCTTCGGCCCTCGATGTTGCGCCAACCAATTAAGAAAAAGTAATGACCCTCTAACCTAAACCATTCCCTTTTCATCCATAAACCTATCCACTGACCACTTAAACGCCCCCAAACTTGGCGCATCAACAACTGCAGCAGGCAGGGCATTCCATACCTTACAAACTTCGGGGTAAAGAACCTATCTCTGACATCCGTCCTATAACTACCACACCTTAATTTAAAGCTATGTCCCCTCGTGCTAGCTTTCTTCATCCTAGGAAAAAGTCTATCACTGTCCACCCTGTCTAATCCTCTGATCATCTTATATTCTTAATAAGGTCACCTCTTAGCCGCCTTCTCTCTAATGAAAACAACCTCAAATCCCTCTGCCTCTCCTCATAAGACCTTCCCTCCATACCAGGCAACATCCTGTTAAACCTCCTCTGCACCCTCTCCAGTGCCTCCACATCTTTCTTATAATGTGGCGACCAGAACTGTACACAATACTCCAAGTACGGCCGCACCAGAGTTTTGTACAGTTGCAACATGACATTGCGGCTCTGAAATTCAATCCCCCTACCAATAAAAGCCAAGACTCCATATGTCTTCTTAACAACCTTATCGACTTGATTGCCAACTTTTAGGGATCTATGCACATATACACTGAGATCCCTCTGTTCGTCAACACTATTACAAGTCCTACCATAGCCCTATACTCTATAGATTTGTTATTTCTGCCAAAGTGAATTACCTCACACTTTTCCGCATTAAACTCCATTTGCCACCTCTCGGCCCAGCTCTTCAACTTGTCTAAATCTCTCTGCAAACTATAACACCCCTCTTCACTATCTACTGCTCTTCCATCTTTGGTGTCGTCAGCAAATTTAGTAATCCATCCTTCTATACACTCATCCAGATCATTTATAAAAATTACAAACAGCAGGGGCCCCAAAACAGATCCCTGATGTACACCATTTGTAACCGAACTCCATGATGAATAATTCCCATCAACCACCACCATGTCTTCTATCAGCTAGCCAATTCCTTATCCAATTCGCTAAATCACCCTCAATCCCATACATCTGCACTTTCTGCAGAAGCCTTCCATGGGGAATCTTATCGAACGCCTTACTAAAGTCCATATATACCACGTCAACTGCCTTACCCTTATCCACCTCTTTGGTCACCTTTTCAAAAAACTCAATAAGGTTTGTGAGGCACGACCTACCCTTCACAAAACCATGCTGACTATCCCCAATCACTTCATTTCTCCTAAATGACTATAAATTTACTCGCCTAATATCCTGCCTGATGGCTTCATATTTCCCCTTCCTCCAGTTTTGCACTTTCCTAGCTTGTCTGATCCTATCTCTTTCCAATTTTAGTGTAAAGGCGATAGAATTATGATCACTATCAGCAAGCTGCTCTCCCACTGAGAGATCTAACACATATCCAGTCATTAGCCAATACCAGATCGAGTATAGCCTTTCCTCTTGTAGGCTTATCCACATACTGTGTCAGGAAACCCTCCTGAACACACCTAACAAGCTCCTCCCCATCCAAAGCTCTTACCCTCGGGATATTCCAATCGACGTTTGGGAAATGAAAGTCTTCCATCACTCCATTTCCCAATGTTTTTTCATGACCCCTTTTTGCCCTTATTCCTTGCTTAAGTTTCTTTCTACTTTCCTTGTATTTCATACTTGCTTCATGTGTTCCATGCGTCCTAACTTTGACAAATGCTTCCTTTTTCTCTTTGACTAGACTCGCAATATCTCAGAAAAGTAAATCTTTTAGGACTGAGGAAATTTCTTCACCCAGAGGTGCTGAATGTGTGTAATACACTACGATGGAATCTCGTTGAGGCCAAAACATTGTCTGACTTCAAGAAGAAATTCGACATAGCTATTGGGGCTAAAGGGGATGAAGGGACATAGGAGGAAGAAGGGGATCAGGATATTGAATTTGATGACCAGCCATGATGGAGATGAATGGTGGAACATGCTCGAAGGGCCGAATAGCCTACTAGTTTCTATGTTTATATATTTGGATTGTCGACATAATTTAATATTTATAGTTTGGAATTATAAAACTAGTGGTTAATAAATGCTCCGTAATATAATGAGTAATTTATTTTTTAATATGGATTTTTTTCAGCGGTGGGGATTTATTAACTTTCCTTTTTTGTGTTTTACTATTTCTACCAGACCAAAACCGGCAGGACATGTGTCGCGGTGCTATGATAGTGACAGTTTTACACCATCTGTAGATATGCAGCACATTGAACAAACTCCTGCGAGGATCTATTATCATAAACAAAGCCGCAATTCAGAAAGTAAGTGTGTCAGGGATCCCATATCTCGGAGTACAGCTCTACGGAGGCAAGCTGTTGAGAATTGGCACCGTAGGCCGTATCGTAACAGCACAGAAGGTGAAGAAGGTGATGTGTCAGATGCAGGATCTAGAACAACAGAATCTGAGGCGGAAGTATGGGAACCAGAAAATACAAGTTCAGCAGAGTCTCAGAAATTTGGATCACATCGTGCCAAAGTTTACCGACTGAGTACAAGTAAGTATGTATTATATCTTAACAATATTGGTTTAGTGAAGCAAATATCCATCAATAACATGTTGTATCTGAAGCAAATATCCATGATATCTGACATCATGGATAAAAACATAAAAATAAAAGCTGGAGAAGACCATTTGGACAATTATCATAGAGGTTTAAGCATGGAAATAGTCCCTTCAGCCTAACTTGTCCATACCATCCGTGCCATTCACCACTAAGCTAGTCCAGTTGCCTGCATTTGGCCCATATCTCTCTGTACCCATCTTATCCATGTAACTATCTAAATGCTTTTAAAAATACAAAATTGTAGCCGCCTCTACTGTTGCCCTTGGCAGCTTATTTCAATTGCCCTTTGGAACCTTTTGTATATCTCCTCTCTCACTTTAAACCTATGCCCTCTAATTTTAGACTTCTCAACCTTTGGGAAAAGATGTTGACTATTTAGCTGATCTATGCCCCCCATTATTTTATAAAACTCTGTAAACTCACCCCTCAGCCTCCTAAGCAGTAGAGAAAAGGTCCAAGTCTGTCCAGCCTCTCCTTATTACCCAAACCATAAAATCCTGGTAGTATCCGAGTAAATCTTTTCTGCACTCTTTCTTGTTTAATAATATCCTTTCTATAATAGGGTGACCAAAACTGTGTACAATATTCCAAGTGTGGCCTTACCAATGCAATGTACAACTTCAACAGGACATCCCAACTCTTATATTCAATTTTCTGACCAATGAAACCAAGCATGCTGAATGGTGCAAAAGGTTAAATCTTGCGGGATCAAAAGTGAATTAGCTAGATAGATACAGAACTGGCTTGACCGTAGAAGACAAAGGGTAATAGTGGAGGGGTCTTTTTCTGATTGGAGATCTGTAACTAGTGGTGTTCTGCAGGGACCTCTGATGTTTGTGATATATATAGATGATTTGAAAGAAGATGTAGCTGGTCTGATAAGTAAGTTTGCAGATAGTGATGAACATTGTCAGAGATTACAGCAAGATATAGATAGGCTGGAAAATTAGGTGGAGAAATGGCAAATGGAATTTGATCCAGATAAATGCGAAGTGATGCACTTGGTAGATCTAATGCAGGAGGGAGCTGTACAATAAATGGCAGAAACATCAGGAATATAGACACACAGAGGGATCTGGATGTGCAAGTCCACAGATCCTTAAAAGTGACTACATAGGTGGAAAAAGCGGTGAAGAAGACATATAGCATAGAACATAGAACATAGAACAATACAGCACAGAACAGGCCCTTCGGCCTTCGATGTTGTGCCGACCAAAATAAAAAGCAATGCCCCTCCTAACTAAACCATTCCCTTCTCATCCATATACTTATCAACTAACCTCTTAAACGCCACCAAACTTGGCGCATCTACAACAGCTGCAGGCAGGGCATTCCACTCCCTAATCACTCTTTGAGTAAAGAACCTACCTCTGATATCCGTCCTATAACTATCACCCCTTAATTTAAAGCTGTGTCCCCTCGTGCTAGCTTTCTCCATCCTAGGAAAAAGGCTATCACTGTCCACCCTATCTAAACCTCTAATCATCTTATATGCTTCAATAAGATCCCCTCTTAGCCGCCTCCTTTCTAACGAAAACAACCTCAAATCCTTCAACCTCTCTTCATAGGACCTGCCCTCCATACCAGGCAACATCCTAGTAAACCTCCTCTGTACCCTCTCCAATGCCTCCACATCTTTCTTATAATGTGGCGACCAGAACTGCACACAATACTCCAAGTGCGGCCGCACTAGAGTTTTGTACAGCTGCAACATGATGCTGCGGCTCCTAAATTCAATCCCCCTACCAATAAAAGCTAAGACTCCATAAGCCTTCTTAACAACTTTATCCACTTGACTGCCTACTTTCAGGGATCTATTGACACATACACCAAGATCCTTCTGTTCCTCAACACTATTAAGAGCCCTACCATTAGCCCTATACTCTACACATTTATTGTTCCTGCCAAAGTGCATTACCTCACACTTTTCCACATTAAACTCCATTTGCCACCTCTCGGCCCAGCTCTGCAACTTGTCCAAGTCACTCTGTAAACTAAAACACCCCTCTTCACTATCTACCACACCACCAACTTGCTTGCCTTTATTGGAAGGGGCATAGAGTATAAAAGTTAGCATATGATGTTGCAGTAATACAGAACATTGGTTAGGCCACATTTGGAATACTGCGTCCAGTTCGCCACACTACCAGAAGGACATGGAGGCTTTGGCAGAAAAAGTTTACCAGGATGTTGCCTGGTATGGAGGATATTAGCGATGAGGTGAGATTGAGTAAACTAGGATTGTTCTCCCTGGAAAGACAGAGGTTGAGGAGCGATCTAATAGAAGTTTATAAAATTATGAAGGGCATAGATAGGGTAAACAGTTGGAAGCTTTATCCCAGATCAGAAATGAGAAATACAAAGGGTCACAAGTCCAAGGTAAGGAGGAGCAAGGCTCAATACAGATGTGCGGGGGAAGTATTTTACACAAAAGGTGCTGGGGCCTGGAATGCACTACCAAGCAAGGTGGTTGAGGCAGACATGCTAGGATCATTTAAGACTTAACTAGAAAGCCATGTGAACAGACTAGGAATAGAGGGATACAAACAGATGGTCTAGTTAAGAACACATGATTGGTGCAGGCTTGGAGGGCCGAAGGGCCTGTTCATGTGCTGTATTGTTCTTTGTTTGTTTTTTTGCCACCCTGTTCACCTATCATTCCACTTCCACGGAGCTATGAAGATGTATTCCTTGCCCCCCCGATTTCTTTATTAACTCTACTCTGATCAACCTCTATGCTCTTCAAGGGATTCACTTTATCCCTGTTGCCTATGCTTGTCTGAGAAAAATTGAGCAATAATAATAGGGGACTTTAACTTTGCCAATATTGACTGGAACAGCCGTAGCATTGGAGCTCGCATGGAGAGAAATTTGTTAAGTGTATTCAGGAGGAATTTCTCATTCAGTGTGTGGATGGCCTGACCAGAGAAGGGGCAAAACTTGACCTCCTCTTGGGAAATAAGGAAAGGAAAGTGATAGAAGTGTTAATGAGTGATCACTTTGCTATGAGGATGCTAGATCTGGCCCAAAAGTTAAAATTCTGGGCCAATTTTGATGGTATTAGACAGGAACTTCCAAAAGTTAATTGTGGGAGTCTGTTGGCAGGCAAAGGGACATTTGTCAGAAAAACCCATCTGCCATCCTTACATGTGACTCCTACACTGCCTATACTCTTCAAGGGATTCACCTGATTCCAGCTGCCTGTGCATGTCATGTGCCTCCTTTTTCTTCTTGACCAGCGCCTCAGCAGTGTGGTTGATTCTCAACTGCCCTCAGGCAGCCAGCAACGCCCATGTCCCAGGAATGAATTTAAAAAAAAACTAGAGTAAAACATGCTGTAGAATCATAGAATACTACAGTACAGAATGAGGCCATTTGGCCTATTGAGTCTGTCCTGACTACAATCTGTTCCAGGCCTTTATCTCCATAATGCCGTGTATTTACCCTAGCTAGTTCCCCTGACACTAAGGAACAATTTAGCATGGCCAATGCACCTAAGCAGCACATCTTTGGACTGTGGGAGGAAACCAGAGCATCTGGAGGAAACCCACGCAGACGCAGGGAGAACATGCAAACTCCAGACTAATGTCTGAAAAACTGTTTGGGTCTAGTCGAGCTTCATAACATACTTTGAGGTTTATCTGGTACCCTGAAAGGGTTAGTTTGGACACAAAAAAAATTTCTCTGTGTCATTCTGCAATTATACTCAGTTGTCTTAACATCCTTTATTCATATATGGAATTTGCTTTTTATGTTCCTTTTGTATTTTTCCTTAGGTAATACCAAACCAGTCAGTTATAAAGCAGCCAAACCTCAGAAGAGCAGTCCCTCCCGATCAAATGAAGTTATCAGCCCTGAAGTTCTAAAGATGCGAGCGGCACTATTTTGTATTTTCACCTACCTGGACACCAAGACATTGCTAAAAACTGCTGAGGTTTGTCGGGATTGGAAATATGTTGCTCGGCATCCAGCAGTTTGGACCAGAGTTCTGTTGGAAAATGCTAGAGTATCCTCCAAGGTATTAATTACATAAGTAAATCTTTTAAGTTATGATGCATTGCGCAAACAAAGAAAAGTATAGTACAGGAACAGGCCTTTTAGCCCTCCAAGACCATGCTGATCATAGTGCCCTAACTAAATTAAAAAACAACAACTGCTCTTACTTGGTCCATATCCCTCTATTCACTCTCTAGTCATGTATCCATCCAGATAGAACATAGAGGAGATTGCAGAGCCTCTGGCTCTGATCTTCAGGTCCTCGTTGGTTACGGGTGTGGTTCCGGAGGACTGGAGGATAGCGAATGTGGTCCCATTGTTTAAGAAGGGGAAGAGAGACCTTCCAGGGAATTATAGGCCAGTGAGTCTTACTTCTGTTGTGGGCAAGGTATTGGAGAGAATTATTAGGGATAGGATTTATAGTTATTTAGAGAGAAATCTCTCGAAATAACTATCTTATTGAAGCATATAAGATAATTAGAGGTTTGGATAGGGTGACAGTGATAGCCTTTTTCCTAGGATGGAGAAGCTAGCACGAGGGGACACAACTTTAAATTAAGGGGTATGAGTTATAGGACGGATATCAGAGGTAGGTTCTTTACTCAAAGAGTGATTAGGGAGTGGAATGCCCTGCCTGCAGCTGTTGTAGATGCGCCAAGTTTGGTGGCGTTTAAGAGGTTAGTTGATAAGTATATGGATGAGAAGGGAATGGTTTAGTTAGGAGGGGCATTGCTTTTTATTTTGGTCGGCACAACATCGAAGGCCGAAACATCGAAGATGGTTTAGTTAGGAGGGGCATTGCTTTTTATTTTGGTCGGCACAACATCGAAGGCCGAAGGGCCTGTTCTGTGCTGTATTGTTCTATGTTCTATGTTCTATCTATCCCCTTCAAAATCTTGTACGCCTTTATCAGATCTCCTCTAAGTCTACGTCTTTCTAAGGAAAACAGTCCCAATTTGGCTAATTTCTCCTCATAACTCAGACTTTCCATACCCGGCAGCATCCTTGTAAACCTCCTCTGCACTCTTTCCAGAGTCTCCACGTCCTTCCGATAGTAAGGCGACCAGAACTGGACACAGTATTCCAAATGAGGCCTAACCAGCATTTTATACAACTGCAACATTAAAGGCCAGCACTTGTACTCTATACCCCTTCCTATAAAGGCTAGCATACTATATGCTTTCTTCACAACCTTCTCCACTTGCTCTTCCTCCTTCAGAGACTTGTTCACCTGCACCCCCAGGTCCCTCTACGTTTCTATACTCTTAATAGGTCTACCCTTTATCATATACCTCCCCCCTACATTCTTTCTCCCAAAATACATCACCTCACATTTATCAGGATTGAATTCCATCTGCCATCTGTCTGCCCAAGCTACCAGCCTATCTATGTCCTGCTGTATCGCCTGACAATGCTTCTCACTATCTGCAAGTCCAGCCATCATTGTATCAGCAAACTTGCTGATCACTCCACTTACTCCCTCTTCCAAGTCATTTACATATATTACAAATAGAAGAGGTCCAGTTCCGAGCCCTGCGGCACACCACTAATGACCGACCTCCAGCTAGAGAAAATCCAGCTAGAGTACGCCAAAAATCTAAGGAAGAGAGAGGCAAGGCTAGCACGAGGGGACACAGCTTTAAATTAAGGGGTATGAGTTATAGGACGGATATCAGAGGTAGGTTCTTTACTCAAAGAGTGATTAGGGAGTGGAATGCCCTGCCTGCAGCTGTTGTAGATGCGCCAAGTTTGGTGGCGTTTAAGAGGTTAATTGATAAGTATATGGAAGAGAAGGGAATGGTTTAGTTTGGAGGGGCATTGCTTTTTATTTTGGTCGGCACAACATCGAAGGCCGAAGGGCCTGTTCTGTGCTGTAATGTTCTATGTTCTAAGGCGATACTAATAGGGGACTCCACTGTGAGGGATTCAGACAGGCGTTTTTGTGGACGCAGGTGAGAATCACGGATGGTAGTTTGTCTCTCTGGAGCTGGGATCCGGGATGTTTCTGTACGCTTCCCAGACATCCTGAAAGGGGAAGGTGAGGAACCTGAAGTTGTGGTGCATATAGGTACTGCAGACATAGGCAGGAAGAGGGAGGCAGTCATTAAAAGGGATTGTAGGGAACTGAGTAGGAAGCTGAGGAAGAGAAAAGCGAAGTTAGTAATCCCAGGATTGCTGCCTGCGCCTCGGGAGAATGAGAGCAGGAATCAAATGAGGTGGAGGATGAATGCATAGCTGAGGGACTGGAGCAGGGGGCAGGGATTCAGGTTCATAGATCATTGGGACCTCTTTAGGGGCAGATGCGACTTGTACAGTAAGGACGGTTGGCACTTGAACCCTAGGGGGACTAATATCTTGGCAGGAAGACTGGCTAGGGCTACTGGGGGGACTTTAAACTAGAAAGCTGGGGTGTGGGAGTATCGATGAGATTGTGAATAAGGAGGTTAGTTCCCAGGTAGGGAAGGACTGTAGGCACTCTGAGAGGGGGGTTAGGCGGGTGGTGGAAAAGGGAAATATCCTGACTGAGGGGCTGAGGTGTGTCTATTTTAATGTCAGGAGTGTAGTAAATAAGATAGATGAGCTTAGGGCGTGGATTGCTGCTTGGGAGTGTGATGTGGTGGCCATTACAGAGACTTGGTTGTCTCAGGGACAGGACTGGGTACTTCAGGTGCCAGGATTCAGATGCTTCAGGAGGGAAAGGGTTGGGGGCAAAAGAGGTAGAACATAGAACATTACAGCACACAACAGGCCCTTCGGCCTTCGATGTTGCGCCGACCAATATAAAAAGCAATGCCCCTCCAAACTAAACCATTCCCTTCTCTTCCATATACTTATCAACTAACCTCTTAAACGCCACCAAACTTGGCGCATCTACAACTGCTGCAGGCAGGGCATTCCACTCCCGAACCACCCTTTGGGTAAAGAACCTACCTCTGATATCCGTCCTATAACTATCACCCCTTAATTTAAAGCTGTGTCCCCTCGTGCTAGCTTTTTCCATCCTAGGAAAAAGGCTATCACTGTCCACCCTATCTAAACCTCTAATCATCTTATATGCTTCGATAAGGTCTCCTCTTAGCCGCCTCCTCTCTAACGAAAACAACCTCAAATCCCTCAGCCTCTCTTCATAAGACCTGCCCTCCATACCAGGCAACATCCTGGTAAACCTCCTCTGTACCCTCTCCAATGCCTCCACATCTTTCTTATAATGTGGGGACCAGAACTGCACACAATACTCCAAGTGCGGCCGCACTAGAGTTTTGTACAGTTGCAACATGACGTTGCGGCTCCGAAATTCAATCCCTCTACCAATACTCTACCAAGTGGTGGTGTGGCACTGTTGATCAGGGACAGTGTCATGGCTGCAGAAAAGGTGGAAGACGTGGAGAGAATGTCTACGGAGTCCCTGTGGGTAGAAGTTAGGAACAGCAAAGGCTGGCTCGCTAACTTTGCTGGGTGTATTCTATAGCCGCCCAATAGCGACAGGGAAATTGAGGTGCAGATAGGGAAACAGATCGTAGACAGATGTAGAAATAACAGGGTTGTCGTGATTGGAGATTTCAATTTCCCAAACATCGACTGGAATATCCCAAGGGCAAGGGGTTTGGACGGTGAGGATTTATCAGGTGTGTTCAGGAAGGTTTACTGACACAGTACGTGGAAAAGCCTACGAGAGGAGAGGCTGTACTTGACCTGGTGCTGGCTAATGAGCCAGGGCAGGTGTCGGATCTCACGGTAGGTGAGCATCTTGGGAATGGGGATCATAATTCTATCTCTTTCACGATAGCAATGGAAAGAGATAGGATCAGTCAGGCTAGGAAGGTGTATGTCTGGAGTAAGGGGAAATAGAACGTAGAACGTAAAACATTACAGCGCAGAACAGGCCCTTTGGCCCTCGATGTTGCGCTGACCAATTACGAAAAAGCAATGACCCTCTAACCTAAACCATTCCCTTTTCATCCATAAACCTATCCACGGACCTCTTAAATGCCCCAAACTTGGCGCATTTACATCTGCAGCAGGCAGGGCATTTCATACCCTTACCACCCTCTGGGTAAAGAACCTACCTCTGACATCTGTCCTATAACTACCACCCCTTAATTTAACGCTATGTCCCCTCGTGCTAGCTTTCTCCATCTGAGGAAAAAGGCTATCACTGTCCACCCTATCTAAACCTCTGATCATCTTGTATGTTTCAATAAGGTCTCCACTTAGCCGCCTTCTTTCTAATGAAAACAACCTCAAATCCCTCAGCCTCTCTTCATAAGACCTTCCCTCCAAACCAGGCAATATCCTGGTAAACCTCCTCTGCACCCTCTCCAATGCCTCCACATCTTTCTTATAATGTGGGGACCAGAACTGTACACAATACTCCCAAGTGCGGCCGCACTAGAGTGGTGAACATTTTGGTGATAGTGACCACAATTCGGTTACGTTCACCTTAGTGATGGATAGGGATAGGCATGAAGCTGGGGGCAGTAGTTATAGCTGTGGGAATGGTAATTACGAGGCCATAAGGAGGGAATTGGGGTGCATAGGTTGGACGAGGAAACTGCAGGGACTGGGAACATCTGAAATGTGGAGCTTATTCAAGGAGCAGTTGATGTGGTATACATGGACTTTCATAAGGCGTTCGATAAGGTGCCCCATGGAAGGCTTCTGCAGAAAATGCAGACGTGTGGGATTGAGGGTGATTTTACTAATTGGATTAGGAATTGGCTAGCAGATAGAAGACAGAGGGTGGTGGTTGATGGAAATTATTCATCGTGGAGTTCGGTTACAAGTGGTGTACCTCAGGGATCTGTTTTGGGGCCCTGCTGTTTGTAATTTTTATAAATGATCTGGATGAGGGTATTGAAGGATGGATTAGTAAAATTGCGGATGACACCAAAGTCGGAGGAGTGGTAGATAGTGAAGAGGGGTGTTATAGTTTGCAGAGAGACTTGGACAAGTTGCAGAGCTGGGCCGAGAGATGGCAAATGGAGTTTAATGCGGAAAAGTGTGAGGTAATTCACTTTGGCAGGAATAATAAATGTGTAGAGTATAGGGCTAATGGTAGGACTCTTAATAGTGTTGATGAACAGAGGGATCTTGGTGTATGTGTGCATAGATCCTGAAAGTTGGCAATCAAGTTGATAAGGTTGTTAAGAAGGCATATGGAGTCTTAGCTTTTATTGGTAGGGGGATTGAATTTCGGAGCCGCAACGTCAGTTGCAACTGTACAAAACTCTAGTGCGGCCGCACTTGGAGTATTGTGTGCAGTTCTGGTCCCCACATTATAAGAAAGATGTGGAGGCATTGGAGAGGGTACAGAGGAGGTTTACCAGGATGTTGCCTGGTATGGAGGCCAGGTCTTATGAGGAGAGGCTGAGGGATTTGAGGTTGTTTTCGTTAGAAAGAAGGCGGCTAAGAGGAGACCTTATTGAAACATATAAGATGATTAGAGGTTTAGATAGGGTGGACAGTGATAGCCTTTTTCCCAGGATGGAGAAAGCTAGCACGAGGGGGCATAGCTTTAAATTAAGGGGTGGTAGTTATAGGACGGATGTCAGAGGTAGGTTCTTTACCCAGAGGGTGGTAAGGGTATGGAATGCCCTGCCTGCTGCAGTTGTAGATGTGCCAAGTTTGGTGGCGTTTAAGAGGTTAGTAGATACGTTTATGGATGAAAAGGGAGTGGTTTAGGTGAGAAGGTCATTGTTTTTTATTAAGTGGTCGGCGCAACGTCGAAGGTCGAAGGGCCTGTTCTGCGCTGTAATGTTCCATGTTCTATGTTCAGTACACCGTACGCCTTCCTGACCACTTCCTCCACCTGCGAGGCCGATTTAAAAGTCCTACGGACCCGGACCCCGAGTTTTTCTTTATTTATTTTTATTAAATTCTATCAAGATTGACAAGTCGCCGGGTGTACCCCAGGTGGGACGTACCCCAGGTTATTGTGGGAGGTGAGGGAAGTGATTGCAGATCCCTTGGCAATGATGTTTGCGTCGTCTGTGGAAACAGGAGAGGTTCCGGAGGATTGGAGGATTACAGATGTGGTTCCTATCTTTAAGAAAGAAAACAAGGATAGTCCAGGAAATTACCGACCGGTGAGTCTGACTTCAGTGATTGGTAAGCTGATGGAGAGGCTTCTGAGGGATAAGATTTATGAACGTTTGGAGAAGTTCAGATGATCAGAAATAGTCAGCATGGTTTTGTCAAGGGCAGGTCATGCCTTACGAGCCTAGTTGTGTTCTTCGAAAATGTGACTAAACACATTGATGAAGGAAGAGCGGTGGACGTTGTGTACGTGGACTTTAGTAAGGCTTTTGATAAGTCCCCCGTGCAAGGCTTCTGGAGAAGGTGAGAGGGCATGGGATCCAAGGGCTTTGGCCTTGTGGATCCAGAACTGGCTTGCCAGCAGAAGGCAGAGAGTGATTGTGGATGGGTCTTGTTCTGCATGGAGGTCGGTAACAAGTGGAGTGCCCCAGGGAACCGCCTCACTATGGAAGGATGTAGACGTTATTGATCGAGTGCAGAGGAGATTTACAAGAATGTTGCCTGGATTGGGAGGAAGGCCTTATGAAGATAGGTTGAGGGAGCTGGGACTCTTCTCACTGGAGAGACGTAGGTTGAAAGGTGATCTGATAGAAGTTTATAAAATGTTGAGAGGTATAGATAAGGTGGACTCTCAGATACTATTTCCCCGAGCTGAATTGGTCACGATGAGAGTACACAGATGTAAGGTGCAGGGAAGCAAATACAAAGGAGATGTCAGGGGTAGGTTTTTCACTCAGAGGGTGGTGAGTGAATGGAACCGACTACAGTCGGTGGTTGTTGAGGCAAACTCACTGGGATCTTTTGAAAGACTTCTGGATGAGTATATGGAAAAGAATAGGATAGGGGGTTATAGATAGGTCTGTGGATTGGTAGATGTGATCGGCGCAACTCGTGGGCTGAAGGGCCTGTTTGTGCTGCATTGTTCTATGTTCTATGTTCTATATTCTAAGGAGTACAATATAAGGGTAGGAGTCTTAGCTGTGTTGTAGAGCAGAAGGATCTCGGGGTCTGGGTCCATAGGACTCTTAAATCAGCCTCGCAGGTGGAGGAAGTGGTCACGAAGGCGTATGGTGTACTGGCCTTCATTAATCGAGGAATAGAGTTTAGGAGTCAGGAGGTAATGATGCAGCTCTATAAGACCCTTGTCAGACCCCACTTGGAGTATTGTGCGCAGTTTTGGTCGCCTCACTATAGGAAGGATGTAGAAGCTATTGAGAGAGTGCAGAGGAGATTTATATGAATGCTGCCTGGATTGGGAGGCAAGCCTTATGAAGATAGGTTGAGGGAGCTGGGACTCTTCTCAGTGGAGAGACGTAGGTTGAGAGGTGACCTGATAGAGGTTTATAAAATGTTGAGAGGAATAGATAGGGTGGACTCTCAGAGGCTATTTCCCTGAGCTGAAATGGTCACTACGAGAGGACACAGATTTAATGTGCAGGGAAGCAAATACAGAGGGGATGTTAGGGGTAAGTTTTTCACTGAGAGGGTGGTGAGTGAATGGAATCGGCTGCCGTCAGAAGTTGTTGAGGCAAACTCACTGGGGTCTTTTAAAAGACTTCTGGATGAGTATATGGAAAAGAATAGGATGGGTGTTATAGATAGGTCTGTGGATTGGTAGATGTGATCGGCGCAACCCGTGGACCGAAGGGCCTGTTTGTGCTGTATTGTTCTATGTTCTATGTACCCTCACTGGCATGTAATACAGGTAGCAATCCTGAGATTACTACCCTCACGATCTTGCTTTTTAGATTCCTTCCCAGCTCTCTATACTTTCTCTTTAGCACCTCCTCACTCTTTCTACCTACGTCATTGGTACCAATGTGTACCGCCACATCTGGCTGATCATCTCCCCTTTAGAACGTTTTGCATGCAATCAGAGACATCCCTGACCTTGTCACCCAGGAGGCAACAAAACACGTGGGAGTCTCTGTCCCGACCACAGAACCCCTTGTCCGTACCTCTGACCATTTGGTACTGGGATGATGGTGAAGGAACACAGAACATAGAACATTACAAAGCTGTACAGGCCCTTGTACTTTCCTGCGAGTATTTGGAACAAGCTGCCAGAGGTGTTAATAGAGACCGCTACAATTTTGTCTTTAAAAAGCTGTGATATAACTAGGAAGAATGTTTTCTATAGCGCATCTGTAAAAGTTGGTGAGACTCATAGCTGACATGCCAAATTTCATAGATGTTGGCTCTCGATGTTGTGCCGAGCTATGTCCAAACCCAAGATCAAACTATCCCACTCCTTATCATTCTGCTATGCTCCATGTGCCTAGTTTATCCTATTGAAATGAATCATGTTGCACTTTGCAGGGTTAAACTTTATCAACCACTTCTCGGCCCTACTCTGCATCCTATCAGTGGCTCTTTGCAGCCTACAAGCGCCCTCCACCTCATTCACTATTTCACCAATCTTGGTGTCATCAGCAAATTTACTAACCCACTCTTCAGCCCCCTCTTCCAAGTCATTGATGAAAATCACAAACAGCAGAGACCCTGTACTGATCTCTGAGGATATCCCATGGGTAATTATAAGCTGGGTGAGCTTAATGTCCATGGTATGGAAATTGTTGGAGAAGATCCTTCGAGATAGGATATATGCACATTTAGAACGGAATAATCTCATTAGCGATAAACAGCATGGTTTTGTACGAGGGAGATCATGCCTCACAAATTCATAGAACATAGAACATTACAGCGCAGTTCAGGCCCTTCGGCCCTCGATGTTGCGCCGGCCAGTGGACCCTCTAACCTAAACTATTCCAATATCATCCATATGACTGTCCACCGCCCATTTGAATGCCCCCAAAGTAGGCGAGTCCACAACTGCTGCAGGCAGGGCATTCCACGCCCTTACCACCCTCTGTGTAAAGAACCTGCCTCTGACATCCATCCTATAACTACCACCTTTTAATTTAAAGTTATGTCCCCTCGTGTTAGTCATCATCATCCGAGGAAAAAGACTCTCACTATCCACCCTATCCAGTCCTTTGATCATCTTATACGCCTCAATTAGGTCACCGCGTAACCTTCTTCTCTCTAATGAAAATAACCTCAGGTCCCTCAGCCTTTCCTCATAAGGCCTTCCCACCATACCAGGCAACATCCTGGTAAACCTCCTCTGCACCCTTTCCAATGCTTCCACGTCTTTCTTATAATGCGGCGACCAGAACTGTACGCAATACTCCAAGTGCGGCCGCACCAGAGTTTTGTACAGTTGTAACATAACCTCACGGCTCCTAAATTCAATCCCTCTACCAATAAAAGCTAACACACCGTACGCCTTCTTAACAACTTTATCAACCTGGGTGCCAACTTTCAAAGAGCTATGTACTTGTACCCCAAGATCCCTCTGCTCGACAACACTATTAAGGGTCCTTCCATTAGCCCTATATTTCATATGCCTGTTATTCCTACCAGAGTGAATCACCTCACACTTATCCGTATTGAATTCCATTTGCCACCTCACGGCCCAGCTTGCAACCTATCTATGTCCCTCTGCAAACTGTAACATCCATCCTCGCTGTCTACAACTCCCCCCACTTTGGTATCGTCAGCAAATTTACTAATCCAACCCTCTACACCCTCATCTAGGTCATTTATAAAAATGACAAACAGCAGTGGCCCCAAAACAGATCCTTGAGGTACACCACTTGTAACTGCACTCCAGGTTGAATATTTCCCATCAACCACCACCCTCTGTCTTCTATCAGCTAGCCAATTCCTAATCCAAACTGCTAAATCACCTTCAATCCCATGCATCTGCACTTTCTGCAGTAGCCTACCATGGGAACCTTATCAAACGCTTTGCTAAAATCCATATACACTACATCAACTGCCTTACCCTTATCTACCTCTTTGGTCACCTCCTCAAAAAACTCAATAAGGTTTGTGAGGCACGACCTACCCTTCACAAAACCGTGCTAACTATCCCTAATCAATTTATTTCTCTCGAGATGCTTATAAATCCTATCCCTTACAATTCTTTCCAAGATTTTTCAGTTGAGTTGAGTTTTTTGAGGAGGTGACAAAACGATTGACAAGGGAAGGGCATTTGATGTCTATATGGGTTTTAGTAATGCATTCGACAAGGTCCCTCATGGCAGACTGGTGGAAAAGATTAAATCTCATGGGATAAAAGGTGAGGTAGCTAGATGGATGGAGAACTGGCTTGGCCATAGAAGACAGAGGGTAGCAGTGGAGGGGTCTTTTTCTGGTCGGAGGTCTGTGACTAGCGGTGTTCCGCAGGCTTTTTACTGGGACCTCTGCTATTTGTGATATGTATTTCAGAGATATAGATCGGGTGGATTCTCAGAGGCTTTTCCCCAGGGCAGAAATGGTAGCTATGAGAGGACACAGGTTTAAGGAGCTGGCGAGTAGGTACAGAGGAGTTGTCTGGAGTAAGGTTTTCACTCAGAGAGTGGTGAGTGAGTGGAATCGGCTGCCTTTGATGGTGGTGGACGCAAATTTGATTGGGTCTTTGCAGAGACTTCTAGATGAGTTCCTAATAGTTACCCAAGAATCTCTTTTAGGAGTGACTATCTCTTTGTAACTCCTGTCAATATCCACCTCAACCTCCCAATTATCCGGAGTTCCTCTAATTCCAGCTCCAGCTCCTTAACACGATCCTCAAGGAGCTGCAAATGGGCACACTTCCTCCAGTTATAATCAGCAGGAACACTACTGGTGTCCCTCACCTCGTACATACCACAGGAAGTGCAACATACTGCCTGCACTGCCATCTCTGATCCTTTAATTTGCAGGAGAGAGAAGAAAAACTTCCCACACACTTTTATTATTAGGTTAGAGGAGGGGGGAGGGTGGGATACTCTACCTGTGTCGAGTATCGGGTTTCCTCTCTGTACCAATTTATAGGGTCAGAGAGAAAAATTACAACTACGGGTAAGCCTCCTTATGACGACTTCTGGTTTCCAGTTAATTTAGAAAAAATGGCAAAAAACTACCACTGCTCGCTACTTTAACCAAAAAGAAAATGTTAAAAATTACCTTAAACTCAAACTTTACTCTCGCCCAAATTGCTGCCTCTCCGTGCTGCTCCACATGAACATGTCTGTGCACGGTGTGAGGAACTGCAGATCTTAAGGGACTGGGTTAAGGAATTGGAACTGCAGCTTGAGGACCTTCATCTCATTAGAGAAAATGAACATAGAACATAGAACGTTACAGCGCAGAACAGGCCCTTCGGCCTTCAATGTTGCGCCGACCAGTTAAGAAAAAGCAATGACCCTCTAACCTAAACCATTCCCATGAGGAGAAAATTGACAGGAGCTACCAGCAAGTGGTCACACGAGGGCAACGGGAGGAAGTCAAGTGGGTAACTGTTCGGAAGGGGAAAGCTCGTGTGATGGAGAGCACCCTGGTGGATGTCCCCCTTCATAACAAGTATTCGTGTCTGAGTACTGCTGGAGGGGACAGCTCACCTGGGGGAGGCAGCAGTAGCCGTGTCTCTGGAGCTGAGCCCAGTAGTACCAAAAAGTAAAGAAAAGAGAAGGGCTGTGTTAATAAGGGAGTCCATAGTGAGGGGGTCAGACAGGCATTTTTGCGGACGCAGACGGGAGTCGCGGATTGTGGTCTGCCTCCCTGGAGCTGGGATCCGGGATGTCTCTGGATGCATCCCAGATATCTTGAAAGAGGAGGGGGAGAACATAGAACATAGAACATTACAGCGCAGAACAGGCCCTTCGGCCTTCGATGTTGCGCCGACCAATTAAGAAAAAGCAATGACCCTCTAACCTAAACCATTCCCTTTTCATCCATAAACTTATCTACTAACCTCTTAAACGCCACCAAACTTGGCGCATCTACAACTGCAGTAGGCAGGGCATTCCATACCCTTACCACCCTCTGGGTAAAGAACCTACCTCTGACATCCGCCCTATAACTACCACCCCTTAATTTAAAGCTATGTCCCCTTGTGCTAGCTTTCTCCATCCTCGGAAAAAGGCTATCACTGTCCACCCTATCTAAACCTCTAATCATCTTATATGTTTCAATAAGGTCCCCTCTTAGCCGCCTTCTTTCTAACGAAAACAACCTCAAATCCCTCAGCCTCTTTTCATAAGACCTGCCCTCCATACCAGGCAACATCCTGGTAAACCTCCTCTGTACCCTCTCCAATGCCTCCACATCTTTCTTATAATGCGGGGACCAGAACTGTACACAGTACTCCAAGTGCGGCCGCACTAGAGTTTTGTACAGTTGCAACATGACGTTGCAGCTCCGAAATTCAGTCCCCCTACCAATAAAAGTTAAGACTCCGTATGCCTTCTTAACAACCTTATCAACTTGATTGCCAACTTTCAGGGATCCATGCACATTACACCAAGATCCCTCTGTTCATCAACACTATTAAGCGTTCTACTATTAGCCCTATACTCTATACATTCTTCACGATAGCATTGGAAAGAGATAGGATCAGGCAGGATACGAAGGTGTTTTTTCTGGAGTAGGGGGAAATTTGAAATCATTAGACAGGAAATTGGAAGAGTAAACTGGAAGAAGGTGTTCTTGGGGAAAAGTACTGTAGGAAGGTGGCGGATTTTCAAGGAATGTTTGTCTGGAGCTCTGCACGACAATGTTCCGGTGAGACAAGGAGGTTTTGGTAGGTCAAGAGAACCATGGTGCGCAAAGATTGTGATGAACCTAGTTTGGAAGAAAAGAAAGTTGTACAATAGGTTCAGGGTGCTAGAGGTTGTTAAGGATCTAGAGGTGTATAAGACTTATAGAAGGAAGCTTAAAAAGGAAATTAGAAGAGCCAGAAGTGGTCACAAGAAGGCTTTGGCGAGTAGGATTAAGGAGAATCCAAAGGCATTCTACAAATATGTGAAGAGTAAAAGGATGAGAAAAGAAGGGATAGGACCTATAAAAGGTGAAGGGGGAACAATCTGTGTGGAACCAGAAGAAATGGCAAAGGTGTGTAATAAGTACTTTGCCTCAGTATTCACAGTGGAGAGCGATCTTGTACTGCAGGAATGCAGTAAACTGAAAAGATTGAGTATGTGGACATTAAGAAAGAGGAGGTGTTGGAACTGTTAAATTCCATCAAGCTAGATAAGTTGGCGGGTCCGGATGGGATCACCCCATGTTACTGTGGGAGGTGAGGAAAGTGATTGCAGAGTTCCTGGCGATGATCTTTGCGTCGTCGATGGAGACGGGGGAGGTTCCGAAAGATTGGAGGATTGCGGATGTGGTGCCTATTTTCAAGAAGGGGAACAGGGATAGCCCGGGCAATTACCGACCAGTGAGTCTGACCTCAGTGGTCGGTAAGTTGATGGAGAGGATTCTGAGAGATAGGATTTATGAGCACTTAGAGAAATTCAATATGATCAGGAATAGTCAACACGGCTTTGTTAAGGGCAGATCGTGCCTTACGAGCCTAGTTGAATTCTTCAAAAATGTGACTGAACATATTGACGAAAGAAGAGCAGTAGAACATAGAACATAGAACATTACAGCACAGAACAGGCCCTTCGGCCTTCGATGTTGCGCCGACCAATATAAGAAGGCAGGTCTTATGAGGAGAGGCTGAGGGATTTGATGTTGTTTTCGTTAGAAAGGAGGAGGCTAAGAGGGGACCTGATCGAAACATATAAGATGATTAGAGGTTTAGATAGGGTGGACAGTGATAGCCTTTTTCCTAGGATGGAAAAAGCTAGCACGAGGGGACACAGCTTTAAATTAAGGGGTGATAGTTATAGGACGGATATCAGAGGCAGGTTCTTTACCCAAAGGGTGGTTCGGGAGTGGAATGCCCCTGCCTGCAGCAGTTGTAGATGCGCCAAGTTTGGTGGCGTTTAAGAGGTTAGTTGATAAGTATATGGAAGAGAAGGGAATGGTTTAGTTTGGAGGGGCATTGCTTTTCATATTGGTCGGCGCAACATCGAAGGCCGAAGGGCCTGTTCTGTGCTGTAATGTTCTATGTTCTATGGAGTGTGGAATGCACTGTCTGCTGTGATAGTGGAGTCGGACATTTTAGGAATTTTCAAGTGACTATTAGATAGGCACATGGAACACACCAGAATGATAGGGAGTAGGATAACTTGATCTTGATTTCAGACAAAGCTCGGCACAACATTGAGGGCCGAAGGACCTGTACTGTTCTATATTCTACGTTCTATATTACAGACAGCAAAAGTCCCAGCGCTGATTTCTGAGGAAAACCACTTGTCACAGCCCTCCATTTAGAAACGCATCCTTCCACTGCTACCCTCTGTCTTCTTTGATCCAGTAAGAAATCATAGAACATAGAACATTACAGCGCAGAACAGGCCCTTCGGCCCTCAACATTGCGCCGACCAATTAAGGAAAAGCAATGACCCTCCAACCTAAACCATTCCCTTTTCATCCACAAACCTATCCACGGACCTCTTAAACGCCCCCAAACTTGGCGCATCTACAACTGCTGCAGGCAGGGCATTCCATACCCTTACCACCCTCTGGGTAAAGAACCTACCTCTGACATCTGTCCTATAACTACCACCCCTTAATTTAAAGCTATGTCCCCTCGTGCTAGCTTTCTCCATCCTAGGAAACGCTAGTCCACGCTATCTAAACCTCTAATCGTCTTATATGTTTCAATAACGTCTCCTCTTAGCCGCCTTCTTTCTAACGAAAACAACCTCAAATCCCTCAGCCTCTCCTCATAAGACCTCCCCTCCACACCGGGCAACATCCTGGTAAACCTCCTCTGTACCCTCTCCAATGCCTCCACATCTTTCTTATAATGTGGGGACCATAACTGCACACAATACTCCAAGTGCAGCCGCACTAGAGTTTTGTACAGTTGCAACATGACGTTGCGGCTCCGAAATTCAACCCCCTACCAATAAAAGCTAAGACTCCATATGGCTTCTTAACAACCTTATCGACTTGACTGCCTACTTTCAGGGATCTATGCACAAATACACCAAGATCCCTCGTTCATCAACACTATTAAGAATCTGGGGACACAGCTTAAATTAAGGGGTATGAGTTATAGGACGGATATCAGAGGTAGGTTCTTTACTCAAAGAGTGATTAGGGAGTGGAATGCCCTGCCTGCAGCTGTTGTAGATGCGCCAAGTTTGGTGGGTTTAAGAGGTTAATTGATAAGTATATGGAAGAGAAGGGAATGGTTTAGTTAGGAGGGGCATTGCTTTTTATTTTGGTCGGCACAACATCGAAGGCCGAAGGGCCTGTTCTGTGCTGTAATGTTCTATGTTCTATGTTCTATAATCCTACCATTAGCCCTATACTCTACACATTTATTATTCCTGCCAAAGTGCATTACCTCACACTCTTCCACGTTAAAGTGGTCGTGGTTTACATGGATTTCAACAAGGTCCCCCATGCAAGACTTCTTGAAAAGGTGAGAGAGCACAGGATCCAAGGAGCTTTGGCCTTGTGGATCCAGAACTGGCTTGCCTGCAGAAGGCAGAGAGTAGTTGTGGATGGATCTTCTTTTGCATGGAGGTCAGTCACCAGTGGAGTGCCCCAGGGATCTGTTCTAGGACCCTTGCTGTTTGTCATTTTCATAAATGACCTGGATGAGGAAGTGGAGGGATGAGTTCGTAAGTTCACCGACGATACGAAGGTTGGTGGTGTTGTGGATGGTCTGGAGGGATGTCTGAGGTTGCAGCGGGACATAGACAGGATGCAAGACTGGGCGGAGAAGTGGCAGATGGACTTCAACGTGGATAAATGTGTGGTGGTCCATTTTGGCAGGACCAATGGGATGAAGGAGTATAATATCAAGGTAGGAGTCTTGGCAGTGTTGAGGAGCAGAAGGATCTTGGGGTCCTGGTCCATAGGACTCTTAAATCTGCCCCGCAAGTGGAGGATGTGGTCAAGAAGGCACATGGTATACTGGCCTTCATTAATAGAGGAATTGAGTTTAGGAGTCGGGAGGTAATGCTGCAACTTTATAAGACCCCTGTCAGACCCCACTTGGAGTATTGTGTGCAGTTCTGGTCGCCTCACTATAGGAAGGATGTGGAAGCTATTGAGAGGGTGCAGAGGAGATTTACAAGGATGTTGCGTGAATTGGGAGGCATGCCTTATGAAGATAGATTGAGGGAGCTGGGACTGTTCTCACTGGTTGAGAGACGAAGGTTGAGAGGTGACCTGATAGAGGTCTATAAGATGTTGAGAGGAATAGATAGGATGGATTCTCGGAGGCTATTTCCCAGGGCTGAAATGGTCGCTACAAGAGGACACAGGTTTAAGGCGCTGGGGGGCAAGTACAGAGGAGATGTTAGAGGTAAGTTTTTCACTCAGGGTGGTGAGTGAATGGAATCAGTTGCGTCCGTGGTAGTAGCGGCGAACTCGCTGGGGTCTTTTAAGAGACTTCTGGATGAGTACATGGGACTTAATGAGATTGGGATTTACAGATAGTTCTATGGCCTCGTAGGTATAGATATGATCGGCACAACTTGTGGGCCAAAGGACCTGTTTGTGCTGTAGTGTTCTATGTTCTATGAAACCAGAACTTAGAACAGAGTTGAGGAGGAACTTCTTCAGTCAAACAGTGATGAATCTCTGGAATTCTCTGCCCATTGAAGTGGTGGAGGCTACCTCACTGAATATATTTAAGTCACGGGTAGATAGATTTCTGATAGACAAGGGAATTAAGGGTTATGGGGAGCAGATGGAAAAATGGAACTGATCCACTTCAGATCAGCCATGATCTTATTGAATGGTAGAGTAGGCTCGAAGGGCTAGATGGCCTACTCCTGCTCCTATTCGTTATGTAGTGGGTGTGATCAGTAAGGTTGCGAACGACACAAAGATTGCTGGAGTTGAGGATTGTGATGAACATTGTCAGAGAGTACAGCAGGATATAGATAGGCTGGAAAATTGGGCAGAAAAAATGGCAGATGAAATTTATCCCAGATGAATGCAAAGTGATGCATGTTGAGGGGAGCTATACAATAAATGGCAGAACCATCAGGAGTATAGAGACACAGAGGGATCTAGGTGTGCAAGTCCACAGACCCTGAAAGGTGTCTGCACAGGGCGAGAGGGTGGTAAAGAAAGCATATGGCATACTTGCCTTTATTGGACAGGGCATAGAGTAGAAAAGTTGGCATATGATGTTGCAGCCATTTAGAGTGTTGGTTAGGCCACATTTGGAATTCTGCATCCAGTTCTGGTCGCCACACTACTAGAAGGACATGGAGGCTTTGGAGAGAGTACAGAAAAGGTTTACCAGGATGTTGCCTGGTATCGAGGGTCATAGCTATGAGCAGAGATTAGATAAACTGGGGTTGTTCTCCCTGAAAAGACATGAAGGGCATAGATAGGGTGAATAGTTGGAAGCTTTTTCCCAGGTCAGAAATGACAAACACAAGGGGTCTCAAGTTTAGGGTAAGGGGGCAAGCTTCAACACAGATATGCAGCGGACATTTGTTACACAGATGGTGCTGGGGGCCTGGAATGCACTACCCAGCAAGGTGGTTGAGACAGACACGCTAGGATCATTTAAGACTTATCTAGATAGCCACGTGAGCAGACTGGGAATAGAGGGATACAAACGGGTGGTCTAGTTAGGAACACATGATCGGTACAGGCTTGGAGGGCCAAAGTGCCTGTTCCTGTGTTGTAATTTTTTTTTGTTCTTTGTTCCAAATTTAATGCAGAAAATTGTGATTGTATTTACTCGTTTGCAACATCCTGATTCTTTATTTGTTTGTGTCAAACTATTTGGATTGCATCACATTAACATGATATTCTGTATATTCCAGTTCTTGGTGACCCTTTCTCAATGGTGTACACAGACACATTCACTTACTCTGCAAGGCATCAAACCTCGTCCAAAGGGGAAACAGGAGAGTAAGGAGGAATATCTTAAAAGCACACAGTAAGTTGCTTCTCCTGCAAGACATGTTTTGTCCAAACAGTGAAAACAGAGTGCTTGGTTTGTTAGAAGCAAATAGATTTTTTATTCATTGACAGGATGTGGGTGTTGCTACCCTAGCCAGCATTTATTGCCCATCACTAATTACATTTGAGAAGGTGGTGTGTCTTCTTAAACTGCTGCAATCCTTACATAGAACATAGAACAATACAGCACAGAACAGGCCCTTCGGCCTTCGATGTTGTGCCGACCAAAATAAAAAGCAATGCCCCTCCTAACTAAACCATTCCCTTCTCATACATATACTTATCAACTAACCTCTTAAACGCCACCAAACTTGGCGCATCTACAACAGCTGCAGGCAGGGCATTCCACTCCCTAATCACTCTTTGAGTAAAGAACCTACCTCTGATATCCGTCTATAACTCATACCCCTTAATTTAAAGCTGTGTCCCCTCGTGCTAGCTTTCTCCATCCTAGGAAAAAGGCTATCACTGTCCACCTATCTAAACCTCTAATCATCTTATATGCTTCAATAAGATCCCCTCTTAGCCGCCTCCTTTCTAACGAAAACAACCTCAAATCCTTCAACCTCTCTTCATAGGACCTGCCCTACATACCAGGCAACATCCTGGTAAACCTCCTCTGTACCCTCTCCAATGCCTCCACATCTTTCTTATAATGTGGCGACCAGAACTGCACACAATACTCCAAGTGCGGCCGCACTAGAGTTTTGTACAGCTGCAACATGATGCTGCGGCTCCTAAATTCAATCCCCATACCAATAAAAGCTAAGACTCCATATGCCTTCTTAACAACTTTATCCACTTGACTGCCTACTTTCAGGGATCTATTGACACATACACCAAGATCCTCTGTTCCTCAACACTATTAAGAGCCCTACCATTAGCCCTATACTCTACACATTTATTGTTCCTGCCAAAGTGCATTACCTCACACTTTTCCACATTAAACTCCATTTGCCACCTCTCGGCCCAGCTCTGCAACTTGTCCAAGTCACTCTGTAAACTAAAAACACCCCTCTTCACTATCTACCACACCACCAACTTTAGTATCATCTGCAAATTTACTGATCCATCCCTCAATACCCTCATCCAGATCATTATAAAAATTACAAACAGCAGGGGCCCCAAAACAGACCCCTGAGGCACACCACTCGTCACCGAACTCCACGATGAATATCTCCCATCAACCACCACCCTCTGTCTTCTATCTGCCAGCCAATTTCTAATCCAAGTAGCTAAATCACCCTCTATTCCACACATCTGCATTTTCTGTAGAAGTCTTCCATGGGCCACCTTATCAAACGCCTTACCAAAGTCCATATATACTACATCAACCGCCTTACCCCCATCCACCTCTTTGGTTACTTTCTCAAAAAACTCAATGAGGTTAGTAAGGCATGACCTACCCTTCACGAAACCATGCTGACTATCCCCAATCAATTCATTTCGCTCTAAATAACTATAAATCCTATCCCTAATAATTCTCTCCAATACCTTGCCCACAACAGAAGTAAGACTCACTGGCCTATAATTCCCAGGAAGGTCTCTCTTCCCCTTCTTAAACAATGGGACCACATTCGCTATCCTCCAGTCCTCCGGAAACACACCCGTAACCAACGACGACCTGAAGATCAGAGCCAGAGGCTCTGCAATCTCCTCTCTTGCCTCCCAGAGAATCCTAGGGTAAATCCCGTCCGGCCAGGGGACTTATCTAACTTCAAACCCTCAAGAATATCTAGCACATCCTCCCTATCTACTTCAATACTTTCCAGTTTGCAACCCTGTACCTCAGTGTTCTCCATAACTACATTTACATCACCCTGCGTGAATACCGAAGAGAAAGATTTATTCAGTGCCTCTCCAATCTCTTCAGGCTCCACGCACAACTTCCCACTGCTGTCTATGACTGGCCCTAATCTTGCCCTAACCAATCTTCTATTCTTAACATATCTAAAGAAGGCTTTAGGATTCTCCTTAATCCTATCAGCCAAAGTCTTCTCGTGTCCCCTCTTAGCTCTCCTCAACTCACTCTTTAGCTCCCTCCTGGCTAATCTATAGCTATCCATTGCACTAACCGAGCCTTCAAGCCTCATACTGACATAAGCCTCCTTTTTCCTTTTAAACAGCAAATCAACTTTTTTCGTACACCAAGGTTCTCTTACTCGACCATTTCCTCCTTGCCTGACAGGGACATACTTATCAAGGATTCGCAGCAGCTGCTCCTTGAATAAGCTCCACATTTCAGATGTTCCCAGTCCCTGTAGTTTCCTAGTCCAATCTACGCACCCTAATTCTCTCCTGATGGCCTCATAATTACCCTTCCCCCAGCTATAACTACTGCCCCCAGCTTCATGCATATCCCTATCCATCACTAAGGTGAACGTAACCGAATTGTGGTCACTATCACCAAAATGTTCACTAACTTCCAAGCCTAACACCTTGTCTGGCTCATTGCCCAGCACCAAATCCAATGTAGCCTCACCTCTAGTTGGCCTCTCTACATACTGAGTCAAAAAACCTTCCTGCACACTCTGTACGAAAACTGACCCCTCTAACGAGCTGGAGCTATAGCTATTCCAATCAATATTAGCAAAGTTAAAGTCCCCCATCACAATTACCCTACTACTTTCACTCCTAATCAGAATTGACTTCGCAATCCTTTCCTCAACCTCTCTAGAACTAATAGGAGGTCTGTAAAAGACTCCCAACAGGGTGACCTCTCCTCTCCTGTTTCTAATCTCAGCATAGGTACACCTACAGTGCAGTTAGGGAGGGTGTTGCATTGTCTGCATTGTGAGTGCTGCCTGCTGTGATGTAAGTGAAACAGCAGAGGCTGCAAGGGAGAGTGCTGATTGGTCAGTAGTGGGTCAGATTGGTAAGTCTTTATAACCTTTATCACTTTTTATACTCTCAAATTATAAATTGTAGTTTAAATCAGTAAGGGATGAAATTGGTTGGACGAGAACAAGTGCGGGCCTGCAGGTGAGAGTGAAACAATGTGGCCCCAAGGTCCCTCCTCCCCAGCTTACTCCTGGCTTGACAAACTTAGAGCCAGATACACTTTCCAAAGAGAATTGAGGGACTGCTGTGTACTCTGTTTCACGGAGACGTGGTCACTCCTGCTTCACCAGACAGTGCCCTACAACCAGAGGACATCTCAATCCATCGAATAGACTGTACAGCGGCCTCAGGCAAGGCTAGGAGAGGTGGAGTCTGCTTCCTAATCAATACATCGTAGTGCCTAAACTTAGCAATACTGGTGAGGTTCTGCTCTCCAGATCTAGAATATCTGACGCTAAAATGGCACCCCTACTACCATCTGCAAGAGTTCACTTCCGTTATCCCGATGGCAGTTTACGTCCCACCCCATGTGGACATGAAGATAGTGCTGGACAAAATATACACCACTACGGGGCTGCTTGGAGTCAGTGGATTGGTCAGTATTTAAAAATTCTGTGACCAGCCTGAACGAGTATGCCGTTGCAGTAATTGACTTCATTAGTAAGCATGTAGAAGACTGTTTGTCACAGAGGCAAATCCATGTGTTTCACACCGGGAACCATGGATGAACAGTATATCCAAGAACAAAGAACAAAACAGCGCGGGAAACAGGCCCTTCGGCCCAACGGGCCCGCGCCACCGCCCTGATGTTCCCACCTCTACCCGCGATCCCTGTCCATAGAACATAGAACATAGAACATAGAACAATACAGCACAGAACAGGCCCTTCGGCCTTCGATGTTGTGCCGACCAAAATAAAAAGCAATGCCCCTCCTAACTAAACCATTCCCTTCTCTTCCATATACTTATCAACTAACCTCTTAAACGCCACCCAACTTGGCGCATCTACAACAGCTGCAGGCAGGGCATTCCACTCCCTAATCACTCTTTGAGTAAAGAACCTACCTCTGATATCCGTCCTATAACTCATATAACTCTATGTTTATAGATCTGGATTAAAAACCAAATTTGAGACAATTTAGGGAGAATTTGTTTTGCCAATTAGCCTAAGAGCACATCTTTGGGATGTGGGAGGAAACCGGAGCACCTGGAAAAAACCCACGCAAGCACAGGGAGAATGCGCAAACTCCCACAGACACAGGCCCAAATCCATGTATCTGCACAGCACAGCGATAGTCACTGAGCTGTTGTGTTGCCCATCAAATGGTCCAGCTCAAGCATACACTAACGACACGAAGCACTAGGATACTCTCAAAAAAAAATCCAAGAGCAGCCCTCTCACAACCCATCGCGTGTATGCCCCTTGTTAGACAACAAGGTGGACCAAAGCACCTGTAGGATAAAAACAAGTACATCAATATTATCATCTATTGACACACTTCCCAGGGACTCCCAAGGCTCATGATCCCTATTTTAAATCAGTTTTCTATACCCCTCCATTCCCATTCTGTTCATGTGCCATCTAAGTATTTCTTAAATAACTCCAGAGTGCCTGCCTCCACCACTTTACTTGGCAGCGCATTCCATACCCCCACCACCCTCTGTGTGAAAAAACTCCCTCTAGCATCCAAATTATACCTTACCCCCCTCACCCTAAGCCCGTGACCTCTCGTGCTATTTGAGTCCATGCTAGGAAAAAGCTTAGCCCTGTTTACTCTATCTATCCCCTTCAAAATCTTGTACACCTCTATCAGATCTCCTCTAAGTCTACGTCTTTCTAAGGAAAACAGTACCAATTTGCCTAATCTCTCCTCGTAACTCAGACCTTCCATACCAGGCAGCATCCTGGTAAAACTCTTCTGCACTCTCTCCAGAGTCTCCACGTCCTTCCGGTAGTAAGGCAAACAGAACTGGACGCAGTATCCCAAATGAGGTCTAACCAGCGTTTTATCCAACTGCAACATTAAAGGCCAGCTCTTGTACTCTATACCCCTTCCTATAAAGGCTAACATACTATATGCTTTCTTCACAACCTTCTTCACTGCTTGCTGAAGTTCAAATGTAAGGCATTCAAGTCAGGTGACCCTCATCTATACAAGAAAGCCAGATACGATTTAAGGAGATCTATCAAAGATGCCAAAAGAGTACGGGACCAGGCTAGCCACACCGACCCTCGCCAACTATGGCAAGCTCTGCAAGACATAACAAGCTACAAAATGAAGGCTGATAAAATCACTGGCTCCAACGCACTCCTACCTGACAAGCTCAGTGCATTCTACGCCCATTTTGAGAAAGAGGTCAGCGAGACGCTGCCCTGGAAGCTCTGGATGAACCTGTATCTGAGGTCACTATTGCAAATGTGAGAGCAGCTTTCTCGAAGGTCAACTCATGGAAAGTGACTGGCCCGGTTGGGGTACCCGGACGAGCACTCAGATCCTGCGTGGATCAGCTGGCGGAGATATTCACAGACATCTTCAATCTCTCTTTACAACAGTCTGAAGTCCCTATCTGCTTCAAGAAGATGACCATCATCCCAATATCAAAGAAAAGCCAGGCAGCCTGCCTTATCGGCCGGTAGCTCTGACATCCGACATTATGAAGTGCTTTGAAATGTTAGTAAGAGGTCTGCCAACACCAATTTTAAATCAACCGATTTATTTGATAGTAAACCCCCAGCTTTTGTCTTGACACTACGGACTTCCTACAGAAACTCAGCACACATGGAGCAGTTGAACCAGGGACATTCCTTGTCACAATGGATGTCTCGGCGCTCTACACCGACATCCCCCACGACGATGGTATTGCTGCAACTGCCTCAGTACTCAATGCCAACAACTGCCAGTTTCCGGATGCAATTTTACAACTCATCCGCTTCATCTTGGACCACAATGTCTTCACCTTCAACAACCAGCTTTTCATCCAGACACACGGAAAGGCCATGGGGGCCAAATTCGCATCTCAATATGCCAACATCTTCATGCACAGGTTCGAACAAGACTTCTTCACCACACAGGATCTTCAACTGAGGCTATACACTAGATATATCGATGACATTTTTTTCCTTTGGACTCATGGTGAACAATCATTGAAACAACTGTATGATGATATCAACACGTTCTATCCCACCATCAAACTCACCATGGACTATTCTCCAGAATCAGTTACATTCTTGGACACACGCAGAACAGCATGAGGGGTCATGAGCTTAGGGTAAGGGGGGGTAAGGTATAATTTGGATGCTAGAGGAAGTTTTCTCACACAGAGGGTGGTGGTATGGTATGGTATGCGCTGCCAAATAAAGTGGTGGAGGCAGGTACTCTGGAGTTATTTAAGAAATAGGGATCATGAGCTTTGGGAGTCCCTGGGAAGTGTGTAAATAGATGATGATATTGATGTACTTGTTTTTATCCTACAGGTGCTTTGGTCCACCTTGTTGTCTAACAAGGGGCATACACGCGATGGGTTGTGAGAGGGTAGCTCTTGGATTTTTTTGAGGGTATCCTAGCGCTTCACGTCGTTAGTGTACGCTTGACCTGGACCATTTGATGTGCAACACGACAGCTCAGTGACTATGGCTGTGCTGTGCAGATACATGGATTTGGGCCTGTATCTGTGGGAGTTTCCTCCGGTTTCCTCCCACATCCCAAAGGTGTGCTCTTAGGCTAATTGGCAAAACAAATTCTCCCTAAATTGTCTCAAATTTGGTTTTCAATCCATAGATCTATAAACGTAGACAGGGATTACAGGTAGAGGTGGGAATATCGGGGTGGTGGCGCGGGCTCGTTGGACCGAAGGGCCTGTTTCCTGTGCTGTTTTGTTCTTTGTTCTGCCTGGTTTGGTCCTTGTGCATGAATCACAAAACTCAGTCTAGCAGTAGGTGATCAGGCAGGCAAATGGAATGTTGGCCTTTTGAGTGAAGGAGATAGAATATAAAAGCAGGGAGGTATTGCTGCAATTGTATGAGGCCTGGTGAGGCCGCCACTGGAGTACTGCATGCAATTTAGGTCCCCTTATTTATGAAAGGATATATTGGCCTTGGAAAGAGTGCAGAGAAGGTTCACCAGGTTTATACCGGAGATGATATAGCTTTAAATTAAGGGGTGGTAGTTATAGGACGGATGTCAGAGGTAGGTTCTTTACCCAGATGGTGGTAAGGGTATGGAATGCCCTGCCTGCTGCAGTTGTAGATGCACCAAGTTTGGTGGCGTTTAAGAGGTTAGTAGATAAGTTTATGGATGAAAAGGGAATGGTTTAGGTTAGAGGGTCATTGCTTTTTTTTAATTGGTCAGCGCAACATCGAAGGCCGAAGGGCCTGTTCTGCGCTGTAATGTTCTATGTTCTGTGATCTTATTGAATGGAGGGGAAGACTCGAGGGACTATATGGCCTGTTCCTGCTCTTATTTCTTATGCTGTAATGTAGGTCTTATGAGGAAAGGTTGAGGGAGCTGGGGCTTTTCTCTTTAGAATGGAGGAGGATGAGAGGCGATTTAATAGAAGTTTATCAAATGATGAGATGGATAGATAGAGTGGACGTTCAGGAACTATTTCCTCGGGTGGATGTAGCTGTTACTACGGGGCATAACTATAAGGTTTATGATAGGAGATTGTAGGAATGATGTCCGAGGTAGATTCTTTATTCAGAGAGTGGTTGGGGTGTGAAATATACTTGCTGCTGTGATACTGCAGCCGGACACTTTAGGAATTTTGAGGCGGTTATTGGATAGACAGATGGAGCACAACAGAACGATAGGAAATGGGAAAGCTTGATCTTGGGTTCGGGACTTCGATGTTGTGGCCATTTCAGAGACATAGAACACTACAGCACAAACAGGCCCTTCGGCCCACATGGATAGAGCAGGGACAAGAATGAATGTTGCAGGTTCCGGGGTTCAGATGTTTCAGTCGGAGCAGAGTAGGTGGTACAAGAGGGGGAGGTGTGGCATTGTTAGTCAAAGACTGACAAAGATTACGGTGGCAGAAAGGACATTTGATGTGAACCTGTCTGTTGAGGTAGTTTGGGCTGAGATTAGAAACAGGAGGAGAGGTCACCCTGTTGGGAGTTTTTTATAGACCTCCAAAAAGTTTCAGAGATGTGGAGAAAAAGATTGCAAGGATGATTCTGGAGAGAAGTGAAAGTAACAGGGTAGTTGTTATGGGGGACTTTAACTTTGCAAATATTGATTGGAAAAGTTATAGTTGAAGCACATTAGAGGGGTCAGTTTTTGTACAATGTGTGCAGGAGGGTTTTATGGCTCAGCATGTAGATAGGTCAACAAGAGGAGAGGCTACATTGGATTTGGTTCTGGGTAATGAACCAGACCAGGTGTTAAACTTGGAGGTAGGTGAGCACTTTGGTGATAGTGACCACAATTCGGTTACATTTACCTTAGTGATGGAAAGGGATAGACATATACCAAAGGGAAGAAGTTACAGCTGGGGGAAAGATAATTATGAGGCTATTAGGGTGAGAATTAGGATACTTGGTGCTGGGCAATGAGCCAGACCAGGTGTTAGGCTTGGAAGTTAGTGAACATTTTGGTGATAGTGACCACAATTCGGTTACGTTCACCTTAGTGATGGACAGGGATAGGCATGAAGCTGGGGGCTGTAGTTATAGCTGGGGGAAGGGTAATTATGAGGCCATCAGGAGAGAATTAGGGTGCGTAGATTGGACTAGGGAACTACAGGGACTGGGAACATCTGGAATGTGGTGCTTATTCAAGGAGCAGCTGCTGCGAGTCCTTGATAAGTATGTCCCTGTCAGGCAGGGAGGAAATGGACGAGTAAGAGAGCCTTGGTGTACGAAAAAAGTTGATTTGCTGGTTAAGAAGAAAAAGGAGGCTTATGTCAGGATGAGGCTTGAAGGCTCAGATAGTGCAATGGATAGCTATAGATTAGCCAGGAAGGAGGTAAAAGTGAATTGAGGAGAGCTAAGAGGGGACACGAGAAGATGTTGGCTGATAGGATTAAGGAGAATCCTAAAGCTTTCTTTCGATATGTTAAGAATAGAAGATTGGTTAGGGCAAGATTAGGGCCAGTCATAGACAGCAGTGGGAAGTTGTGCGTGGAGCCGAAGAGATTGGTGAGGCACTGAATAAATATTTCTCTTC
Organism: Sphyrna mokarran; assembly: GCA_024679065.1. Lineage (NCBI taxonomy): Eukaryota > Metazoa > Chordata > Chondrichthyes > Carcharhiniformes > Carcharhinidae > Sphyrna > Sphyrna mokarran. The sequence continues at coordinate 1,503,283 of JAGIQG010000001.1, forward strand.
GGTATTCACGCAGAGTGCTGGAAATGTAGCTGTGGAGAGCACTGAGGTACAGGGTTGCAAAATTGGGGAGTATTGTAGTAGATAGGGAGGATGTGTTAGAAATTCTCGAGGGTTTGAAGTTGGATAAGTCCCCTGGGCCGGACGGGATTTACCCTAGGATTCTCTGGGAGGCAAGAGAGTAGATTGCAGAGCCTCTGGCTCTGATCTTCAGGTCCTCGTTGGTTACGGGTGTGGTTCCGGAGGACTGGAGGATGGCGAATGTGGTCCCATTGTTTAAGAAGGGGAAGAGAGACCTTCCTGGGAATTATAGGCCAGTGAGTCTTACTTCTTTGGTGGGCAAGGTATTGGAGAGAATTATTAGGGATAGGATTTATAGTTATTTAGAGAGAAATGAATTGATTGGGGATAGTCAGCATGGTTTGTGAAGGGTAGGTCATGCTTACTAACCTCATTGAGTTTTTTGAGAAAGTGACCAGAGAGGTGGATGGGGGTAAGGCGGTTGATGTAGTATATATGGACTTTAGTAAGGCTTTTGATAAGGTGGCCCATGAAAGACTTCTACAGAAAATGCAGATGTGTGGAATAGAGGGTGATTTAGCTAATTGGATTAGAAATTGGCGGGATAGAAGACAGAGGGTGGGGTGAAATGGGAGATATTCATCGTGGAGTTCGGTGCGAGTGGCTGTGCCTCAGGGGTCTGTTTTGGGGCCCCTGCTGTTTGTAATTTTTATAAATGATCTGGATGAGGGTATTGAGGGATGGATCAGTAAATTTGCGCAGATGATAATAAAGTTGGTGGTGTGGTAGATAGTGAGAGGGTGTTATAGTTTACAGAGTGACTTGGACAAGTTGCAGAGCTGGGCCGAGAGGTGGCAAATGGAGTTTAATGTGGAAAAGTGTGAGTTAATGCACTTTGGCAGGAACAATAAATGTGTAGAATATAGGGCTAATGGTAGGGCTCTTAATAGTGTTGAGGAACAGAAGGATCTTGGTGTATGTGTCAATAGATCCCTGAAAGTAGGCGTCAAGTGGATAAAGTTGTTAAGAAGGCACATGGAGTCTTAGCTTTTATTGGTAGGGGGATTGAATTTAGGAGCCGCAGCATCATGTTGCAACTGTACAAAACTCTAGTGCGGCCCGCACTTGGAGTATTGTGTGCAGTTCTGGTCGACACATTAAAGAAAGAGTGGAGGATTGGAGAGGGTAAGAGGGGGTTGATAGGATGTTGCCTGTATGGAGGGCAGGTCCTATGAAGGAGGTGAAAGGATTTGAGGTTGTTTTCGTTTAGAAAAGGAGGAAGGCTAAGGGGGGGGATCTGATTGAAGCATATAAGATAATTAGAGGTTTGGATAGGGTTGACAGTGATAGCCTTTTTCCTAGGATGGAGGAAAGCTAGCACTGGAGGGACACAACTTTAAATTAGGGGTATGGTTATAGGGAACGGGATATCAGAGGTAGGTTCTTTACTCAAAGAGTGATTAGGGAGTGCGAAGCCTGCCTGCAGCTGTTGTAGATGCGCCAAGTTGGTGGCGTTTAAGGGGTTAGGTGATAAGTATGTGGATGAGAAGGGAATGGTTTAGTTAGGAGGGGCATTGCTTTTTATTTTGGTCGGCACAACATCGAAGGCCGAAGGGCCTGTTCTGTGCTGTATTGTTCTATGTTCTATGTACTTAGGGTGGAGTGGGAAACTGCAGGGGCTGGGAACACCTGAAATGTGGAACTTATTCAAGGGACAGCTACTGCGAGTCCTTGATAAATATGTACCTGTCAGGCAGGGAGGAGGTGGTAGATCCAGGGAACCGTGGTGTCATGAGGAAGTTAGTTCACTAGTGAAGAGGAAAAAGAAGGCTTATTTAAAGGTGAAACGTGAAGGTTCGTTTAGGGCACTGGACAGTTATAAGTTAGCTGGGAGGGAGCTAAAAAGGGAGATAAGAAGAGTTAGAAGAGGACATGAGAAGACTTTGGCGGGTAGGATTAAGGAGAACCCTAAAGCTTTTTATAGATATGTTAAGAATAAAAGATTGGTTAGGTCAAGATTAGGGCCAGTCAGAGACAGTAGTGGGAAGTTGTGTGTGGAGCCTGTAGAGATTGGTGAGGCACTGAATGAATATTTTTCGTTGGTCTTCACGCAGGAAACTGTCAACGGAGTTGAGGAGAATACTGGGATACAGGGTTGTAGACTAGACAAGAGAGAGGTACATAAAGAGGATATGTTAGCTATTCTTGAGAGTATGAAAATAGATAAATCCCCTGGGCTGGATGGGATTTATCCCAGGTTACTCTGGGAGGCTAGAGAGGAGATTGCAGAGCCTTTGACTTTGATCTTCATGTCGTTGTTGGCTACAGGTGAAGTGCTGGAAGAACAGAGAACATAGAACAACACAGCACAAACAGGCCCTTCGGCCCACGAGTTGCGCCAATCACATCTACCAATCCACAGACCTATCTATAACCCCCTACCCCATTCGTTTCCATATACTCATCCAGAAGTCTTTTAAAAGACCCCAGTGAGTTTGCCTCAACAACCTCCGACGGCAGTCGGTTCCATTCACTCACCACCCTCTGAGTGAAAAACCTACCCCTGACATCTCCTTTGTATTTGCTTCCCTGCACCTTAAATCTGTGTCCTCTCGCAGTGACCATTTCAGCTCAGGGAAATAGTCTCTGAGAGTCCACCCTATCTATTCCTCTCAACATTTTATAAACCTCTATCAGGTCGCCTCTCAACCTACGTCTCTCCAGTGAGAAGAGTCCCAGCTCCCTCAACCTATCTTCATAAGGCCTGCCTCCCAATCCAGGCAGCATCCTTGTAAATCTCCTCTGAACTCTCTCAATAGCGTCTACATCTTTCCTATAATGAGGCGACCAGAACTGCGCACAATATTCCAACTGGGGTCTTATAGAGCTGCATCATTACCCTCTGACTCCTTTGTTTTCGTTAGAAAGGAGGCGGCTAAGAGGAGACCTTATCAAAACATATAACATGATTAGAGGTTTAGATAGGGTGGACAGTGATAGCCTTTTTCCTAGGATGGAGAAAGCTAGCACGAGGAGACACAGCTTTAAAGTAAGGGGTGATAGTTATAGGACGGATGTCAGAGGTATGTTCTTTATCCAGAGGGTGGTTAGGGAGTGGAATGCCCTGCCTGCGGCAGTTGTAGATGTGCCAGGTTTGGTGGCGTTTAAGAGGTTAGTTGATAAGTTTATGGAAGAGAAGGGAATGGTTTAGTTTGGAGGGTCATTGCTTTTCTCATAATTGGTCGGCGCAACATCGAAGGCCAAAGGGCCTGTTCTGCGCTGTAATGTCTATGTTCTAAACTCTGTTCCTCGATTAATGAAGGCCAGCACCGATGCCTTCTTGACCACTTCCTCCACCTGCGAGGCCGATTTAAGAGTCCTATGGACCCGGACCCCGAGATCCTTCTGCTCTACAACACAGCTAAGACTCCTACCCCCTATATTGTACTCCTTCATCCCATTATTCCTGCCAAAATGGACCACTACACATTTATCTGCATTGAAGTCCATCTGCCACTTCTCCGCCCAGTCTTGCATCCTGTCTATGTCCCGCTGCAACTTTTGACGTCCCTCCAGACCATCCACAACACCACTGACCTTTGTATCGTCGGTGAACTTCCTAACCCATCCCTCCACTTCCTCATCCAGGTCATTTATGAAAATGACAAACAGCAGGGATCCTAGAACAGATCCCTGGGGCACTCCACTGGTTATAGAACATAGAACATAGAACATAGAACAATACAGCACAGAACAGGTCTACCGACCTCCATGCAGAACAAGACCCATCCACAACCACTGTCTGCCTTCTGCCGGCAAGCCAGTTCTGGATCCACGAGGCCAAAGCCCCTTGGATCCCCTTGATGCCCTCTCACCTTCTCCAGAAACCTTGCATGGGGGACCTTATCAAATGCCTTACTAAAGTCCCCGTACACTATGTCCACCGCCCTTCCTTCGTCAATGTGTTCAGTCACATTTTCGAAGAACTCAACTAGGCTCGTAAGGCATGACCTGCCCTTGACAAAACCATGGTGACTATTTCTAATCAGTCCAAACTTCTCCAAATGTTCATATACCTTATCCCTCAGAAGCCTCTCCATCAGCTTACCAACCACTGAAGTCAGACTCACCAGTTGGTAATTTCCTGGACTATCCCTGTTCCCTTCCTTAAAGATAGGAACCACATCCGCAATCCTCCAATCCTCCGGAACCTCTCCCATTTCCATGGACGACGCAAAGATCATCGCCAGGGGCTCTGCAACCACTTCCCTCCCCTCCCACAATAACCTGGAGTACATCCCATCCGGTCCCGGCGACTTGTCTATCTTGATAGAATTTAACAGGTCTAACACATCCTCTTTCCGAACATCCACATACTCAATCTTTTCCGTATGCCTCAAACCTGCAGTACAATCTCCCAGTTGTGAGTTGCAGTGTTGTGATAGACTTTCTGCCATGATCATAATGAATGGTGAAGCAGGCTTGAAGGGCAGAATCATCTACACTTCAACTTCTGTATTTCTGTGCTAATTCTCTGCAAAGATATGAGTATTTTTGAATGTACTGATCAGGGGAAGTCAATGACTAAACCAGCATTCAAGTCGTATCATTAAATCCCCTTGGAAACGTGGTGTTGAGTATATTTGACACTGCTGGTAAAAGCAGCTGTATAATTCTAGGAATGGAAAAGACAGTGATCTGTAACCAATAACAATTATCCTAAATACTCTGGTTTCAAGGGAAAGATGTTTTCAGTAAGTATACACCTAAACCTATATTTAATTTTGTTTTGGTAGTGGTTGTCTGGAGTCTGGATTGGAATCCCTGCTGAAGGCAGCAGGCAGCAACCTGCTAATTTTGAAGATATCCCATTGTCCAAATATCCTGACTGACCGTTCTCTTTGGTTGGCAAGCTGTTATTGCCGTGCGCTGCAGGCAGTAACTTACAGGTAAGGGAAATGTGCATTTTTTTTAACTTATCTAAGTTTGGCTGAGAGAAATAATTACGGCAACATGAATAGAACAAGATTATGCAGGAAATGCTCAATAGGTCTGCCAGCATATGTGCAGAGAGTCTGGTTTTATGTAAGGACAAACTGAAGGGAAGGTCTAGAGTGGTAATGTCACTGGATCAGCATTCCAGAAGCTCAGATTTCTCAGAGCAGCTGCGGAGCATTCTGAATATAGAGTTGGGATTACGGAAACTTGGCTGCAGGGTGACCAGGGATGAAAACTAAACATTTAGAGTAGTCAGTATTTCGGAAGGACAGAGAAAAAGGAAAAGGTGATGGAGTTGCACTGCTGGTTAAAGAAGAGATTGATGCCATAATGAGGAAGGATATTAGCTCCGATGATGTTTTGGTCACCTAAATACAGGAAGGATGTAAACAAGATTGAAAGAGTGCAGAGAAGGTCCCCAAGAATGTAGCCGGGACTTGAAAAGCTGAGTTACAGAGAGAGATTGAATAGGTTAGGACTTTATTCCCTGGCGTGTAGAAGAATGGGGGGAGATTTGATAGAGATGTATAAGATTTTGATGGGTATATTTAGAGTGAATAGAAGCAGGCTTTTTCCACTGAAGCTAGGGGAGAAAAAAAAACCAGAGAGCATGAATTAGGGTGAAAGGAGAAAAGTTTAAAGGGAATATTAGAGGGGGCTTGTTCATGCAGAGAGTAGTGGGAATGTGGAATGAGCTGCTGCATAAAGTGGTAAATGCGGTGTCACTTTTAACATTTAAGGAAAGCTTGGCTGAGTACATGGATGAGAGGAGTGTAGAGGGATAAGGTCAAAGTGCAGGTCATTGGGACTAGGCAAAAAATGGTTTGGCACAGATAAGAAGGACCAAAAGGCCTGTTTCTAAGCTGTAATTTTCTATGGTTCTATGATGTGGAATCTGTTTGGGTACATAGCACACAGAAAACTACAGCACAAACAGGCTCTTCGGCCCACAAGTTGCACCGATCATGTCTATACTTACCAGGCCATAGAACTATATGTAACTTCCAATCCCATTAAATCCCATGTACTCATCCAGAAGTCTCTTAAAAGACCCCAGCAAGTTCGCCTCTACCACCACTGACGGCAACCGATTCCATTCACTCACCATCCTCTGAGTGAAAAACTTACCTCTAACATCTCCTCTGTACTTACCCCCCAGCACCTTAAACCAGTGTTCTCTCAAAGCGACCATTTTAGCCCTGGGAAATAGCCTCCGAGAATCTACTCTATCTATCTCTCTCAACATCTTATAAACCTCTATCAGGTCGCCTCTCAACCTTCGTCACTCCAGGGAGAAGAGACCTAGCTCTCGCAACCTATCTTCTTAAGCTTGCCTCCTAATCCAGGCAACATCCTTGTAAATCTCCTCTGCACCCTCTCAATAGCTTCCACATCCTTCCTATAGTGAGGCGACCAGAACTGCACATAGTCCTCCAAGTGGGGTCTGACAAGGGTCTTATAAAGTTGCAGCATTTCCTCCCGATTCTTAGACTCAATTCCTCTATTAATGAAGGCCAGTACACCATATGCCTTCTTGACCACATCCTCCATTTGCGGGACCAATTTAAGAATCCTATGGACCCGGACCCGAAGATCTTTCTGCTCATCAACACTGCCAAGACTCCTACCCTTGATATTATACTGCTTCATCCCATTGGTGCTGCCAAAATGGACCACCACACATTTATCCGCGTTGAAGTCCATCTGCCACTTCTCCACCCAATCTTAGAACATAGAACACTACAGCACAAACAGGCCCTTCGGCCCACAAGTTGTGCCGAATCTTGCATCCTACCTATGTCTCGCTGCAACTTCAGACATCCCTCCAGACTATCCACAACACCAACCTTTGTATCATTGGCGAGCTTACTAACCCATCCATCCACTTCCTCATCCAGGTCATTTATGAAAATGACAAACAGCAAGGGTCCTAGAGCAGATCCCTGGGGCACTCCACTGATGACCGACCTCGATACAGAAAAAGACCCATTCACAACTACTCTCGCTTTCTGCAGGCAAGCCAGTTCTGGATCCACAAAGCTCTTGGATCCCATGCCTCCTCACCTTAGAACATAGAACAAAGAACATTACACCGCAGAACAGGCCCTTCGGCCTTCGATGTTGCGCCGACCAATTAAGAAAAAGCAATGACCCTCTAACCTAAACCATTCCCTTTTCATCCATAAACTTAATCTACTAACCTCTTAAACGCAACCAAACTTGGCGCATCTACAACTGCAGCAGGCAGGGCATTCCATACCCTTACCACCCTCTGGGTAAAGAACCCACCTCTGACATCCGTCCTATAACTACCACCCCTTAATTTAAAGCTATGTCCCCTCGTGCTAGCTTTCTCCATCCTAGGAAAAAGGCTATCACTGTCCACCCTATCTAAACCTCTAATCATCTTATATGTTTCAATAAGGTCTCCCCTTAGCCGTCTTCTTTCTAATGAAAACAACCTCAAATCCCTCAGCCTCTCCTCATAAGACCTGCCCTCCATACCTGGCAACATCCTGGTAAACCTCCTCTGTACCCTCTCCAATGCCTCCACATCTTTCTTATAACGCAGGGACCAGAACTGTACAATACTCCAAGTGTGGCCGCACTAGAGTTTTGTACAGTTGCAACATGACGTTGCAGCTCCGACATTCAATCCCCCTACCAATAAAAGCTAAGACTCCGAATGCCTTCTTAACAACCTTATCGACTTGTTTGCCAACTTTCAGGGATCTATGCACATATACACCAAGATCTCTTGGTTCATCAACAGTATTAAGAGTTCTACCATTAGCCCTATACCCTACACATTTGTTATTCCTGCCAAAGTGAATTACCTCACACTTTTCCGCATTAAACTGCATTTGCCACCTCTTGGCCCAGCTCTGCAACTTATCCAAGTCTCTCTGCAAACTATAACACCCCTCTTCACTATCTACCACTCCTCCGACTTTGGTGTCATCCGCAAATTTACTAATCCATCCTTCAATACCCTCATACAGATCATTTATAAAAATTACAAACAGCAGAGGCCCCAAAACAGATCCCTGAGGTACACCACTTGTAACCAAACTCCATGATGAATAATTTCCATCAACCACCACTCTCTGTCTTCTATCAGCTAGCCAATTCCTAATCCAATTAGCTAAATCACCCTCAATCCCATACATCTGCATTTTCTGCAGAAGCCTTCCATGGGCCACCTTATCGAACGCCTTACTAAAGTCCATATATACCACATCAACTGCCTTACCTCCATCCACCTCTTTGGTCACTTTTTCAAAAAACTCAATAAGGTTAGTAAGGCACAACCTACCCTTCACAAAATCATGCTGACGATCCCCAATCAATTCGTTTCTCTCTAAATACCTATAAATCCTATCTCTAATAATTCTTTCCAATACTTTGCCCACAACAGGAGTAAGACTCACCGGTCTATATAATTCCCAGGAAAGTCTCTATTCCCCTTCTTGAACAATGGGACAACATTCACTATCCTCAATCTTCCGGCACTATACCTGTAACCAACGACGACCTGAAGATCAGAGCCAGAGGCTCTGCAATTGCCTCTCTCGCCTCCCAGAGAATCCTGGGGCAAATCCTGTCCTGCCCAGGAGACTTATCAACTTCAAACCCTCAAGGATATCTAGCACCTCCTCCTTATCTACTTCAATACATTCCAGTTTACAACCCTGTATCCCAGTGTTCTCCCAACTACATTTACGTCTCCCTGCGTGAATACCGAAGAGAAATATTTGTTCAGTGCCTTTCCAATCTCTTCAGGCTCCATGCATAACTTCCCACTGCTCTCTCTGACTGGCCCTAATCTTGCCCTAACCAATCTTCTATTCTTAACATATCTAAAGAAAGCTTTAGGATTTTCCTTGATCCTATCAGTCAAAGTCTTCTCGTGTCCTCTTTTAGCTCTTCTCAACTCACTCTTTAGCTCCCTCCTGGCTAATCTGGCTTCTCAAAGAGTGATTAGGGAGTGGAATGCCCTGCCTGCAGCAGTTGTAGATGCGCCAAGTTTGGTGGCGTTTAAGAGGTTAATTGATAAGTATATGGAAGAGAAGGGAATGGTTTAGTTTGGAGGGCATTGCTTTTTATATTGGTCGGCGCAACATCGAAGGCCGAAGGGCCTGTTCTGTGCTGTAATGTTCTATGTTCTATGTTCAAGTAGTCTTGCATGGGGGACCTCATCAAACGCCGAGAGCAAAGAAACACTAAGGGGCAAAAACTTTAGTGGCAGTTGTATGCAGACTTCCAAACTGTGGACTTGATGTTGGAAATGGCATCAAACAGGAAATTAAAGATGTATGCGATCATTTTAATGATGTGTGATTTAAATTAGCATATAGATTGGGCAAATCATATTAGTAACAATACTGTTCAGGAGGAATTCCTGGATAGTTTTTGGAATGGTTTTCTGAATCAAGCCATTCATGTGGAACTAATTAGAAAACAGGCCATTCTGGATTGGGTGTTCTGCAATGAGAAAGGAAGACTTTAACACCAGGAGTATATTGCAGGTAAATGGATGAATTGGGCACAATATTTGACTCATCGACTGAGGGACATCTTCCACTGCCAGGATTTTCTGAGCCTCTGAAAGAGCCATTATTCTGCAAGGCACTCCATGTTTAAAGTTCAACACCTGAAAAGAAAACACAAATAGAACATAGAACATTACAGCGTAGTACAGGCCCTTCGGGCCTCGATGTTGCGCCGGCCAGTGGACCCTCTAACCTAAACTATTCCAATATCATCCATATGCCTATCCACCGACCATTTGAATGCCCCCAAAGTAGGCAAGTCCACAACTGCTGCAGGCAGGGCATTCCACGCCCTCACCACCCTCTGTGTAAAGAACCTGCCTCTGACATCAGTCCTATAACTACCAACTCTTAATTTAAAATTATGTCCCCTCGTGTTGGTCATCACCATCCGAGGAAAAAGGCTCTCGCTATCCACCCTATCCAGTCCTTTGATCATCTTATACGCCTCAATTAGGTCACCGCGTAACCTTCTTCTCTCTAATGAAAATAACCTCAGGTCCCTCAGCCTTTCCTCATAAGGCCTTCCCACCATACCAGGCAACATCCTGGTAAACCTCCTCTGCACCCTTTTCAATGCTTCCACATCTTTCTTATAATGCGGCGACCAGAACTGTACGCAATACTCCAAGTGCGGCCGCACCAGAGTTTTGTACAGTTGTAACATAACCTCACGGCTCATAGAACATAGAACATTACAGCACAGAACAGGCCCTTCGGCCTTCAATGTTGCTCCGACCAATATAAAAAGCAATGCCCCTCCAAACTAAACCATTCCCTTCTCTTCCATATACTTATCAACTAACCTCTTAAAACGCCACCAAACTTGGCGCATCTACAACTGCTGCAGGCAGGGCATTCCACTCCCGAACCACTCTTTGGGTAAAGAACCTGCCTCTGATATCCGTCCTATAACTATCACCCCTTAATTTAAAGCTTTGTCCCCTCGTGCTAGCTTTTTCCATCCTAGGAAAAAGGCTATCACTGTCCACCCTATCTAAACCTCTAATCATCTTATATGTTTCGATTAGGTCCCCTCTTAGCCGCCTCCTTTCTAACGAAAAACAACCTCAAATCCCTCAGCCTCTCTTCATAAGACCTGCCCTCCATACCAGCAACATCCTGGTAAACCTCCTCTGTACCCTCTCCAATGCCTCCACATCTTTCTTATAATGTGGGGACCAGAACTGCACACAATACTCCAAGTGCGGCCGCACTAGAGTTTTGTACAGTTGCAACATGACGTTGCGGCTCCTAAACTCAATCCCTCTAACAATAAAAACTAACACACCGTATGCTTTCTTAACAACTTTATCAACCTGGGTGCCAAAGAGCGATGTACTTGTACCCCAAGATCCCTCTGCTCAACAACACTATTAAGGGTCCTTCCATTAGCCCTATATTTCATATGCCTGTTATTCCTACCAAAGTGAATCACCTCACACTTATCCGTATTGAATTCCATTTGCCACCTCACGGCCCAGCTCTGTAACCTATCTATGTCCCTCTGCAAACTGTAACATCCATCCTCACTGTCTACAACTCCCCCCCACTTTGGTATCATCAGCAAATTTACTAATCCAACCCTCTACACCCTCATCTAGGTCATTTATAAAAATGACAAACAGCAGTGCCCCAAAACAGATCCTTGAGGTACACCACTTGTAAATGCACTCCAGGTTGAATATTTCCCATCAACCACCACCCTCTGTCTTCTATCAGCTAGCCAATTCCTAATCCAAACTGCTAAATCACCTGCAATCCCATGCATCTGCACTTTCTGCAGTAGCCTACCATGGGGAACCTTATCAAACGCTTTGCTACAATCTATATACACTACATCAACTGCCTTACCCTTATCTACCTCTTTGGTCACCTCCTCAAAAAACTCAATAAGGTTCGTGAGGCACGACCTACCTTTCACAAAACCGTGCTGACTATCCCTAATCAATTTATTTCTCTCTAGATGCTTATAAATCCTATCCCTTATAATTCTTTCCAAGACTTTGCCCACAACAGAAGTCAGGCTCACCGGTCTCTAATTTCCAGGATGGTCCCTACTCCCCTTTTTGAACAAAGGGACAACATTTGCCAACCTCCAGTCTTCCGGCACTATACCTGTAGCTAACGACGACATGAAGATCAAAGCCAAAGGCTCTGCAATCTCCTCTCTAGCCTCCCAGAGAATCCTGGGATAAATCCCATCTGGCCCAGGAGACTTATCAATTTTCATACCCTCAAGATTTGCTAACACCTCCTCCTTATGAACCTCAATCCTGCCCAGTCTACAACCTAGTATCGCAGTATTCTCCCCGACAACATTGTCTTTCTCCTGCGTGAATACTGACGAAAAATACTCATTCAGTGTCTCTCCTATCTCCTCAGGCTCCACGCACAACTTCCCACTGCTATCTCTGACTGGCCCTAATCTTGCCCTAACCAATCTTTTATTATTTATATACCTGTAAAAAGCTTTAGGATTCTCCTTAATCCTATCCGCCAAAGTCTTCTCATGTCCTCTTCTAGCTCTTCTCAACTCCTCTTAGCTCCTCCTGGCTAATTTATAGAACATAGACATAGAACAATACAGCACAGAACAGGCCCTCGGCCTTCGATGTTGTGCCGACCAAAATAAAAAGCATGCCCCTCCAAACTAAACAATTCCCTTCTCATCCATATACTTATCAAACTAACCTCTTAAACGCACCAAAACTTGGCGCATCTACAACAGCTGCAGGCAGGGCATTCCACTCCCTAATCACTCTTGAGTAAAGAACCTACCTCTGATATCCGTCCTATAACTCATACCCCTTAATTTAAAGTTGTGTCCCCTCGTGCTAGCTTAAAGTTCCAGTGCCTAACTGAGCCTTCACGTCTCATCATTATATAAGCCTCCTTCTTCCTCTTCACCAGAGATTCAACTTCCCTAGTACACCATGGTTCCCTCACTCGACCACTTCCTCCCTGCCTGGCAGGTACATATTCATTAAGGACATGCAGAAGCTGTTCCTTAAATATGCTCCACATTTCAGATGTCCCCAGCCCCTGCAATTTCCTGCTCCACCCTATGCATCCTAAATCTCTCCTAATAGCCTCATAATTACCTTTCCCCCAGCTATAACTACTGTTATTCGGTACGTGCCCATCCCTTTCCATCACTAAGGTAAACGTAACCGAATTGTGGTCACTATCACCAAAGTGCTCACCCACCTCCAAGTCTAACACCTGGTCTGGTTCATTACCCAGTACCAAATCCAATATAGCCTCACCTCTTGTTGGCCTATCTACATACTGAGTCATGAAACCTTCCTGCACACATTGAACAAAAACTGACCCCTCTAACGTACTGGAACTATAGCTTTTCCAATCGATATTAGAAAAGTTAAAGTCCCCCATTACAACTACCCTGTTACTTTCACACCTATCCAGGATCAACTTTGCAATCCCTTCCTCTACTTGTCTGGAACTTTTTGGAGGCCTATTTTTTTTTTTTTTTTTTGAGAAAGTGAC